>CM022752.1:10600166-10742666 GCA_012411365.1 Ameiurus melas | reverse complement strand
AGGGAATCGGACCAATCTCACATGCCCCTGAAGGAATTCTGACCAATCCTGCTCACTCCCAAAGTCCTTCTGACCAATCCCAACTATCCTCTTCAGTGGAAGTCTGGTGAATTTCACCTGCTCCTCAAGGAATTGTGAGCATTCCTTCTCAGTCCTGAAGGAATCCTGCCTGCTCCCAAAAGAATCCTGACCAATCCTGCATGCTCCTGAAGGAAATCTGACCAATCCTGCATGCTCCGAAAGTCCTTCTGACCAATCCCAACTACCCTTTAAAGAAATTTAACCAATGCTGACCACATTCAGTGAAATTCTGCCCAATCTCACTTGCTCACTCCTGAAGGAATCCTGCCTGCTCCTGAAGGAATTCTGAACAATCTCTCCCACTCCCAAAGTCATTTTCACCAATCCCACCCAATCACTAAGATAATCTGAACAATCCTTCCAGCTCCCAAAGGAAATCTGACCAATTCTGAACAGTCCTGAAGGTATTCTGACCAATCCTGCATGCTCCCAAAGGAAGTCTGATGTTCAAAGGAAATCATACCAATCCCACATGCTCTTGAAGGAATTCTGACCCATACTGTCTGATCTTGGAGGAATTCTTACCAATCGACCAATCCTGCCCAGTCTCGTAGGTAGTATTTTTGTTGGTACTTGCCTGCCCCATCTCTGCATCTGCATAAAAACAATAGCAAGACTACATTTCAACTGCTAGCATAATCTCTGAACTACTCTTACACACACACAAAAAATGGTGGTAGTTGTTTTGTACATCCTCACTTGTTAAAAATGAGACATGATGAGGCTATATGGAGACAATACACACAAGCACTGTGGTCTGTCAGTGACTACATTGTGAGAAATTTAAAAAGATAAAGGATTTTTTTTTTCTTAAAAATCGAGTGCATTCATATAAGCGGCATCCCCGCAGACCTCAAAAATGAGCGATCAGTGACTAAGGCCACTCAGTCATGGAAATCGAGGTCAACATTGTGAGTCAAGCGACGTTTTTTTTCCACACAAAACCCTGTGCAGGTGTCCAAACAAGCGGACAAAAATTCTTTATTGTGTGGTGTGCACTAACATTTACATTTCTCCCCATTGTTTGTTTAATAAGGCGAATGAATCTCACTCACTTCTGCCAAGTTCTATCATTGCCCCCCAATCGTGTTGAAAGAGGGCTTCCTTCACCCTGACGGTGCTGCTGAAGAACCTCTGGCATTGTTGGTTACGTTTCCTCGTAGCCCAGTGTCTGTCAGAGGACATGCATCATCAAGCCATCGTTGCACGAACAACTTGTTTCTATTTGTTTTGGAAGAAAAATGTATCTGCTTTTGTCAGCACACGAAGCTGGCTATGGGCGACAGGTTCCACTTTTTTTCAAGCGCCGATAAAGGACCAATACAAGTTTACTTTTCTACGAGACAGCTATAGAATATGTGCTAAAAGAAGCAGTGGACCAGAACTGTTTGTTCAGCTCGGAGCAAGGAATGCTGGGAGCAGCCGAGTCGTGAAAGGTGGCTTGTATGCAGCGTGGCACTCGAGGTGCAACCACTTTTGTTTGGCAGCATTCTTTGTTCAAAGTTTTTTTAGGCTGGATGGACCTATGCCAAGGACTCTCTCTCTTGCGCGCACAATAAATACCCCTGCTCTGTTGGCAGCACTGTTTTCCGTACTGTATTTCTAGCAACAGATCACAGGATGCCAGTAAAGATAAGGTGATAATAATAAAACACCAACGATATACTGCTCCTCTAGCCATGGAAATGATCATCAGACATAATGAAGGAAATAAAGTGGATTGCACCACTTCTCTTGGACCTTAACAAATATTGAAAGTGGGTTTTGCAGTACGGCTGCTATGTTTCCAAGACCCTTAAGAGCGATTAGTCAGCCTTAAGCAGCAGTATTGCATCAGGCAAAATTGTAGAGAGATTCATTTAAGTGCCTCCTCAGGAAATCTCACTGAACCTATACAATACAGGCAAATTTAATATCTTACATCTAATCTGAAGTAACCGATTTCCCTTTGCAACTGTAAAAATATTGCATATAGAGTACATAAAAAAAAAAATTAATGTTGCTGTTACTAGGGCACAATCACTGAAAACCATGAAGTAATTTTAGTAATGTTGGTCTTGCTGTCACTGATAGAATCTCTATAAATGAAACAGACTAATGTAACGTGCTACCCAGGTAGCCAACTGATGTTGGGAGAAGTTTGGCCTAATGTCAGCCATTCACTTAGGAAAATATTGTGTGCCAGCATTGACCCAATGTTTTTTTTTTGTTCTTTTTTGTCGATTGGACCAATGTTGGGCCACTGGAGCCAAATGACTTTCATTAAACTGGCAGGGTTGGGCTAACGTTGGCAAAGGAATACTTTTTATAACAGCCCTGCCAATTTTGGGCCAAACATTGGCTTTGGAACACTTTTCCCATATATTCCACCAATTTTGGGCCAGTACTGGCAAAGGAAATTGGCAAAAATTGGCAGCATTGTTGTAAAAAGTGTTCCAACGTAAAGTCAACGTTGGCCCAAAATTGGTGGAATATGTGTGAAAAGTGTTCCGAAGCCAACGTTCGGCCCAACATTGGTATGGTTATTATGAAAAAAGTTGCTTTGCCAACTTTGGCCCAACACTGCACATCAATGTATAGGGAGTGCCACCTAAAGTAAATGTGGCCTGAAATATCAAGCCTCTTCTTTTTCCCTGCTCTGCTTTCCAAATACATTCCGAGTACTTTTCAATTTCTCTGCATGAACAAATTCTGTGGAGATATTTTCCTATTTTTAATCAAACGTAAATACAATTATGATATTCATTTTACGGCTCACAAATCCTAAATCAGATAGTGGTGTAGGTTCCATAAGCAGAGTGGAGGTTGGGCCAAGTAGAAAGCTCCAAAGCCTTCAGGTGTCTCAGATTTGATGTTGAAACATTTTAAAAGACTTTCTTAAAAGTCTGTAATAATGTCTATCGAAAAAAGCATAAGCTATAATCTTTGTGCGTTTAGACTGTGCAAAGTTTGTCGATTTTGTGTTAAATGCTATAGAGTGTAGAGGTTTAACATTTTAGATAGAATAATAATCGTCAGGTGAAGATTAAGGAGAACAGTATGTTGGCTGTCGTTGCGTCGATTGGTTAAAGTTGTGAGAACACTGTTGCTAGGCAATTTTTGGACACTAAATGACACATTTGCCTATGTACCGGTGAAACATTTCCCTATGTACCGGTGAATTACTAAGAAAAGACTTGATTTAAACTGAGCATTGAGTGCCACCTGAACTTCAATGGCTTTAATTATTACATCATCAAGTTGTACAATATGATTTCAGTAAACATTTAGAGTTCTGAACAATAGCAGGTTGTACATATAGATATTGATATAGATTCGTCTCATCTCAAAACATATCTTAACGCAGTATTCTTCACGCAAACATAATTCTAGCTTTTGTTAAAGTGCTTAGGCAGGTCTCGGGTCAGGCGCGATGAAACAGGAAGCAGAGCAGAGGCTTGCTGTGTTTTCTCAGAGGTGGGGCCGTACAAGGTCAACGAGATCGAGGCATCACAGGACACCCTGTTAAACGCATTTCAGTGATGGAAACAGAATCTGTTACAAACTCAGAGATATTAAATAATAAAATAATATATATATATATATATATATCGTTTGAATTTCACCACACCTGCTTTATACACATCACTCTTACTAAAGTTACGCATATTTCAGTTGTAAAACTGAATGTTTATTCGCACACGAGGAACGGCGAATGCTTTCCTACCGCAGTTTGGCT
Source organism: Ameiurus melas (assembly GCA_012411365.1). Lineage (NCBI taxonomy): Eukaryota > Metazoa > Chordata > Actinopteri > Siluriformes > Ictaluridae > Ameiurus > Ameiurus melas. The sequence goes on along the minus strand of CM022752.1, from coordinate 10,738,867 downwards.
CAGGCCAGCAAACATTCCAGCTACAAAGTCTGCTGTCCTCTTTGAACCACGCAAATAATGGACATTTACAGCGGGTTCATTACACCATGCTAATTTCTATTATGAACGATTAAACACAGCTCCCTCTTCCCTACTGGAGCAGGGCCACGTGTTAGAGAGGAACGCACCACAGGGTTCAGGGGGGATTGAAACCCCTCCTTTGCTCACTGAAGGACTATTTAGGAGTGTGTGTGTGTGTGTGTGTGTGTGTGTGTGTGTGAGAGAGAGAGAGAGAGAGAGAGAGACAGAGAGATGTACATCTGGTCCCTTGTTAAAGTGAAGAGTATAAGAATGTAGGTTTCTTTCCTTTTCTTATTTCCCCTCTCTTCTCTGTTGTGAAGTTTGATTAATTGGCACAACTCGATTATTATATGGATATTATCTTCTCTTCTCTTCCTTTAACTTAGTGTTTCTCCTCATCTCTATCGTTTCTGTCTCTCTTTTTTTTAAATCTTGTTTTCTCTTCTTCTCTATTTCTCTTCTCGTCTACCCTTCTGCATCTTCTTCACGGCCTTTAACTTGGCTTCTCTTCTTTTCTTCTCTTTGTTTCCCCCACTTCTTTCAGTTGCTCTTCTCTTTCTTCTGTTCTCTTTCTTCACTGTAAAACCGGATAAGTTCATTTAACTCCCCCCAAAATTTGAGGAGACTAATTACTTCAAAATGTTTAAGTTGATGAATCAATTTCTTTAAGCCAAATACACTTAAATATAACAAAATTTCCTCAATTTCCTCAAATATTTTTGAGTTAAATGAACTTATCTGGTTTTACAGTGTACTCTTATTTTACTCCATTTTACTAGCTATTTATTGTCAATTTCATGCAGAAATCATTCATTTATATATATATATATATTTACATTTTGTCAATTGAAACAAATATTGTTTCCACGTGTATCATGTGACATTTGCAGTCATCATCATCATCATCATCATCATCATAATCATTATTATTATTATTATCATCATTATTCACATATAAGGGTTATACTTCATTTCTTGCCATTTACATTTGCATGCACTGTGCATGTAAAGTCTTGTAGCTGAAACTTGCAGAACTTTCTTCTAGATCTAAGAACAGGTGCTAAAAGAACTCCCTGTTTTTAACGTCTTTTCATTTCTAAACAGTGGTGGTTTTAGTCTTGACGATTGAAGCTGGGCCCCTGCCTCCAGGCCCCTGCTGTGGATAATGGGATAATGGCTGCCACCTTGCTCACACTTGTGATGGTGGACAGGGATGTGTGAGAGAGAGAGAGAGAGAGAGAGAGAGAGAGAGAGAGTAGACGGGGTGGAGTGTGGGAACTGGATGTTAAACTTTATGTACATTTTTATAGGTTGTTCTCAAATGGTAATGCCATTTGTGAAAAGTTCTAACACCCTCAGATGTCCTATTTTCAACAATAGTGTTGCGTGATGTAAAAATAAGGACAAGAACTGAGAGAGGAAATTTAAAAAATTTAAAAAATCATACACTGTGATAAAGAAGGGAAAAAAAATCTCCCTAGCTTAAGTAAGACCTCCTTACAACTAGTTGCTAATTAGCACTTAGAGATAATGAGCAGCTCTTTTTTTTTTTGGTCAGTCCAGGCATTCGTGGCTATGCATCTCAATTCAACTTCTTTTCCCTTCTTTGAAACTTCAATTGAGCGCCAACAAAAGTTCAGACCCCCTCTCAAGCAAACCCATTCAGCTTTTCTCCAGCCGTCCTCTCGGCTCCTCCGTGCAGCTCCGGAGCCCAGCTGGGAGCTTTTGAGACAGGCCAGGGGCCCTCCTGTGCACGCTGAATTATGGGGGAACGAAGCAAAGCTTTCCCAGAAACCCTTCCTTTAAAGCCTGATAGCATTCTGAAGGACCCATTATCCTCGAACTCATAATTAACCGTTCAGTTCACACAGCACCTGCTTGAATGGCTTCAATAGCAGCCACTGCTTTGGTTGCAGAACAAAACAATTTGTACTGATAGCTGAATGGTTTTGTTCGGTTATCACTGGAGGTAGGGCGCTCCAAAGTGCTAATTAGGACCAGGGATGTTTTTCTCTTTTCAGTAAGCATTGGAATGCTTCCTAGAAGAATGAAGACAGAGGAAATTAAACCATCTTGTGTTTCCTTTTAGAGTAGCGCTACTACACATTTGCCAGCAACTAATAAAAAGGTCTTTTCTCTCAGCTTGTTTCATAAGGTATAATTAAAGCACATTTTCACTATTTTTTAATTATTAAGATCTCTTAATAATTAAGTGATAATTAAGTGAGATTCTTCTAGGGGTGGTGTTCTTGGATTGCCAGTGTAAAATGTTAAATGCACACTTATGTAGCGCTTTTATCCAAAGCGCTTAACACTGTGTCTCATTCACCCATGCACCAATGGTAGCAGAGCTGCTATGCAAGGCGCTAACTTGCTATGGGGAGCAACAAGGACACTTCGGCATGTGGAGTCACCCGGGCTGGGAAGCGAACCGCCAACCCTACGATTAGTGGACAACCCGCTCTACCACCTGCGCCACAGCCGCCCCACAGTGTCACAGCCTCCACCCTGTATGCAAGGAGCTTGCATGTTCTCCCTGTGCTTCAGCGGTTTCCTCTGGGTACGCGGGTTTCCTCCACGGAGATAAAAAAAAAGATGTGCGTTGTAGTCTGATCGGCGGTTCCAAACTGTGTGAGTGTGTGTGCGATTGTGCCCTGTGATGGGTTGGTACCCCGTCCAGGGTGTCCCCTGACTTGTGCCCTGAGTTTCCTGAGATAGGCTAATGGCGCCCTGTGACCCTGTGTAGGATAAGCGGTATGGAAAATGGATGGACTTACAGTGTAACTCCAAAAGGTACGTTGTTAAGTCGACTGGCTATCTGTTATGAATTTTTCCTTACAGAGGAGCTGACCGTTCTTCCTTTCCAGAGAGCTGCCTCACTTTTCTAGAGATGCTACCTCAGTTTGTTTCTTCCAGAAGAGCTGCATCTGACTCATTTTCAGGAGCTTCTACAGAAGCTATCTCAAATCACTTTAATTAAGAGGAACTCCCTGCGTGTCATGTTCCTTTCTGAAGACTTGCCACTTGTCTTGATCATTCTTCCAATAAAAGAGCTGCCTCATACCTTTCATTCCAGAAAAGCTGCCTCAATCTGTGGCTTCCAGAGGAGCTTCATCGTTGCAGATACCAGCATAGCAGTGTCAGCTTATTCCTTTCAGATGAGCAGCCTTACTGTGTTCCTTCCCAAAGATCTACCACGTTCTTGTAGTTTATGAACAATCTGCCTCAGTTGGTTCCTTCTAGAGGAGCTGCCTCAGTTAGCTCTTTCCAGATGAGATAGATTGCTGTGTTTCTTCCAAAAGATCTGCCACTTTCTTGGTTTTTTTTTTTTTTTTTTAATGATCTGCCTCTGATGGTTCCTTCTAAAGGAGCATCAGTTAGTTCTTTCCAGATGAGACGCCTTACTGTGTTTTTTCCAAAAGACCTTCTTCTATTTTATGAACAATCCGCCTCATCTGGTTTCTTCTAGAGGAGCTGCCTCAATTTGGTCATTTGGTCAGGAGCTACCTGAATGATTTTCTTCCTGATGTGCGGCCGTACTGTGTTTCTTCTCACAAAACTCTCTCTTTTCTTTTTTTTCTTTTTTTATGATGTCTATTAGTTGTTTCATCCATGTGAGCTGCCTCAGTAATTTTTTTTAATGATCTTCCTTAGTTTGTTCCTTCCAGAGAAGTTTTCTTGCTCCATTCCATCCACTGAAGCTGTCTTGCCTCATTCCTTCTAGAGGAGCTACCCATTTTCCCCCCCTTGCTCAAAGGCTATTTCGGTCTGTTCCCTCAAGAAGCTTCTTGAATCAGTTTCTTTAAGAAATTGCACTTTCAAGAGGCATCGCTTCCAAACCTCATATTTTTCGCCTTCACCTCAATAGATTTTCTGAACCCAAAATACAGAGGTGAAGGTAATTTATCTCTTGGACAGCTTGTTGACATGAAAATCGTCATTTCCACGAATGCATTTCAAATATATCCAATAAATTAAAGCACTGTATTGACGTATTACCTGTATCTGCCTGAACGATCAGGCGAGCGAACATGTGCAATCGGACAATTTTGAATAATGTGTTTCTGTTAGAAATTGATTTATGGTTGCTGTGAAATGAAAAGTAGACAGTTTTTCTGACCGCATACTGCATCACCAAGCTACCGCACACCATTGGTATATATTCTGATGTCCCGTGTAATATATGTATTCGCATCCCTGTGTCTCGGAATGAAGTACAGGAGCTGCAGTTTTCCAAACAGTAACGATGTTTGCAATGTTCTTCCCTGTCCGATCCATCATGTGTCTCCACTATAACATCCCTCAGATTGAACCCAGATCAGACATATAGTAAATATTAGAGCTGAATCGGTCATAGATGGTTACTTTTATATATAGTTTCTTTCCTTTGGCCGTTGTTTGGATAGTAAAAGTAAAGCTCCAGGACGGATGTGAATGCTGGAAGTTGTTCAGGGTCGTAGAGACCGAGGCTTAAGATCTCCAGGCTGTTTTACCGATCAGCCATTTTATTTTATTTTTATTTTTCTCTCGTGGCTTGTGATCGATTCTACAGATTGACTCCAAGACATCTCTTTATGGCTGTATCTCAGTGTTTTATTCTTTCATTCAGGATTTTAGCAGTTTATTGAATGTGCGCATCCTTAAAACACCTTCCTAACTGATCATGATGATGATGATGTAGGAACAATCAGAACACCCCCAGTCATTGCAAAGATATAGGGATAATTTAGTTGCGAATAAATAACACGCTTGCCACAAAAATAAATAGAGAACATTTTTTTTTAAATGAGATGGACAAAAAGGTTTGTTTTGCAAATGAAAAACCTTGTTAAACAAATCCGGGTACGAGACTTTTCGCTAGCACCAACGATACACCAACCAATCACACCATGTGCTCAACCAATCAGTTTAAACTTAACAAGCGGGCTCATTTTTTAACTTTTTCGGTTTGGATGAATTAGAGATGATCTGTTTGGTGTATTGTAGATGAATTTATATGAATATTTTGTCGATATGGAAAATAAATGGTGCATGCATGCACAGTGTGTTCTAATTAAAACAAAATGATTAAAATGCCAGTGTTTGAAATAGCTAAAGTGCTAACTGTATCCGCGATACGAAGGCCACCTTGTAAATGGACAGAAATTCTTCTAACAGCAAGTCCAGAAATCTCTTCTCCTTATAAAAAGAAAAACCCCAAAACATTTCCTTCTTGTTTCTGTGCAGAAGAGTGCTACTAACGTGAGCCGATCAGGCCCCATTTTGGACAATTTCCACATGAAACAGTGTTCAGTTTTATTTTCAAGAGACTGCGAGTGATGAATGTGCGAGTGCTGCAGCTATTCGGAAAGTTCTTCAGTGTCTAATAGGCATAAAGTGTTTCCGAATGAGTGGCGTTCTATAATTACTACATGGGTAAGGAGTTAATTGAACTCCAAGCTCTTACATCAATAAGACAAAGGCAGTTAGCAAAAAATGCACCAACCAACAGCTGTATACATTATGCTAATTTGAAAAAAAATGGCAAATAATGCTTCATTTCCGGTCCGTGTGAGACAGTGGTGTTATTCAAGGCGCTCCCCAGCTGTGCAGAAATGCGGCCAGCAGATGGGCAATCAGCCATCATTAGCCATTATTCCTCATTTCTCTCCCAACTGTGACCTCTTGACGAAGTGATTATCTGTAACGCTTGCAGAAGAAGGCAATCAGCAGCCATCTGTGTGTCGAGGGAGGGACGTACACTCTCGTTTTCGTTTTGTTTTTTAACTCTAAATTCATTTGCCCACTTTAGTTTTGTTGAGACAAGAGCCACAAGACGTTTTACTTCCCTGCAGATGATCCTTCTTATCCTTTATTCTTAATTAAAAAAAAAGAGTGGATTAAATCAGTAGAAGACCTTATGTACACATTATTATTATCATAAAGAAGACTCTTTCTGTGGGGGGGGGGGGATATTGGGAAATTTAAGATTCATAATAATATTCATCTCTAGTATAGCACATCATACACACATTATAAAGTTGTTGTGATATTAGACAGTAAGTTTAATTTTTTTTTTAATATTCAATAAACTTTTTCAACTGAATGTGGCTGCAACAAAGGTCTGGCAGAGTATCTAAAGGGAGGAAATTCATCATAAATTTGAAGATGTCCATGGCAATATTTTTGTTAAACCTCTTGAATTAAAGCTTAACGTCTACTGTACACTTCAGTCGCATCTTGATTACTTCATTTCAAATCCATTGTGCTGGTGTACAGAGGCAGATGTACGAACATAGTGTCGCTGTCCAAATACTTACAGACCTGACTATATACCGTGGTGCTTTTTCTATATTTCTGCATAAATATGATCTAAAAAATCATCAGATTTTCACACATGTCCTAAAAGTAGATAAAGAGAACCCAATTAAACAAATGAGAGAAAAAATATTATACTTGGTCATTTATTTATTGAGGAAGATGATCCAATGTTACATATTTGTTCCTCAGTACAGAACAGATTCAACTCTGGGATGTTGGTGGGTTTCCTCACATGAACTGCTTACTTCAGGTTCTTCCACAACATTTCTATTGGATTAAGGTCAGGACTTTGACTTGGCCGTTCCAAAACATTAACTTTATCCTTCTTTAGTAGAACGATTTGTGTGTTTAGGGTCGTTGACTTGCTGCATGGGATTCTGATGTCCTGACATTTTCCTTTAGAATTCATTGGTATACTTCAGAATTCATCGTTCCATCAATTATGACAACTCGTCCTGGCCCAGATGCAGCAAAACAGGCCCAAACCATGACACTACCACCACCATATTTCACCAGATGGAATAAGGTTCTTGTGCTAGAATGCAGTGTTTTCCTTTCTCTTTGTTTTTGGAGAGCAGTAAATTTCTCCTTGTAACCCTGCCATGCACTCCGTTGTTGTTCAGTTTTCTCCTCATGGTGGGCTCAAGAACATTAACATCAGTCAATGTGAGAGTTGCTTAGAAGTTACCCTGGGGTCTTTTGTGACCTCGTGGACTATTATACGTCTTGCTCTTGGAGTGATCTTTGTTGGTCTCCACTCCTGGGGAGGGTAACAGTGGTCTTGAATTTCCTCCATGTGGACACAATCTGACTGAGTGTGAATCTGTGGAGTCCAAACTCTTTTATTTTGTAACCTTTTCCAGCCTGATGAGCATCAACAACTCTTTTTCTGAGGTCCTCAGAAATCTCCTTTGTTCATGCCATGATACACTTCCACAAACATATGTTGTGAAGATCAGACTTTGATAGATCTCTGTTCTTTAAATAAAACCGGGTGCCCACTCACTCACACCTGATCGTCATCCCATTGACTGAAAACACCTGACTCTAATTTCACCTTCAAATTTAACTGCTAATCCTAAAGCTTCACATACTTCAGACACTCACAGATATGTAATATTGGAGCATTTTGGAAGCAAATAAATGGGTTTAATTGGGTTCTCTTTGTCAACTTTTAGGACTTTGTGTGAATATCTGATGAAAATTTAGGTCACATTTATGCAGATATATAGAAAGTTTTAAAGGATTCACAACCTTTCAAGCACCACTGTATTTATTTTTAAATATTTATATGTCTGTATTTCTATAATTACCTTGTCATTTATTTGTACTCTGCCCTCTGTTCTCCAGGTTCGGGTCATTTGTGTGATTTTTATGCACTACTAAACAATGTAGTGTGAAACTCAAACGAACAAAAACAATCAATTTCACTCAGATTCAGACTAAGCAAACGGACTAATAGGTGTGAAAATGCCCCAAAACGTTGAAGAAAAAGAATCTGATGCGGATGCCAAAAATGAAATCTTACACTGATGTCTTTTTATCTTTGAACGGGGCTGGGTTTATCCTCGCTAGCCCATTCATACCAGCCGGCCCCTGGCTGTATTTGAAATTCTAACACATGACACGTACGTTTAAAATGAAAAGACGACAGAGAAGCCCAGGTGCAGTCTTTCTTCGCACCTTACACAAACCCAACTCTAAAACAAACAAACAAACATGTGCACCGTTTTCCTTTTTCTCTTCTGGTTTCTCAGCTATGCCCGAGTCGTCTTTCCACCAGATGCACAAGATCCATCAGGCTGTAGTGTTGTGACGTGTGTGTGCTGTGGTGAGTGAGTGTGTTGTCTTACTGAAAGTCCGTGACACATACACCGCTGTCTAATCCTTCATTCTCTTTTTCTCTGTGGCATGTTTTGAGAAGCGTCAACTTCTTTCCTGCCTCGTCCGTTCAGCACTGACAAGCTAAACGTATGGCTGCTATTGAGCTTGCAGTTGATCTTTGACCCTGGCTTCCAGGTGTCCCGTTTTGGCGAAATGCACACCTGTGAGCTGGCTTAGATTCCCCAGGAATGCCTGAATTGTGTTTTTGTTTTCATGAATGACATTTTCGAAGGATTTCTGAGGTAACTTCAAGGTTGTCAGCACCTTCGATGCTGGAGGTGTTGCCGCTGACAACTTCTTGACACGTTTTCTTCAAACTCGATTGACTTTAGAACCTTGTGAGATATCAACACACTTCAAATCTCAGCATTAGAGATGTAGACCTCAGTAGTATATGCAAAAAATTGCATTTGGTGTAACCCAAAATTCACTTGTGGCCTCAGTTACCCTCGGAATTTCCTCAGACTGATTCATTTTTTTGTCTATTATAAAATTTTATACAACTTAAATAACGATTACTGTGACCTAAAAGGTGTCGGTGGTTTATATATACAATGGAAGCTTTAAGAAAAACTTTGGAACAAGAATGCAATGTAAATAGTTTAACCAGCAAGTAAACTAGCATAGAATGTTAGCATAAAACATTCTAGTGAATCCTACCTCAGGAAAACTATCAATACTAGTAGAAAACTAAAATTCAAATGTAGGATATTGATTTCATTAATGACTGACATGGCCACAACAATAACAAATAGAAAAACTAGCATGCTAGCAAGCTTTGAAGCTGTTGTTAATAATGTCAGCTAGATGAACTTTGTTTACATTAAAATACACCTTTGGTGGTTTGTTAGCAGGACCATTTAGAAGCAATTTAAGCTAATTCTCTACACCACATATTTTCTAAACGATTTAAGACTTTTTTTGCTAAAGTGTTCAAATCGATTCGCTGCGATTTTGTGTTCTCACTGACAGGAAAATGGTGGTTTATAGAGTTCAAAGGGATGAATGGGCACTCCTGGAGTTGCTGTCATGTGTAATGATGTTTACCCCCATAAAATGAGCAGTTTTCAAGCTTAAGATACAAACAATAGAAAACAATATGATCAAAATCACGCTTTACGGACCGTGTAGTTTTCATTTGTAAAAGTAAACCACAATTTAATACCGTAAATATGTGCATACATTTCAGATTTTCTGCAAAAGAATATCTTAAAAGGGTTTTTTAAAAGAATAAATTTTTTTTTCTTAAATCTCCACCACCAGATCTATTTGGAGATTAAATCGGGGGAAAAAAGTACCCATAGGGTACTCTACGCTAGATATATCTAAAGTGATCAATGTACGATATAGAGCAGCTTTGAAAACATCTGTGTGTGTGTGTGTGTGTGTGTGTGTGTGTGTACACCCCTGGGGCTCACTTCCTCCCTTGTTTCTAAATGAACTGTGTAATATTTTAAACATGTCTGACCTGAAGGTGCATGGTGCAATCCAACATGTGCTGCACTGTGCGCCCATGTACACACTCATGCACATGCACACACACCATACAGACATGCGTAAGCACTCACATACACCCTAAATCCAGTATAAATCCCCACGGACACACACACACACACACACACACCCCATATGAAACACATAAGGGTTATGGTATGTGGATAAATGACTCCATGGTTGTGAAGTGGTTGTTTAGAGCTGAACACACTGATTTATTAGTGTGGAGGAAATGAACATAACACACACATATCATAGTCTTGAGTCGTCTTCTTTCTGCACTGCACAAACAAACAAAAGTTTTCCTTTAACCAGTCTCATGAGTAAATAATTCCACAATAGGTAACTTTTAAGCTACGGTACTTCTTAATAGGAAAATATACACCGTTCAGCCATAATGTTAAAACCACTGACGGGTGAAGTGAATAAAGTTGATGATCTCATTACAGTGGCACCTGTCAAGACGTGGGGTATATTTATCAGGCAGCAAGGGAACTGTCAGTTCTCAAAGTTGTTGTGTTGGAAGCAGGAAAAATGAGCAAGCGTTAGGATTTGAGTGAGTTTGATAAGGGCCAAATTGTGACTGCTAGACGACTGGGTCAGAGCATCTCCAAAACGGCCTGTCTTGTGGTGTGCAGTGGTTAGTACCTACCCAAAGTGGTACAAGAAAGGACAACAAGTGAACTGGTGACAGGGTCACAGGTGCCCAAGGCTCATGGGGAGCGAAGGCTAGCTCGCCTGGTCCGATCCCACAGAAGAGCTTCTGGAGCACAAGTTGCTGAAAAAGTTCACGCTGGCTTTGACAGAAAGATGTCAGGACACACAGTTTATCACAGCTTGCTGCATATGGAGCTGCGTAGCTTCAGAACGGTCAGAGCACCCATGTGGACCCCTGTCTAACACCGAAAGCTGCTACAGCGGGACCCCTGTCCACCACCGAAAGCTCCTACAACGGGCACGTGAGCATCATAACTGGACCAAGGAGCAATGGAAGAAGGTGTGCCTGGTCTGATGAATCATGTTTTCTTTTACATCTCGTGGATGGCTGGGTGTGTGTACGTCGCTTAATGGGGAAGAGATGGCACCAGGATGCTCTATTGGAAGAAGGCAAGCTGGTGGAGACAGTGTGATGCTCTGGGCGATGTTCTGCTGGGTCTACATAAACATTGTTGTAGACCAAGTACACGCCTTCATGGCAATGGTATTCCTTAACGGCAGTGGCCTCTTGCAGCAGGATAATGCGCCCTGCCACAATGCAAAATTGGTTCAGGAACTGTTTGACGAACATGACAAAGAGTTCAAGGTGTTGACTCGGCCTCAGAATTCCCCAGATCTCAATCCTAACGAGCGTCTGTGGGATGTGCCGGATACACAGACCTCACAACTTATATGACTTAAAGGATTTGCTGCCAGATACCGCCGCACACCTTCAGAGGTCTACCTAAGCACATCCTCCATGTCTTTCCTTCCATAACTGCTAAATAAGCATAAAATCTTACGTTATCAGCGATTATATGCAATTTTATTCAGCTTATATGCTGCATCCACTTGACCGTTGTTACTATAGAAATGATAATCTATACAATAACGTGGCCAATCAGAACGGACAATTTCAACAGCGTTATGCTATAGAAAATTCTAAATAATACGTCATAAAACGATCATAAACGATTTGTCATTTCATGTCATTTCATGACAAATCGAGCACTTGTAAGAGCTTGCCTCTGAAAACCTGAAGTGAAGTTGAAGCTAAAGGGGAAATACTAGAGCGTAAATGGGAAGCACATGTACATGTGTGTGATATTAAACCTGCTCGACTCCAAGCCTTATAGAGATTCCTCTGATTGTTGAATCGACACGAATCTGAGACTCGCTTTTATTGTTGTTCTTGTGTACAGGATCGAGCAGAGCTGCGTGTAATCCATCCGTTAAAGTGCAATACACTGTTGTTAGATTTGAGAGGTCAATTAGACAGCACAGAGAGAAGTGTCACACTCTGTCTTGAACCGTAATGGGTCTGTGTGTGTGTGTGTGTGTGTGTGTGTGTGTGTGTGTGTGTGTGTATTTTGAGAGTGTATGGGGATCACACATCATGGGGGGTGGTGAAATAAATTTTTCATGACGGTGCCACCTCTGCTCTGGGCAGCACTGAGAGATCGGCGTCTGCCCTTCACACACGGCTGAGGACCCCGTTAATAATTTAGACTCGAACTGTCAATCATCGAGTCCGTTCTGGGTGGAGCAGGAGAGAAGTGTGTGTGTGTGTGTGTGTGTAAATGTGGATGCCATGAGTGGTCTTTGATAAGATCTCACCCCTGGACCATACGTATAAATGAAGGGACATCATCAGAACAACGTCTGTGCTGTTCAAATTCAAAAAAGGTTTCTCCCACTTGTAAATCAGTAGCTATTTGCATGATTAATTTGTATAAAGGGTTAGGGGCGGAGTTACTCTAACGGAAAAGACATGTTTATGTAAAGCATGTTTTGTGGACTTTCCAAATGTAGTGATAGTGTTAAAAAAAATTTTTCCCCACCTCTAACTAATTTATTTTTGCACGTTTCGCACTGTAATAAGGTGATGAAATGCATCTTCACATGTTTACTAAACCGGACCGCTCCTTGTCCCTGAGGTGGTCCCTGAGTGTACCTTTAATGTCTTGCTCTACAAACTAATTAAATGGTCCTTGAGGTCTATTTATACACACTGGGCTGGTTTGAGTGTTTCAGAAACTGCAGATCTCCTGGGATTTTCATACACAACAGTTTCTAGAGTTTACCCATGGAATGGTTTGAAAAAATATCGAGTGAGCAGCAGGACCGAAGAGAGTGAGGTCGGAGGAGATTAGCCAGAGCTGTTTGAGCTGATAGGAAGGCTATAGTAACTCGAATAACCACTCTGTACAACCGTGGTGCACAGAAAAGCATTTCAGAACACATAACATGTTATTATTTTGTCCTTATTTAGATCTTCTTTTTTCTTTTCATTTAATTCCTGCCTTTCAAAAGCTACTTAAGGTATTTAAATGTCTCCCAGATGAACAAAATAATAACAATTTACGATTTACGAATTTACGATCATCCTGTTCAAAAGTTTGCACCCCTCCGTCTCTTAATGTACCGTGTCGCCTTCTTGAGCATCAGTGAACGTTTGCACCTTTTGTAATGGTCGTGTACGGGTCCCTCTGTTGTCCTCAGTGTGAAAAAGATGGATCTCGACATCATATACGCAGAAGATGCTGGAAAAGTAAAGAATGTGTGGGACCTGGAGGATTTTTCTGAAGAACAGTGGGCAGTTTAACTGCTCAGGACGAACAAGGGCCTCGTGAAGAACTCTCACAACACATATACACAGTCGTAGATCATCCAGGTAACGACACGCAGTATTAATAATCGAGCGTGTGTAAACTTTTCAACTGGTTCATTTGTGTAAATTCAGTTATAATTGTGTCTCGTGGAGTTTATGTGAACAACATATAGATAGATAGATACTGTATTGATCCCCAAGGGGAAATTCAGGAATGTGAAATAGCTTAAAAAAGGGCAGGACTAAATAAAAACATGAATTTCGTTTTTTCTTATTAATTAATTAATTTATTTTAATTATTAACATTTTGCAGAATCTGCAAGGCGTATGAAAATGTTTGACCTCATATCCTCTTTTTCAAATGAAAACACTTTCAAACTGCAAACAAACTGCTTACACTGTGTAAACGGCCGCATTTTAGCACCCGAATCTGAACTCTTTATTGAGTTGGTTTGTTTGGGTGGAGCCTTAAACTGGGCTTTTAACAGCTGCTAACTGAATAGACTCAAATGAATCAATCAATGTGTGTGTGTGTGTGTGTGTGTGTGTGTGTGTGTGTGTAGAGCAGTCTTCCCATGTGAGCAATGGAAGCAGACCCGGAGTATAACCTTCTCTCACAGAAGTGTCACATATGATACTTCCTAAAGCCCAAAGCCAAATATCATCTGATTCTCTCTCTCTCTCTCTCTCTCTCTCTCTCTCTCTCTGGTGGATGGTAGGATCCTCTCTCTCCTCGCTCTCCCTCTCATCTTCCAGCTGATCGGCACTTTTTCCTATTAACCCAGTAGAAGTGTTCGATTACAGAACACACATCATGGCCGATTTGTGTTCGCTGCCTTCTTTAAATACACATCTTGCCCAGAGACATGAAGAGTCTGCATTTATAAGCTACACCTTTAATCTTTTACACATCACACTGCGCTCTTTAATAGAGAGGGGCAGAGTGGATGTGCTGTATGTGATATATCTCTGGAGCTTTAATCTTTCATCAGTCCAACATTCATTTTCATGAGTTTTGAGGGTGAATATATATATATATATATTCACCCTCCTTGAACTTTTCCACATTTTGCAATGCTACAACTGGAATCAGAATTGGGATTATTTTTTTCCTTCACCCCCCTCCCTCCCCATTTGATTTGAACAATATGTCTACAATTTAAAATTGTGACACAACAGTTTATTAAACAAAACCGTTACTTCACCTCCCCTGGGTCAATACATGGTAGAACTATTTTTGGCTGCAATTTTAGCTGCAAGCTGCTTCTGGGAAATGTCTCGATCAGCTTTGCACATCTGGATCCTGATGTTTCTGCCCACTCTCCAGCTCAATTTCTGTCAGATTGTCTGGAGACAGCGATTTTGCAAAAACAAAAAAAAAAGGCCTGCCACAGATTCAGGTCTGGGCTTTGACTGGGACATTTTTACGTGTTCAGTTTCTTGGTTTTGAGCCAGTCCGTTGTAGTGTAGCTTTGGCAGTATTATGTTGCATGTTGGAGTTGTTGTCCTGTCGGAAGCTGAACTCTGGTGGTCTCACATCTCTTGCAGACTGGAACAGGTTTTCTTCTAGGATTGTCCTGTGTTTGGCTCCATCTATCTTGCCCTCAACTCAGACCAATTTCACCGTCCCAGGTGATCAAAAGCATCCCCACAAAACCATGCTTCCACCACCATGCTTCACAATGGGTCTTTTTTCCATGTTTGCATATCTCCAGCAATGTCTCCAGCATAACAGTTTTCCTTTGATCAGCTTCTCCCATCTGACCTGGGGATGTCTCCAGCTCCTTCACATCTCCAGCTCCTTCATCTCCAGCTCCTTCGTATCTGCAGCTCCATCACATCTCCAGCTCCTTCATCTGCAGCTCCTTCACATATCCAGCTCTTTCATATCTCCAGCTCCTTCATATCTCCAGCTCCTTCATCCCCAGATCCTTCACATCTCCAGCTCCTTCATATCTCCAGCTCCTTCATCTCTAGCTCCTTCATTTCCAGCTCCTTCATCCCCAGCTCCTTCATATCTCCAGCTCCTTCATCCCCAGCTCCTTCACATCTCCAGCTCCTTCATATCTCCAGCTCCTTCACATTTATGCTTGGTTGATGCTAATAAGAGATTAATGGCAACTGTTTGCACCAGGAAAAATGGTGGGGTCTCACACTAATGGGGGTGAATACTAAAAATCACAATCTTTGATTGCTCAAGTGTAATATGTCATTATTAATCATTTTAATTAATCTACAGTAATTGATCCAAATACACAGTTTATACAAAAAATTGCCGACAGACTCTCAGTAAGTCGTCTGAAAAAAAAAAAATAGGCCACTGTTTCTGAAAGTTTATTGGGGTTGTGTTCTTCATCAACCCACTATTACATTTAATATTGTGGCCCCATCTCTCTCCCTTTTATAGGAATTATATTTCAGTCTGATTTCATCTGATGTTGGTGATACTGCTCACAAGCCCTACTGGATTTCTGTGTTCAGCCTACTCAGTGTTTAGCCTTCGATCATCGCTAAGCGCTCCGCTATCTCTGCTATTAGCATCAAGGGAGACGTTCCCGACTTTGGATCTGTCCTAAGTACAAACGCAGTGATTCCCAGTCGTAATATTCTTCTGGAGTTTTTAAACCTTGGCAAATAGCTTTAGCAGAAAAGGACACACTTTAGTGCTACACGGTCTTCTCCCAGAGCGTGCTGTTCCATTCATTGTCAACGATGGAGGACTTCTTCCAAACGGGCCAGAATTGATCGTGCTGCTGCTTTGCTTTTGGCAGCCTCCTACACGTCCCCAGCTCTTAACTGTTTATAACCACAGAACAGCACACGGTGTAGCTAGCGTCTCTGCAAATTGTACAGTAAATCAAGACAGACAGCTCGTATAGAAATGCGGATTAGCCGGCCAAGTGTGCGGAATCCGCCACGCATTAAAACATTTGTTAAGGCCAAATCTTAAGCTCAAATCTTCTCTAATTCCAGACTGCTGGGACTTCGGCTGCTCCTAAGGCCATACAGACTTCATATAAATCCATAATGAACGTTTCCACACTATGCGTTGTTACCCAGATGAGGATGGGTTCCCTTCTGAGTCTGGTTCCTCTCAAGGTTTCTTCCTCTTAAAACATCTTAGGGAGTTTTTCCTTGCCATCGTCGCCACTCATTGGCTTGCTCAGTTGGGATAAATTCACAACTTTAATATCTATATACCGTGTTGATATTTCTGTAAAGCTGCTTTGAGACAATGTCTACTGTAAAAAGCGCTATACAAATAACATTGAATTGAATTGAGGAAGAGCCTACAAAATTGCTCAACAGAAGAACCACATGATCTGGATAAAAATCCATGTATGTCAACTTTTGATTTCATTCTTCAATCTTTCCTCTTTTTATCGTTTCATCTTTTTTAACCAAACACATCCATCTTGTCGTGCTTACGTTGCTGAGAGTGGAACAAAACTAACACTTAGCACTTAACTTCCCAGCTAACAACTTTAGGTTAGCAAAAGTGTTTTTAAACGTTACGATTCTACAAATCTTCTGGTGTAGGAATGTTCTCAACCTGTTTTTTACCTGTTAACTGGGAGCATTGCCTTCCATCTATCCATTTTCCATACCGCTTATCCTACACAGGGTCACGTGAAACATGGAGCCTATCCCAGGTAACTCAGGCAGGGGACACCCTGGATGGGGTGCAAACCCAATCACAGGGTACAATCACACCCACACCCACACACAGTCAAACACCCGTTCAGACACTACAGGCAATTTGGAAATGCCAGTCAGCCCGCAACTCATGTCTTTGGACTGGAGTTGGAAACTGGAGTACCTGGAAGGCTGGAGGCAGGGATTTGAACCCCCATCCCCGAAGGTGCAAGGCAAACATGCTAACATGCTAAGTGATATGATAGTGTTGGGGGTGGAGTTAATGTTTGTACCTTTTCTTACGACTTCATTAGTATGAACTTAAAAGCATCTTAGCCGTTACTTGGTCGAATTTGTCG
Organism: Ameiurus melas; assembly: GCA_012411365.1. Classification (NCBI taxonomy): domain Eukaryota; kingdom Metazoa; phylum Chordata; class Actinopteri; order Siluriformes; family Ictaluridae; genus Ameiurus; species Ameiurus melas. The sequence continues at coordinate 10,721,827 of CM022752.1, read as the reverse complement.
TGATATGAGACGTGCTAATTATCAGTTAGTGTTACTAGTTAATAGATAAAAGTTTTGTTAGTCTCTAACTCCGCTTTAATTCCTGTCATTGCACTGATACAGTCCCGACCTGCTGTCAGAGAACTTGTGTTAACACTGAGTATCTTATTTCTTTCTCCTCTCACTTTCTTCTGATATGGCTGCCTGTACGAACCCGCCTGCTCAGGAGGACTTCGTCCTCCTCCCCCGGAAAAATAACTGAGCGGATCCTGCAGTTCACTCGCTGCCAAGATCCGCCTCGCAGGCCTGCCTAACCTTAGGGGTTTCGAATTCCTGTGAGCTGAAAGAGAAACGCTTATTTGATTAAACCGTCCCGGTCCTGATGGCTCCGAGGCGTTTCCAGGAGGGAAACGCTCTTCGTTACGCGCTGACAAATTGCTCGTGCGAAGTGGGACAACTGTGGGATTTGCTTACAATCCCAGGATTCGTTCTTTATCAGCCTGCATGTGCTAATAGATATATATCTGTCCCTTACGCTCGGCCGTCGTCTAACTTAATGCTGCATATTTCTGTCAGACAGACCGAACTGGCTTTACACAGCGTCCAGTTTCCCGATCCTAACCCTATCCCGTTTCTGCCAAAACAATAAAAGGGACGATGTGAAATTCCAGGCCGCTGCTCCTCTCCCCGAGCACGAGTTAGAAACGCTCGAGGAAAGTGTGCTGAGCTGTGCAGGCGCTGAACTTTTGGCCAGATCCACCTGGCTGAAGCAGACAGAGTTTCAGCCATGAGCAGCCCCTGGGATCCATCGCTACAGAGTTTAGAACACATGTTCTTCTGAGATAGCGTGTACAGTGTTGCTCGGACGAAGGAAACATGTCCTGGATCAGAACGCGTTCCGAGTAATCGGATAGTGACACAACGCCTCCTGCTTGTTACAAATGATTTCTATCATTATCTCTATCCAGTGTTCTGTTCTTTAAAGTATGATTTTGATCTAACGCTTGATTTTGCTGCGTTTATTTCTTCTTCCAAATTTTTTTTCTCTTTTTTTCGGAAAACTACTTGAATTGCGGAATTGTAATCGCACGAAATTGTCCTGCGCGGTCTTTCACAGTGATGTTTCTTGGTAAACAAGACCTTTTAGCTGTACTCATGTTCGACGCACATGAATCGAAGGGGGCGTCGGCTGAATGCGTCACATGACGCGTCTCGGCCCAAACCTGCAGACAATCTGCCGTAATTAAGAAAAACTGCTAGCTAGTCTGAATAGTGTGGAGTTTCTGTGTTCATTTCAGCAAAAGCAAAATCATGAAAGCCTAGCTGGCCTGAGCAGCGGTGGCTCAGTGGTTAAATTCTCTGGGTTACTGATCAGAAGGTCAGGAGTTCAAGCCCCAGCACTGCCAAGCTACCACTGTTGGGCCCTTGAGCAAGGAACTTAACCCTTTGTATAATGAGATAAATCTAAGTTGCTCTGAGTAAGGGTGTCTGCCAAATGCCAAAAAATGGAAATGACCGATTACAAAATAATGCGCACATATGGAACACATCCTGAATCATTTTTGGACTCAGTTCCCCCCCCTCACCATTCATATTTGTTTCATTTGATTTTCGTCTGACTATGTGGTCTGACAAAACAATAACACAACACCATTTGTTTCACTGTACAAATACTGAAGGCCTGAACTCCGTGTATTGGCTAGGAATATTACTGTTTTGGACAGTGACAGCTAGGGAGCTTGTCTTCTTCTCTTGGACTCTGAGATAATAAAAGCACATAACGAGGCTCCATCAGAAGCAAATGGACATCGCAAACCGCCAAATTCGAGCCAGCGTTAATGCTGTTACTCGCACCACAGACAAGGAGCGAACAGGGATGAGAGGTAAACGTGAAAAGAGCCTCCTGAGAGAGTAAAATGAATAGACAGAGACAGAGAAACAGAGAGAGAGAAAGGAGAGAGAGAGAGAGAGTATCTTTATTGCTTTGGCTGGAAAGAGGTCTGGCGGTGTTTCTCAGTATTGTGAGAGTGAGCAGGAGGCCAGAACTGGGGGAGCAGGAAGGAACACAGGCACCTGCGTTTCGCATTGTAGCTCCCATTATCATGATACACATACACGCATGCAGATATATACATACAGTAGGGTCCAGTATACTACTGCGAGTCTATTACCAAAAAGATTTGATGTGTTGCAGCTGATGTGTTGTGTGAAACTGGGATTTCTTAAAATTCAAATGTGCAAACGGCATGTACAAGCAACGCTTCTCAGTTGCGTATTCACTTGAATTTTAAATTCTGAGGCAATGGCGGAATATACTGTTAGTGGTAGCCTGGGAAACCCATCAAATGTCACTGCGGCTGAATTCAGCCAAAAGTGGCAATAAGTTAGGTACATAAGGAGCTGTCTGCAGATGTGTTAATTACTAGCTTGCTAGCTAAGTCTACTTTCTTCACTCAGTGGATATCACGCTTTGACCAAGTTAAAAGGTTCCATTTGTAAACAGTTTAAAAACAAGATGCCAAATGAGCCACGATGCACGCCTGCCATCGATGGCGCTGTGGAGATGGTAGCGGACGACGTTTTCTTTTCTTCTCTTTTTTTTTTTCAAAAAATACTAATTGAAGAATTAGCCAAAAGTTACAAAGCTCACTGAATTAATCATGATATTGGCTAGGGAATTGTTTCAGACATCTTGGAGAACCTGTTGCAGTTCTTCAGCAGGTAAATCCCAACACCCTTCATGAGGTTTTTTTTAATCAGAAATGTGATCTGTTGTACTTTTTAGTAACACTTACTTTTCCAGCCTTTTGTCGCCCCCCCGGTTCCAACTTTTTTAAGACGTTTTGCGACCATCAAACTCAAAATGACCTTATTTTTTCCTCGAAACGGTACATCTCCTCACCTTAAACATTCTGTGCTCTACTGTGAATAACATACGGGTTTATGAGAATTTCCAAACAATTGCATTCTGTTTTTATTCGCATTTTACACAGCGTCCCAACTCTTTTGGAACTGGGGTTGTATTCATTTCATTCACACACCAGTTTAATGAGCATTTTATGAAACTCTAGCAATTTCATATGAAAGACTGGAAAGCGAGTGATCCCAAAAAAAATCCGTGAGTTAAAGCAAATAAGACGAGTCATTCGATTAGGACAAAAGTAATGGCACCCTAAAAAATACAAAAAACGAAGAGGACGAGTTAGTGCGTTGTCTATGGTAGCTGACACACTGCAATGGCTGAGCTGCATTACTGGAGGATTTAACGTGTGGTGCACTTAGGAGGTGCTCTTTCACAGTATCAGTTGCTCCCATAAACCAGGCCATATTGAGCGCCTACACCCAAGATATAGTTATACACATACGCACACCTGTCTGAATCCCCACGTGCCGTGGTCATGGCAACCCCAATGGCTTTTCCAGATGTCTCGCAGCTATGCAGTCCATCCCAAACACCCCAAACCACCCGACTCCCAAACTCCTGGCATGAGATCACAAAATACTATACGAGTTAATGCCCACTGCCTCCTGAAAACACACACACCTGCTGCCAACATGGACTATATCAGGACCTAGAGCGTTGATCGCCAAAACCCCATTCGGGAGCCTCAGACTTACCCCAGACGTGACAACACAGCGTTGTGCCTATATACAGTGAAACGTGATTTCATTTGATGATGAGCTACAGCTGGAAATATGACTCACTTTTTTTAATTACTGCACAGCTATCAGCGTTGTACGTGTGAAATCTCCACTTACAGTGATACGAGCTCTACAGCAGGATTAATGAGTACAGAGTGTATCGAGTTACAGAGTAGGAAAAGGACACACGGTCATAGAGCTCGAGTAGACAGGGTTACAGCTCTGATCTTATTTTCATGCAATCCTATTTCATTTGAAAATTTTAAATACTTTGTTTTCTTTTGACAAAACAGAACCCTTTAAACTCCCAGGAGCCGTCCAGACTTTCCCTCCCATTCACTCGTAATAATTACGCACCGTTCCTGTTACTTTCACTGAAGTTAATGAATGCTTTATACTGTAGTATGCCTTTGGGTGAGATGTCTAAATAATAATAATAATAATAATAATAATAATATAAAAAGCAAAGTTCACTCCAGCTGATGAGCCGATTGGTCTAGAGGTAAAAAAGTCCTCTCCGCTTGACATCACGCCACCTGCAGCATCGAGTTACCTGTAAAGCATCGTCCATACGCATCCCTGTGAATTAGCTCATACAGAAACGACAATGTATTCGAAACTTCCAACCAATCAGAACCCAGCAATCAACCCCACTGAGGTATAACGTGTATATTTGTGTATGTTTATACATTATACGACAGTATTCTAGTTTGTAGGTTGACGTATGCCGTGAGAAAGATCGCCGAATGAGTCTATCGAGGCTTTCGTTGTCCAAGGGTGACTATCCCGTAATAAAACATCTCATCCTTGCTCAAGAAAAGTTGTCCAAGGTAAGACAAGGTGTTCTCCAGCGTGGTGGTCTGAGGCATGTTTGCTTACTCCTTCGTCAGCCCAACCAAGTGTGTGTGCGCCTTCGTGTGTGCTTTGTTTGCTTTGGCAGTTGTGAGAACATCCATCAGAGCACCTGCCACCGAGGCGCGTGTGAAGGCCAGGCGCTCAAAAGTAGGGCCACGTGTCACCAGGCACACCCTAAAAGGGTGACAATGGCTCTCTCCTCACCTCTCCTCACCCCTCCTCAACCCCTACAGCCATGGACACAGAGAGAGAGAGAGAGAGAGAGAGAGAGAGAGAACAGGTGCGTGTTTTTAATAGAGCTATGTGAAGCAGTCGTGTTTTGCCATGCCTCATAGAGTGAGGTTTTGAACCATGGAAAGACTACACACGACTGGTTGGATTGGTGTTGGTTAAATCAAGCATTCCACTCACAGCACTTGCATTCAGTGCTTGTAGTGAGTCGCTATTCGCTGGAGAGAATGGAGATGTTTGATGTTTTTAAAAATATTTGTTATTAATCGAATTGTATAAACTGTCATGTCATCTGCAGCTTAAACATACAACTAACTAAAAAAGTCTTCAGACTCTTCACAATATGAGGGGGGAAAAAATTAGTCACCGGGATGCCAAAAGAGTCGACTCTTATTGATGAACTGAATCAAATGATCTGACTCAAAGAAAAGAGACAGCATTCCCACAACTACTACAACTATTGGAACGCACTGTATATGCAACGGGTGTATTGGACATGACAGGCTCAGTGCTTGTTTGGACACGGCGTATACGACATACGACATCTTGATGTTAATAAGCTCTCATTTTTCTGCGGTCTCTCGAAATGTGACCAATCAGCATCAAGATTGAGATGTTCAGGAATCCTTTTTGTTTTTGGTTTGGATTTGGACTTTTATATCATTTATTTGGTCATGTTAGGTACAGGAGTATTCAGCTCACAAACAGCATGGAGTGCCATCACATGGAACGGCCATTAGGTAAGGAATGACAAAGTGTAACACACACACACACACACACACGCACACACACACATACACAGAGACACACAGAGACACGGTGTCCTTGTAAAAAGCACTCAGCCGTGTGTCCATTCAGGTCTGTCTGAAAGTGCAGTGTGGGTCACGGTGGAGTGTGAGAACCTGAGATAGGGATCGCTCCTGCAGAGACTGACCGGTGAAAAATGCGGCCGGGGTGGAGAGGTGCGCCGGATCCATTCTCCCTTGCGCGGTGCCAGTGTGAGGACACAGGAGGACATTCAGAGTCCTTTCACTCGGCCGTGGCATCTTCCAACACCTGCACCGCTGCGCTTTTGTCCCCGGCTCGCTGTGTGTGCTCGGCACTACATTAAGGCCACTATGCAGGAAGGGAACTGGCTTTGTGTGTGTGAATAGGTGAGCTGGTAATGGACTGATAATATCTGTATGACCTCTCTCTCTCTCTCTCTCTCTCTCTCTCAATCTCTCTCTCTCTCTATTATGCTCTCTCTCTCTTCCACTCAGTCTTTCTCCTCTGATACTCACTCTGTTACACTTTCTGTCTCTCTCGCTGTCTTTCTCACTTTCTGTCTCTCTCTCTATCTCTTTCTCTTTCTTCTCTGATACTTTGTTGCACTTTCTGTCTCTCCCTCTGTTTCTCTCACATACTCTCTCTGTGTCTTTCTCAGTCTCTCAGTTTCTCTTTCTCCTCTGATACTCTCTCCATTGCACTTTCTGTCTCTCTCTCTGTCTTTCTCACCCTCTCTCTCTCTCTGCTTATCTCTTTATCTTTCTCCTCTGATATTCTCTCTATCACACTTTCTGTCTCTCTCTCACTGTCTTGCACACTCTCTCTCTCTCTCTCTGTCTCTGTCACTCTATAATCTGTCTCTGTCTCTCACTGTCTCACTCTCTCCCACTCTCTCTTTTTGTCTCTTTCTCACTACAGTGGTGTGAAAAAGTGTTTGCCCCCTTCCTCATTTCCTGTTCCTTTGCATGTTTGTCACACTTAAGTGTTTCGGAACATCAAACCAATTTAAACAATAGTCAAGGACAACACAAGTAAACACAAAATGCAATTTGTAAATGAAGGTGTTTATTATTAAATGTGAAAAAAAATCCAAACCATCATGGCCCTGTGTGAAAAAGTGATTGCCCCCTAAACCTAATAACTGGTTGGGCCACCCTTAGCAGCAACAACTGCAACCAAGCGTTTTGCGATAACGTGCAATGAGGCTTTTACAGGCGTCCTGGAGGAATTTTTGGCCCACTCATCTTTGCAGAATTGTCCTAATTCAGTTACATTAGAGGGTTTTCAAGCATGATCGGCCTTTTTAAGGTCATACCACAACATCTCAATAGGATTCAGGTCAGGACTTTGGCTAGGCCACTCCAAAGTCTTCATTTTGTTTTTCTTCAGCCATTCGGTGGTGGACTTGCTGGTGTGTTTAGGATCATTGTCCTGCTGCAGAACCCAAGTTCGTTTCAGCTTGAGTACACAAACAGATGGTCGGACATTCTCCTTCAGGATCTCTTGGTAGACAGCAGAATTCATAGTTCCTTTTATCATGGCAAGTCTTCCAGGTCCTGAAGCAGCAAAACAGCCCCAGACCATCACACTACCACCACCATATTTTACTGTTGGTATAATGTTCTTTTTATGAAATGCAGTGTTCCTTCTACACCAGATATACTTGGACACACACCTTCCAAAGAGTTCCACTTTTGTCTCATCGGTCCACAGAATGTTGTCCCAAAAGTCTTGGGGATCATCAAGATGTGTTGTGGAGAAATTGAGACGAGCTTTGATGTTCTTTTTGCTCAGCAGTGGTTTTCTCCTTGGAACTCTGCCATGCAGGCCATTTTTGCCCAGTCTTTTCCTGATGGTGGAGGCATGAACGCTGACCTTAACTGAGGCAAGTGAGGCCTGCAGTTCTTTGGACGTTGTTTTGGGGTCTTTTGTGACCTCTTGGATGAGTCGTCGCTGCGCTCTTGGGGTAATTTTGGGCGGCCGGCCACTCCTGGGAAGGTTCACCACTGTTCCATGTCTTCGCCATTTGTGGATAATGGCTCTCACTGTGGTTCGCTGGATTCCCAAAGCTTTGGAAATGGCTTTATAACCCTTTCCAGACTGATAGATCTCAATTACTTTCTTTCTCAATTGTTCCTGAATTTCTTTGGGTCTCGGCATGATGTGTAGCTTTTAAGGATCTTCTGGTGGACCTTACTGTGTCAAGCAGCTCCTATTTAAGTGATGCCTTGATTGTGAACAGGTGTGGCAATAATCAGGCCTGGGTGTGGCTAGAGAAATTGAACTCAGGTGTGGACAACCACAGTTATAGTATGTTTTAACAAGGGGGGCAATCACTTTTTCACACAGGGCCATGATGGTTTGGATTTTTTTTCACCTTTAATAATAAACACCTTCATTTACAAATTGCATTTTGTGTTTACTTGTGTTGTCCTTGACTATTGTTTAAATTGGTTTGATGTTCCAAAACACTTAAGTGTGACAAACATGCAAAGGAACAGGAAATGAGGAAGGGGGCAAACACTTTTTCACACCACTGTATATCTCCATCCACCCCCTCTCTGTCTCTCTCATACTCTTTCTCATACTCTTTCTCCATCTCTCGCTATCTTACTGAGTCTCTATCTCTTGCTGTCTTTCTTTCTGTGTCTCTCTCTGTATCTTAACGTCCCTCATTCTCTCCCTCACTGCCTCTTTCTCTCTCTCTCTCTCAATTTCATGCTCTCTTTTTAATATCCATCATACATTCCTGTCTCACGCTTTCTGTCTGTCTATTTCTCTCTGTCACACAAGGCCCACGTTTTCTCATATTTCTCTTGCTCTCTAACTCTCTGTCTCACTCTCGCTCGCTCGCTGTCTCTCTGTCTCTGTCGCTCTCTCTCTTTTTCCTCTTTCTCTCACACTATTTCTGTCTCTCCCACCATCTCTGTCTCGCTCTCATTCTCATATTCTGTCTTGCCATCCATTTTTCTGTCTCTCTGTGTGACAGTGGGAACGGCAGAAAGAGGGACAGAGAGAACTTCTGCCATTCTGGCTGTCACTCCGGCTTTTTTTTTTTTCTCTTATTCCCAATCCCGTTGTCTCTTCTCTTTTCCCATCTCACCCTTCCCCACCTCTCTCTCTCTTTCTTTCTCTATTTACATTCATCTGCCACCTTTTTTTTCTTGTCAACTCAGTTTTCCTCCCTCACTCTACCATCCCTCTCTTTCCACCCCCCCTTTTTTTTCTTTTTTCTTTCAGCGTTTATTCACTTTTCCATCTGTACCATTCTGACTCAATCTCTTTTTTCATTCTCTCTCTCTCTTGTCTACTTTATTTTCCTGTCTCACCCTTCCACCTGTCTTTCTGTCGCTTTTAATGTCTCTGTTCTGTCTCCTACGCTGTTAGTCTGGTTCACTCTTTCCTTTATTTCTGTCTTTCCTCATTTGCATTCATGCTGCTCTGATTCCGTTCCCACTCATATGCCCTCTTTAACTCCACAACGTGTGTGGCGTGTCCCAGTAAGGTCTGTGTGTGTGTGTGTGTGTGTGTGGACGTGGACGTGGACGTGGGGTAGGATCAGGGTGATGCCAGTCTTTTCCCCGGGGAGTAATCGGCTCTCCTGTCCGGCCCGGCAGCAGACAGCAGACATCACTGCCTCGTTCTTTCAGCATGTGAGAAGATCTCTTTCTCCTCGCACTGCATGAAAGACTTTCATTCTTCACCAGCGCAGGTAACCGGATCCACAGCCACGGCATGTCTAATACACACCCAACACTCGTCTTTTCACTCCTCTCTCTCTCGCTCTCTCTCTCGCTCTGTCTCGCTTTCTCTACTCTCTGCTTCAGTGCCCACCCTCTCTCTCTCTCTCTCTCTCTCTCTCTCTGTCTGCTTTAGTGCTTATTACATTTCTGTGTCTATCTGTCTAGCTTTCTTTCTTTCTCTCTCTCACTCTTTTTTCTGCATCTCTGCATCTCTGTCTCTCTCTGCCTTATTGTTCAACATATTTGTCTTTCTATTTATCTGTCTATCTGTGTCTTTCTTTCTTTCTATCTCTCTCCATCTCTGTCTCTCTCTGCCTTAGTGTTAAAAATCTTTATCTTTATCTTTCTATCTTTTCCCTCTCGTTCTGTCCCTCTTTGTCCCTCTGTCTCTCTATCTGCCTCAGTTCCTACCTTCTCTCTCGCTTTCTTTCTCCCTCTCTCTAACCTCCTTCTCTCTCTCTCTCTCTCTCTCTCTCTCTCTCTCTCCCTCTCTCTCTCTCACACACACACACACAGTGCAGGTGTCTGATTTTCATTAAAATTGCAAATTGAAGTGGATGCCTCATCAGATAAGATGGAACATTTGGGACTTGGCTCTCTCTCTCTCTCTCTCTCTCTCTCTCTCTCTCTCTCTCTCGTTTTTCCCCCCCTCCCTTTTCATCACTTACACTCTTTTAGGAAGTGGGCCGTCGCAATGACACTTGGCTGGACGACACTAATCTCTAGGATAACAAATTAGCCCTGAGTAAAATGTAAAGAGCCGGGCGAAATGGCAGGAATCTCGTGTTGCGCTAGTTGGAGCCGTGATTATGTTACATGATACGCATCACAAAATGTAGCGCTGAGGTTATGTTACACTCTAAAGCCTTCTTCAGCGCGCTCCTCTGGGAGAACCGGTCAAAGATCTGCATAGAACTGAAGTGTAAAGGGGCTCACGTATGACACACTGGTTTATAGCTAATGATTAGATGATATCATGACCTCATACTACCAATGCACATAAGACGTAATGATATTATATAAGCCGTAATTACAGCTAATAATGAATTAATACATGCAGCGATTCCCAGGAAATGATAATGAGTAAATAAAACATTCATTCTAATTCTTCCTTATTAACATTATTAATGGTTTCCATCTTCCACTCGATCGGCTATAAACTCTTTAGTATTTCCTGATGTGCGCTTGTATTAATTGGTTATTATGGAAGCATTAGGGAAGTATTATTATGCTCGATTGTGGACATAGTTTGGTAACTATGGTAACCGCTATAATTGTGCACTCGGTTCAATGAAACGGTAAGGCTTCACAGACTGTTGCTTAGAAATGAGCAAAGTACAAAAAAATACCACTAAATTATAAAAACGTTCATATGATGATGAAATGCCAATATAGTCGTGAATCCGGGCTTTGGTGTACTTCCTGTCTTAGTTTCACAAAAGAGCGTGAATAATTATTCGCTGTGAATTAATATCCAACCAGCAGATAGCAGGTTCTTTTATTAGAAATTGTACGACTAATAAATGCTTCGTTTTTAACCAAACGTTCCACTTCTCTAATGATTTCTATTCATTTTTATGACTTTCTCAAACATCTGTATGAAAGGAATTTCCTATCCCTGGTATATCTCCATGATGGTTTTGTTTGTGTGTGTGTGTGTTTTTTAAATTCGACGCTGCCATATTGTCACCCAGGCTTACAAGAGCACAGAAAAGGAAGATAATCACATATCGAAATATTTTGACATGCATAAATAAATAAATAAATAAATAAATAAAAGAATCAACGTCACTTGAGTCACTCAGCAACATTACATAATCGGCCTAACATCTGTGACACACACACACGGTGTCATTCCCTGGTGTTAATGAGAGATTAGAGTGACATTAGTGAAAGCTGAAACATGAAAATCCCTCAAAAAGGTGCAAAGGTCTTTACTCTGATGTGATTCATGTGTGTTCGACTCATCGTGCTCGGCTGAAAAGAGGAAAGATGTCCGAGAGTAAATGAGGCATTTTACAGTTTGTTGAGAGAATGAGGACAAACAGAGGGGGGGAGAGAGAGAGAGAGAGAGAGAGAGAGAGAGAGAGAGAGAGAGAGAGAGAGAGAGAAAAGAGAGAGAGAGAGAGACAGAGAGACAGAAAGAGAGAGACAGAGAGAGAGAGAGAAATAGAGGGAGAGATAGAGAGAGATAGAGAGATAGACAGACAGACAGACAGAGAGAGAGAGATAGAAAGAGAGAGACAGAGTGAGAGAGACAGAGAGAGACAGAGACAGACATACAGAGAGAGAGCGAGAGAGACAGACAGACAGACAGAGAGAGAGACAGAGAGAGACAGACAGACAGAGAGAGACAGACAGAGACAGAGAGAGAGAGAGAGAGAGAGAGAGACAAGAGAGAGAGAGAGAGAGAGAGAGAGAGAGAGAGACAAGAGAGAAGAGAGAGAGAGAGAGAGAGAGAGAGAGAGACAGAAGGAATCTTGAGACACGGAGCGATGGTTTTCATCTCCCAGTGAAATGTCACACCAGATTTTTGACCCATATTCTCTAAATGAACAGAGGACTATCTCTTCACTCTCTCTCCTTCTTTAGTTTTTTTTTTTTTTTCATTTACATACGCCTCTTCCAACTCCTTCCTTTAAACACTTTAAGCACCTCTTTCCCGTGCAGAACCCCTCGGGGTATTAGCAGCAGCAGCAGCAGCTTGACCTCCGTGTTCGAGTTGCAGTTGATTGATGCACATGTTCACACGTCCCTTAAAAGTCGATTAAATTAGAAAACTCATCTGTTCGGTGGAATTAACCATTTAACGTCTTTTAACCATTTCATGTACGATGTGCACACTGGAAGATGCGTCATGAAGTCTCAGGTGTTTCTGTCTACACATCCTATGCAAAAAAAACAAAACAACAACAACCAAAAATACCCTTTAAGCTCGTTGATACGAGCCGCCTCAGATTGTGTAGCTTTAGGTTTAAACTGCACAGTTGCTGTAAAAAATAAATAAAAATGAAAAAGGGATTCGTACGTCTATCCACATTCCGTACCACTTATCCTGGACAGGGTCGTGAGGATCCTGGAGACTATCCCAGAGAAGTCGTTACACAAGGTGGGGGACACCCTGGACAGGATGTCAACCCATCACAGGGCACAATCAGACACTCACTCACACAGACACACACTGACTATGGACAATTTGGACATGCCAACAATGCATGGAGGAAACCAGCGTACAGCATTATTAATATATCCCATTTTACTCCTGTGATATCCTTCTGATCTTTGATTTCTGATCAATTCACTTGATTTCAGCGATATTTGAAAAAAATATTTTGCAGTTATTAAGTAATAAAACTTATAAACGTTTTATAAATAATGCATGAATTTTCCGGTTGACGTATTTTTCCGACTTATGCCACGTTCCAGCTTGTACTCGTTCATTTTAGTACGTTTGTGAATTGCTGTAGCGTTTCTAAATATGTCTATGTTCCTCTTCATATTATTTAGGATTTGCCCCTGCTGTTCTCGACCGTGACTAATATTTTTACCACAGCCGCCAAGAAGCATCCCATCGTGTCTTTCGTGGTCAGATTCCGGCTTCTGTTCTCACGGGTCTGAACTTCCGGATGATTCCCTGGGAATTGCGTAAGTGGCCTCGTGTAGATTCGGAGATTTACGCTTGCTTCAGTGGGTACTGTAGATATTGGATATTTGTACTGCTTTAATCATAAAGACTGTCCCCAATATGCTCACACTTAGTACTGTTTATCTTTACTACACCTGTATACTATAATCATTTATAATCGCACTACTGGTCCGAGTGTCACTACGGGTCAGGGTGTCACTACAGTTCTGGGTGTCACTACGGGTTAGGGTGTCACTACGGGTCAGGGTGTCACTACGGGTCCAGGTGTCACTATGGGTCAGGGTGTCACTACGGGTCAGGGTGTCACTACGGGTCCAGGTGTCACTATGGGTCAGGGTGTCACTACGGGTCCAGGTGTCACTACGGGTCCAGGTGTCACTATGGGTCAGGGTGTCACTATGGGTCAGTGTGTCACTACGGGTCTGGGTGTCACTAAGGGTCCAGGTGTCACTACGGGTCAGGGTGTCACTATGGGTCTGGTGTCACTACGGGTCATGGTTTCACTACGAGTCCAGGTGTCACTACGGTTCCAGGTCTCACTACGGGTCCGGGTATCACTACTGGTCCGGGTGTCACTACGAGTACAGGTGTCACTACTGGTCAGTGTGTCACTACGGGTACAGGTGTCACCACGGGTCAGTGTGTCACTACTGGTCAGGGTGTCACTACGGGTCCAGGTGTCACTACGGGTCAGTGTGTCACTACTGGTCAGGGTGTCACTACGGGTCCAGGTGTCACTACTGGTCAGGGTGTCACTACGAGTCCAAGTGTCACTACTGGTCAATGTGTCACTACGGGTCCAGGTGTCACCACGGGTCAGTGTGTCACTACTGGTCAGGGTGTCACTACAGGTCCAGGTGTCACTACGGGTCAGGGTGTCACTATGAGTCCAAGTGTCACTACTGGTCAATGTGTCACTACGGGTCCAGGTGTCACCACGGGTCAGTGTGTCACTACTGGTCAGGGTGTCACTACAGGTCCAAGTGTCACTACTGGTCAATGTGTCACTACGGGTCAGGGTGTCACTACGGGTCCAAGTGTCACTACTGGTCAATGTGTCACTACGGGTCCAGGTGTCACCACGGGTCAGTGTGTCACTACGGGTCAGGGTGTCACTACGGGTCCAGGTGTCACTACGGGTCAGGGTGTCACTACTGGTTGGGGTGTCACTATGGGTCAGGGTGTCACTACTGGTCCGGGTGTCAATACTGGTCCGGGTGTTCCTGTTTGAGTCAAGGTTTCTTATTCATGTCATCTTCATTCCTTAGAGATTTCGTTTTCTTTGCCTCTGTTGCCTCTGGCTTCCTCATTAAGGATCTAATGTCATCCAAATCCAGATTCCTGTAAAGCCACTTTGTGGCAGCATCTGTTATTAAAAGCGCTATAGGAATGAAATAAAATTGAATTGGACTGAGCTGTCATTTCCTGTCTGAAACTTTAACACTGACGTTTGATGCTAAAACCACACAAGCTGAAAAGCTGGAACATCTCAGTCCTGTTGCGAGAGCTCTATGGAAAAGAAAAAAAAAGCCTGTAGAAACATACAGTAGATCTGTAGAGCTTCTGTCATGCACCAGGCTGTGTGTGTGTGTGTGTGTGTGTGGGGGGGCAGGGCAGGGCAGGGTGGAACAGAGCACCAGCTATGTCAATAACAGCGAAATGTGAAAAACAAACAGCTGTCACTCCATGTGCTGTCTAATGCATTTCTAACCCAACGAACAAGCTTTCCATCTCCATTTCTGTACTGTACGTTACAGCATACCACGTCATAACACATTTAACACAACGCAAAACAGTGTGAAATTGTAATCAGATTAAAGTCCACGTTATCCCGGCTTATAAAAGAATATCGGGCGTGAGCTGAGGAGTAATCAATATACATGCAAGCATGTTTATGATGACGTTCCTAGCAGCTCTCAGTCAGGGTGTCCGGGTGTCCTGAGACAACATTAGAGAACAGTATTGCTACCATTGGCGATTCGATTTTATATTTATATAACACTTTGAACAATGCAGGGCGTCCCAAAAGTCTTCATACATACAGAACTGTGTTTGCTAGCACCACGTCAGTTGTGCATTCGTCAGTGGATGCTGGTGGACGTCCACCTCTGGGTTGGTCCGCAACACTTCCGGTATTTTTGAATTTGTTAATAATAATAATTTTGGCGTGCCCTGCGACGGATTGGCACCCCGTCATGGTGTACCTTGCCTTGAGCCCGATGCTCCCAGGGATAGGCTCCAGGTTCCCCGTGACGTAGCAGGATAAGCGGTATAGAAGACAGATGGATGGAATAAGTTTGGTGTCGTGTCGTGTGTCGTGTGTGATGTGCTCGCCGTGTCTCCTGCTGAAGTCCCATCGCAACCTTGCGACTGCTTCCTGATCCAGCCATGAGAATGATTCCTTAAACTTTTCTTTAAGAAGGCACAAAGGCATTCTTAAAGGCTTTCTGGAAAAATGAAAAATCTCTCTCGCTCTCACTCTCTCTCTCTCTCTCTCTCTCTCTCTCTCTCTCTCTCTCTCTCTCTCTATATATATCTATCTATCTATCTATCTATCTATCTATATATACATATATATATATATATACACAGAGACAGTTTATTTATATATATAAATAAACTGTCTCTCTCTTTATTTATATGTCTATATCTATCTATCCATCTATCTATCTCTCTCTCTCTCTCTCTCTCTCTCTCTCTCTCTCTCTCTCTCTATATATATATATATATATATATATATATATATATATATATATACATAAACTAAGTATAAACAATTTTAAAGACATTTTGCTAAAAAGTGTTAATTTTATGTATTAAGGTAATAAATGTATGGGGACTTTTGTGTCACCCTGTAATCACACAGCTGCGTTACCGAACTCCAGATGTGCAGCAGATTTCGATCTCAAGCAAGCCAGAAGTGACAGTGGTGAGGAGAAACTCCCTGAAAAAAGTTCTCTAAAGTTCTCTTGTTCAATAATTGCTGGTTATCTTCCTCAATGGGTAAAAAAAAAAAAAAAAAAAAAGGAACCATTGCATATGAGTTTGAATTGAACAGCTTTAACTTTTACAGGACATTCAGCTTCCTGCTCGTTGTGTCCAGGTTGAACCACGACGTCAGTATTTACTTCAAATAATGGCTTGACTAATTGTAATTGTATATTTTTGTTTGAGCATTTTTTTTGTTAGTTTTTTTTTTCTTAAATATGATCTCGTGCTTCTCTCTTGACTTTTTTGAACATTGAGTAAAAATAAACCTAAGCTCATTTTAGAACTCAAACAGAAGACCGGGAATAAAAAGACATCTTGTGACCATGGAAGAGAAGATCTCAAACGCGCATGCTTTCGAAGCGACTCCACGCGTCCTTTCTAAACTCTGATTTACGCTCCTCAGCCGTGATCGAAAGGCGTCCCGATTCACTGGATTTCCGCTCGGTTCCGGTTGGTTAAGCGCAGGCGTTGGATGCAGCTGGACCGGTCCGACTACGGCCTGTTCTCACGACAATCACGCTATTCCTACTGTACAACACCTGTCAGTCTCAAGCCAACACATGTTCCACACGCATTCCTACACACACGCACGCACGCACACACTGTGCTTTTGTGTTGCCAAGATATACCGTGTGTATCGAAACTCTTATTCTGTACAATGATCAAGGTTAAACAGGATCAATCAGAGGTGGCACCGAGCCAAAACCCAAGGATCAATATCAAGGCCAGTTCCAGCGACAGCACCATAAAGACAGATCCGAGCTCAGGAATTGGATTTGGAAAAGAAATTTTGTCAAGGAACTTTTACAGTGTAAATGATTGTGGTGTATTTTAAAGCTTAATGTTCCCTATATACAAGACGAAAACTGTTCTTTTTCTTCTTATACCGTTTTCGATCCATTCGTTCGGTGCTCCCGAGGCGTAAAAAGCCGCAGAGGGTTAAAGGTGAAGGAGGGTGTGAGAACTTCTAGGTGTTTGTCCTCAGATGTACAGCAGAAAGGAAAGAAAAGACTCTTCGCTCTTTGTTGTGGGTCCAACACAACGTGCCTTTTTGTTCCAGCGCTACACAGCTGCGCCGCTCCTCTCGCACAAACGGACAATTGAGCGTTTCCAGTTGCTCTGCAGATTTTCCCCTTCAGAGCTGCGTCGTGTGAAAACACACTCGAACGCTTTGTCCGGGCCCACGGCTCGGCAACCAAACAGCCGCCGATGCAAAAACATTACTGCGTCACAGGTTGCGAAGGATTGCCTTGTCTGTGTGAGAAAAGCGGCCCGATGGCCAATCAAAACCAAGTTACAATTCCAAATAGGCTCCTCCCTAGCGCAGTCTAATATCATGACGATCATTGGTACATTTAATTATGAAGCAATGTCTCCAAAGCGCTAATTCACCATGGTTAGAAAATATTGTTTTATTACCTGTGTGATATAATAAATATAACATAGCTGTATAATAATGTTCATTGAAATTCATCGACACACTACGTATCATATATATATATACAGTAAAAAGTAGATCTTATTCATATACGGTACACGCATTTATAATAGTTAGAACTAAAGGACCTTACGTCTTTAAAGGTTCTTGTTGGTACCGAAGAGAATTTTTCCATTCCATGTAGAACTTTTATCTTTACTTCAGATACACCGTTTTCCATGAATAAAGAAATTCATAGAAATTCACATCGATGGGGATGAGATTGGATTTTGTTCGATTTCTGTGAATGAATTTCTAAGAAAAGTAAAAAATGAACATAAACCACGCCCCTATCTTGAACATTTAAATAACTTTCTCAATGCTCCATGAGACTTTTTCAGAACAAACAAACAAACAAACAATGAAGTCCTGACTTATAATTAAAATAATAGTTAAAATAATACTTAAGGATCTAACATAATACATGCAATGCTTAAGGATATTTAAGTGTGGACACTTTTGAAGTACAACTTTGATTCATTATATCCATTTTAAATGAAATATAATTTTGACTCAATAGCCTTACTTTTCTATCAAATGTGTGTAAAACTCACAACTCCAATCCAGTTTAAATGCTCTGCGAGGTTAAACTGTGGACATGGGAAACTGTGGGTAAACCATGGATATTGCAATATTACTACACACACACACACACACACACACACACATTTGTTCCATGTGTTTTGTGGCAATCTGGGAAACCAAGAATTCACACACTGCACAAGGAACCAATCAATTGTAAGTCTACACAGGATGCAGGGTGGGGGTGCCTTTGGGAAAAAGCGTATGAGAGAGAGAGAGAGAGAGAGAGAGAGAGAGAGAGAGAGAGCAAATAATGATAATGTGGAGTTCTGGGCCTTTGAGAGGAGAAAGATGCTCTCATAAGTACTCTCGAGTGTTCATTATTCACCCTGAATGGCTATGACACTAAGACAAGATTGCATTCATCGACTGTGACCCGTATTGAACAGTTCCATGAATGGACTAAATAATATTGAACTTCTGAGTAAAGAAGAGCAACTTCATAACTCTTTTTCAGATCAGTTATCATTTGCATGCGAGAATCAAATTGCTCATTTACATATGCAGAGATAACGGATACATCTACGCTGCACATTTAACACATTTATGAGGTCTATTAATAACCATCTAACATTAAGCCTTATTGTGATTATGTGGGATATGAAAAGAGCAATAAAAGCTTTTGGTCTGTTGGTAAAGACTTAATGGTGGGTAAGTGGCTGCGGTGGAAAAGGTCATGAGTTCGATCCCATTGGCGAATGCAAATCATGAGGATGCCCTCGAGGCTTAACCAGTGATTGCTCTGGGAATTTACGTGCCTCGCTCTCACAGTTCCACTTTCCTTAACGCGTTAAGGAAATAAATATAAAGCTGCCTTACAAAGGTGAAATTATGAAGCCTGGTCAGCAGAGTCCCAAAGGTACAGAAATCAACTCTGGATCTTATTTACTTATTTTTTTTAACAAAAACAGTGAACGCCATCCTCAGTTGGAACTTTGCATACAGATTTGCTTGTACAAATTCCCATGTATTTACAGCTTCGGTATCTGAATAACCCATTATCTTGATAATGAGCCTCCATGCAGATTAACATCCAAATCGAACGTCATCTTTAACCACAGCACAGGAACTAAGTGCTAATGTGAGGTACAGGTTCATAATCATGAATCAGTAAGGACTAGATATAATATGTTATTAGGAACCTTGGGGAACTTGGAAAGTGGATAGATTAGAGGATCTTGGGGAACTAGGAGAATTTGGAAACCAGGGAACTTAGCAGAGTTAGGGAAGCTAGGAGCACTTATTGAAAATGGAGAAGTATTTGGATACCTAGGAAAGTAAGATATTGAAGAAAAGTAGAAGAACAAAAAAAGCACTAGTGGAACTCGGAAACGATTGGGTCTAGGAGTTCTTGCAAACTATAGGGGCCAAAAGAATTTGGACACTGTAGTGTCCAGACCTAGGGGAACTATGGGACTAGGATATGGGGCAAGGAGCTTAGAGGTTAGCACGTTCGCCTCACACCTCCAGGGTTGGAGGTTCAAATCCACCACCACCCTGTATGTTCCCCACGGGATTTGAAAGTTTCCTCGAGGTACTCCAATTTCCTCCCTCAAAGTCATGCATTGTAAGATGACTGACATTTCCAAACTGTCCATAATGTGTGGAGTGTATGATTGTGCCCTGCGATGTGTTGGCACCCAGCCCAGGTTCCCTGAGACAGGCTCCAGGCTCCCTTGTGACCCTGTGTAGGATAAGCTGTATGGAAAATGAATGGATAGATGGGTCTACTTGCTATCTATGACAAAAAAAAGAAAATGAAGGTGAACTAGGACTAGGGCAACAAGGTCTAGTAGTACTTGTAAATTGTGCGAACAAAGAAAGAAACTTGGGAATTAGGGGACCTGAGAGAACTAGGACAGCTACGTAATTGCCATGACTATGACAATTATGGACAATTAGGCAACTATAGGAACACAGGGGAAGCAGAACTTCTAGGAAAACTTGGACAACCAGGAAATGAGAATTAGGAAAGTAGGTATCAAGGGAAACGATGGGGAACTGAACAAACTATGGGAACTAGCAAAATGTTGGGTTACCGAACCCTAACCTGAACTCTAGGCCTACTTGCCAACTATGGGAATGTAGAACCTTAGAAAAACTAGGGGGCATAGAAGAACTAAGATAGCTGGATAACTGCCAGCTGCCATAGGCAAACTAGGAGAACTAAGGGGAACTAAGAATCTATTGGGTCAAGGGACTATGGAACAACTATGGGACGTAGGTGAACTAGAAGAGTTTTGGGATCTATGGAAACTTGGAGACGTAGGGAAAGTGGGGGAAACTACGGTGATGAAACTAGAGGAATTCATGGATGTCGGATATTTAGGAAAGAAAGGGGAAACGAGGAAATTAAAAAAGACCCGGGAAACGAGGAAATCTGAGAATGCGATTAACTAAGAGGACTAGCGGAACCATTCTGTGGAAGCTAGTATTAGGAAGACAAGGGAACTTTGGAACTTGAAACACAACTATGAACTGCAGTAGACGTGCTTGCAGACATCACAAAGCCATTAGCCAATCCGAAAGGAATGTATACACAAGCTAATGAGACAGAACCGGACTAATCAGGAGGGACAGGTGTTAATAATAATCAGGGGACGTGTTCAGAGCAGAGTTGGAGAAGGAAATCAGGAAGCAGGATGGTTTCTGGGACACGTTTTCACCTGCTGTGCCAGTCTTATCCTGTTTCGAATGTCTTAGAGAATGTTTCATGTGAGTATATTCATGACATCAGGATCTCTATGGGTGATGATTTCTAATCATGGTATACCGTGTCATGTGTAATTATAGCTCCGGAGAGCTCTATTTCCAGTCCAAACGGTTAAGGAGTTGATTAAATTTTTGGGATAACTTGATGTCAAGAGCACTGGAAGGATCCGCTGAAAGGACTGTTCAAGCTGTGAACTGAATGCTCCAGCACGGTTGAGCTGTAATGGACGCGAGCCGAGACGTTTTATCTACCGCTTCCATGTTGCAGAGTGATCCATGATGTCGAATGAAAGCCGTCTTTAAGCGCGTTCTCTCTCTGCTATGATAAGATAGATGAGTTTACAGAGTCTGGCTCTTCGTTCTTGTCGACGGGGTTTTTTTTTTCTTCCAGGAACCGCAAGAGGACTGGAGCCAAACGGTTTCAAGAAAGTTTAAAGGCACAATACACTTTTCTAAAAAAGTACTTTCTGTGATTAAGTGTGAGTGCACGGACTGTCATGCAGCAGCCGAATTCATCGACGAAACCGGATAGTGCTGAAAACCCCACTGAACATGTGGCATGCAAGTGTTATTGCATCATAAAATATAAGAGCCAATCAGGTGATAATATGCAAATACATGTTGTATACAGTAAATGTTTTTTTATGACACTGATTACTTGGGGACAGCGTGTGTGTGTGTGTGTGTGTGTGTGTGTGTGTGGGTATAATGGTAGCATACAGTTCTTTGCCAACAGTGTCATGTTTGGGGAGCAGAAAAGAGGAGCATATAAAATTGTATAAGGATATAAGGAAGTGTGTGTGTGTGTGTGTGTGTGTGTGTGGAGAGCATCAGCAGCTGGCCATCTCCTCTCACACACCAGGTGCAACATGCAGAGCTGTGTCAGCACATAACGCAGCAACATGATACTGTCTCTCTCTCTCTCTCACACACTTATACACAAACACAGATCCAGAAAGTTTTTATTTATATCATACAAAATTCATACACACTTTTATATATGTATATATCTACAAAATGTGTGGAATGCTTTCGCTTTCTTGGTCTCTACACACTCATACACACCGTGTATACACACAAGTGCATTTGGTCTCCATCTGTCTACGGTGGGTGAGGACGAACACTGTCTGTTTTTCATATCAACACTGCATGGACTCCACACACACACACACACACACACACCTAATATCTGAAGTGTGCCTTACTCCATTAATCTTGGTCCATTAAAACTGAATTACACTTTATAATTCAGCGACCTTCCTGATGTTATTTCTTTTATATTTATATTCCGTTTGAATCAGACAGGGGATCAGACTGTAGAGTTGAAGGACATGGAGCTGAATTAATTGGTTAAAAGTGAATGACCAACATCTAGAAAACCTCCCGTCTTTACATGCGCACGTCTTTACAGCGACATTTAATCAAAATGTAAACGTGTCAAAGTCTTCAGGCGTTTCCTTCTCTGATCACTTTTCATTTTTACTTGAAAAGTACATGAACCCTTTAATAGCAAATAAAGAAAGAAAAAAAGAAAAAAGTAAAAAAAATTAATCAGTAAATAAGTAAGTAAGAAAGCAGACAAACAAATAAGTAAATAAATATATGAGTAAGTATGTAGTACCTAACATATAGGTAAGTAAGCATTTACTGTAACTAATTAAGTAAACACGTTATGTAAATGTGCAAGTAAGCAAGCAAGATAATTAAGTAAATAAGAATTTAAGTAAGTAAATAAGTATAGTAAGTAGAAAAGCATACTAATAAATGAGCAAACATAACTAAGTAATTATTTTAAGAAATTATATATGTAAATATATGTAGTAAAAGTTTGTAATGAATTCTAATTGTGTAATGACAGTTCGCCCCCTTCTGCCCATAAAGAGCATTACATAACCCTGCCCTCACTCATTACGTTTCCCTCACTCAGCTACACTTCCTAAACTTTTTATTTTTATTTATTTATTTTATTTAATGTTAGATTAATTTTTGTGTAGTTACATTTTTCTGTACTGTTGCCTGGCAAAGTTGTATCGAGTCTCAAGCACACAAATCAAACACACAACTCCCATACACTTTAATACACAACACAAACAAACAACTCCTATACTGTCCAACACACAACTCAAACACACAACTCCTATACTGTCAAACACACAACTCGAACACACAACTCCCATACACTTTAATACACAACTCAAACACACAACACAAACACACAACTCCTATACTCTCAAACACACAACTCAAACACACAACTCCTATACTGTCCAACACACAACTCAAACACACAACTCCTATACACTCAAACACACAACTCAAACACACAACTCCTATACTGTCCAATACACAACTCAAACACACAACTCCTATACTCTCAAACACACAACTCAAACACACAACTCCTATACTCTCAAACACACAACTCAAACACACAACTCCTATACTGTCCAACACACAACTCAAACACACAACTCCTATACTGTCCAACACACAACTCAAACACACAACTCCTATACTGTCCAACACACAACTCAAACACACAACTCCCATACAGTTCGGCTGCAGTGTTCAGCTGTGTGCTATCAGCACTGGGTTGTATTTTGTCCTCTGTATGCATCATTTACCTCACGATTTTTATTGGGTTCATTCCTGACTCTAGCTTTTTATCTGCCGAGGCGTGAAAGTGGGATTTAGTGATCCGATTTACAGCAGCAGTATAACCGACACGCCGCCTTCCTCTTCACTCCCTCATACATGCATACAATTACGAACGATCTTTTTGTTTGAAATAAATACCTTAATGCATAATTATATTGACTAAAACACAGCTTTTTAATATGAAGCAGATTTTAAAAACAGTCTGTTTCAAATGACCACAGCTTATAAATACCATCACGTTATCTACAGGTTATTCAGCAAAACATTCGTGAAAAGTGACCAATAAAATACGATCAGTTAAGAACAAACACATGTCCCTCATTTATTTATTTATTTATTTGTTTATTAGATTTCTTTTCGTGCTTTAAAAAAAAATTACATTACAATATGTTTGATTGGGACCAATAAAGCTTCTATCGATGTAAATTTAAACACGTTGAAAAACTGTGTTTAATTAATACGATACATTTTAGTGTATAATAATACATACAATAAAATAGTATCCCGATTTAAGAGCTGAAATGATTGCTGTATGATTATTAAATTACATTATTAAGATGACCCACAATTATCGGTGTTAATCTATACATAAATATATAAATTACACTTTACACTTTATTATTCTTTGAGATCAAACACGTATATCAGGGAAACGTTTGTATTTAACTGTACTTTTATTTTCTCATTTGTAAGTGGCTTTGAATAAAAGAGTCTGCTAAATGAATAAATGAACACGTCTTTACACTTTTTGGTGTTGCTGTGCCTTCAGTGTCCAGCAGGTGGAGTCAGTGCGCTGTGTCTGACCGTTTAACACCACACGGCTGCAGGTCACACTGACTTTCATTCATGTTTAGAGTGGACATATGTTCGGTCAGTAGTGTGTGTCAGGAAAATGCGTGCTGATGAAGGACTAACGCATTCTGTATTCAGCAATATCTCTGTTGCGGACTCTGTGAAGCTTTGTCCTTGCCTTTGACCTCTGGGTCTCTGTCTAACGTTGTGTGGAGTTACTCTGTTTGATCGCTGGGCAGTAAAGGTGTGGATTCGAGGCACACGACTTGGACTGTAGTCGGACGAGTCAGACTCGTGTCACGTTTATGATGACCCTTTGCTAGACTCAACAACAACAAAAAAAATACAGACTCATCTATCTAGGTTAATAATCAAGCATTTGTTATTCATGTAATTACAACTCACACACAACTCGAACACACAACTATATATATAAGTTGTTAGAAGTTATAAGTATAAGTATATTCCCATTGATATTTTACATCTTTTTAGTACACCTGGGTGACTAGGAGCAGGAAATTGTTCAACCATGACTTCCTGCTTCACAGGGGTATGAATATGAGGTAACACATAGGCCAAATTCTCTTAGTCATTCATAACAGTTCTTTCCTCATATTTAACAAGGGTGCCAATATTAGTGGATTGGACTATGTATAATATAGTGGTACAGATATATATATATATATACCTCCAAAAGGAAAATGTTTCCATATTGCTAATAATCGAGTAATTCATCCAATCACGTCAGTGACATGTACATACTGTAATAATTTTTTTAAATCATGTATTTATTCTACAGCCAATAGATCTATATTTATACCGATTCAATGCTGTACCTTGATCATCGAGCAACATTACAGAGTAAACAACATTCAGTTATTTATAGTCCAGAAGAGCAGCGTGCAGATGAGCCTGTCTGATAGTAAATAAGCCGTTACTGCAGGGGTAATAAGGCTTGATAATGTCCTAATGCTCCAGCCCATATGGATGAGTCTCCAGTGCCAGAACAGCCAAGAAATGTGAATACATCCAAACAGCTGTTGGTGACACACACACACACGCGCACACACACGTGCACGCACAAAGTAGGCTTGTTCTCAAACACCTGGTCCCCGTATGACAATGATCTCATTTGGAGGAAATGTGTATAATAATATGACATCAGATGAACATTATGCTTCTTAATAAACATGCTGTAGTGCTCCAATGTACCTCAAGTGTACATCATTCACACACATCACGTCGTCCGCTACTAACAGGAGCCTCCAGAATACAACCGGGGAATCGGGCTTTCAAGACACGAATAAACCGCGATGTTGATGCATCAATCACGTCGTTGTTTTGCAAGTAAAAAGACTTGGGTCTTGAGAGTTAAACCCCGAATCAAGTGTGTTTGAGTTGTCTATGGGAGTTGTGTTTGAGTTGTGTATTAGACAGTATAAGAGTTGTGTGTTTGAGTTGTGTATTGGACAGTATAAGAGTTGTGTGTTTGAGTTGTGTATTGAACAGTATAAGAGTTGTGTGTTTGAGTTGTGTATTGAACAGTATAAGAGTTGTGTATTGAACAGTATAAGAGTTGTGTGTTTGAGTTGTGTATTGAACAGTATAAGAGTTGTGTGTTTGAGTTGTGTATTGAACAGTATAAGAGTTGTGTATTGAACAGTATAAGAGTTGTGTGTTTGAGTTGTGTATTGAACAGTATAAGAGTTGTGTGTTTGAGTTGTGTATTGAACAGTATAAGAGTTGTGTGTTTGAGTTGTGTATTGAACAGTATAAGAGTTGTGTATTGAACAGTATAAGAGTTGTGTGTTTGAGTTGTGTATTGAACAGTATAAGAGTTGTGTGTTTGAGTTGTGTATTGAACAGTATAAGAGTTGTGTATTGAACAGTATAAGAGTTGTGTGTTTGAGTTGTGTATTGAACAGTATAAGAGTTGTGTGTTTGAGTTGTGTATTGAACAGTATAAGAGTTGTGTGTTTGAGTTGTGTATTGAACAGTATAAGAGTTGTGTATTGAACAGTATAAGAGTTGTGTGTTTGAGTTGTGTATTGAACAGTATAAGAGTTGTGTGTTTGAGTTGTGTATTGAACAGTATAAGAGTTGTGTGTTTGAGTTGTGTATTGAACAGTATAAGAGTTGTGTATTGAACAGTATAAGAGTTGTGTGTTTGAGTTGTGTATTGAACAGTATAAGAGTTGTGTGTTTGAGTTGTGTATTGAACAGTATAAGAGTTGTGTGTTTGAGTTGTGTATTGAACAGTATAAGAGTTGTGTATTGGACAGTATAAGAGTTGTGTGTTTGAGTTGTGTATTGAACAGTATAAGAGTTGTGTGTTTGTGTGTGTATTGAACAGTATAAGAGTTGTGTATTGAACAGTATAAGAGTTGTGTGTTTGAGTTGTGTATTAGACAGTATAAGAGTTGTGTGTTTGAGTTGTGTATTGAACAGTATAAGAGTTGTGTGTTTGAGTTGTGTATTGAACAGTATAAGAGTTGTGTATTGAACAGTATAAGAGTTGTGTGTTTGAGTTGTGTATTGAACAGTATAAGAGTTGTGTGTTTGAGTTGTGTATTGAACAGTATAAGAGTTGTGTGTTTGAGTTGTGTATTGAACAGTATAAGAGTTGTGTATTGAACAGTATAAGAGTTGTGTGTTTGAGTTGTGTATTGAACAGTATAAGAGTTGTGTGTTTGAGTTGTGTATTGAACAGTATAAGAGTTGTGTGTTTGAGTTGTGTATTGAACAGTATAAGAGTTGTGTATTGAACAGTATAAGAGTTGTGTGTTTGAGTTGTGTGTTGGACAGTATTTGAGTTGTGTATTGAACAGTATAAGAGTTGTGTGTTTGAGTTGTGTGTTGGACAGTATTTGAGTTGTGTATTGAACAGTATAAGAGTTGTGTGTTTGAGTTGTGTATTGAACAGTATAAGAGTCGTGTGTTTGAGTTGTGTATTGAACAGTATAAGAGTTGTGTGTTTGAGTTGTGTATTGAACAGTATAAGAGTTGTGTGTTTGAGTTGTGTGTTGGACAGTATAAGAGTTGTGTGTTTGAGTTGTGTATTGGACAGTATGAGTTTTGTGTTTGAGTTGTGTATTAAAGTGTATGGGAGTTGTGTGTTTGAGTTGTGTGTTGGACAGTATAGGACTTGTGTGTTTGAGTTGAGTGTGTTGGATTTTATAAGCTTTAGGTACTCGCTGTGGGACTTTTTAGGATTTACGTGTTCAAATTTTACAACCGGTGTGTGCTTGATTTGTGTGTGTGTGTGTGTGTGTGTGAGTTGTGTGTATGGGAGTTGTGTGTTTGTGTATGCGAACATATGGTTTCGTGTCATACTTGTGCCATAACACAGCGACACATTTGTTTAGTTCTTAAGCTTGTCTCAGCATCTCTCTTATTGAACACTAGTGTCCAGGCCACGCCCACTGTACTCACGGTCTGGAGCATGGCGTAACCGTGTCTGGAGGCGAATCATCAGCCATAATAATTATTCTTAATTATCATAAGGAATGATAATACTGATCACAGCCTGGAGCCGTGGCCTTTAAGTGAAGCTGCCCGGAGGAAGTGATCTCATTCCCACATGGCCGATGAGGTCATCTGTACCGTTAGCATGGACACAATCCTGATGTATCATCGTCATAATCCTCGGGTTTTATCGCTCTCTGTGTCGTTCCTCAGGGTCTTCACCCATCTGTGCTCCGATGCCGTGACATTTGCAGTCTCTCATCAGCAAATGTCACTTTGTGTGTGTGTGTGTGTGTGTGTGTGTGTATCGGATGTGTTCTGGATGTGTTCAGGGTCAACCCGATGTCACACAAAAGTTGCAGGGATTGTAAATAGAAATCAATAGTAAGTTCCAGCTGTTAGCCCCGCCCCTTCAGCCATGTGAGCCATGTTTCAGCATAAACTGTATCCCTGATCAGCTGTGCGTTCTTGTAATTCAGTTCACAATAAAACACTTGGGAGAGGAGTGAGTGTAAATATAAATGTCAGCGGAATGAATGAAGGGAGGATTGAAATGTAAATGTGAAAGGAGGTTCAGGTTTTGTAGCTGTAGGCGATGAGATGAGAGAAACCGAAGAAACAGAACAAAAGGGTATGTGCTCGTTGATTAATGCACGGTAGGGGTACACGAAAGATGTACACGAAAGGTGTGTGTGTGTGTGTGTGTGTGTGTGTGTGTGTGTATGTGGGTATATATATATTTTTTTTAAAAAGAGAAATTGGTTTTCATTAACAGAAGAAGAGGAACACAAAATCAGCATAGTAAACGACATGCCCAGCAGTCGCTGAATTTCCCTAATCATTCCTGCTGATTTGTTTTGACCCGCTGAGGCTTTTTAATGATAAAAGCACTACCTGGTTAACCTCAGTGACCTTGATGTGAAAATTGCAGACTATGAGGTGAATAAATGAATATAAATTTGAATACTTATTTGTCCATGTTTTTCATTCATTATGTTTTCCGCAGTTATGGGAAGCTATTCCGCAGTGTCTCTCTCTCTCTCTCTGTGTCTCTCTCTCTCTCTGTCTCTCTCTCTTTCTCTCTCTCTTTCTGTCTCTCTCTCTCTCTCTCTCTCTCTCTGTCTCTCTCTCTGTGTCTCTCTCTGTCTCTGTGTCTCTGTCTCTCTCTCTTTGTCTCTCTCTCTCTCTGTGTCTCTCTGTGTGTGTGTGTCTCTCCCTCCCTCTCTCTCTCTGTCTCTCTGTATCTCTCTCTGTGTCTCTCTCTGTCTTTCTCTATCTCTCTCTGTGTGTGTCTCTGTCCCTATCTCTCAGTCTCTCTCTCTATATCTGTCTCTCTCAGTCACTCTCTCTCTCTCTCTGTTTCTGTCCCTCTTTCTCGCTCTCACTCTCTCTCTCTCTCTCTCTCTCTCAGTATCTCTCTCTATATCTGTCTCTCTCAGTCAATCTCTGTTTCTGTCTCTCTCTTTCAGTATCTCTCTCTCAGTATCTCTCTCTCTCTCTCTCTCTCTCTCTCTCTGTCTCTCTCTCTCTGTCTCTCTCTGTCTCTGTGTCTCTGTCTCTCTCTCTCTTTGCTCTCTCTCTCTGTGTGTCTCTCTCTGTGTGTGTGTCTCTCCCTCCCTCTCTCTCTCTGTCTCTCTGTATCTCTCTCTGTGTCTCTCTCTGTCTTTCTCTATCTCTCTCTGTGTGTGTCTCTGTCCCTATCTCTCAGTCTCTCTCTCTATATCTGTCTCTCTCAGTCACTCTCTCTCTCTCTGTTTCTGTCCCTCTTTCTCGCTCTCACTCTCTCTCTCTATCACGCTGTTAAGTCCAAATATGGTGTTATATCTATTTTTATATGAAAACAAGCAATCTGTGTGAGAGCAGCAGAAATCCTGCTCATGGATTAAACTATTGTTCTGTCATCTCTGGGTGTTAAAATAACACTATAGCCAAATCTCATGATGGACAATCTCGATAAAGCTCCGAACAGCACTACACTGCACCTTCCATAAACGTTAAACGAACATCTCCTTACGAAGAACTCCACCATATCGACAATTGCACACGTTTATTTAATCCAATTATGAGGAGCGTCCACCACACAAGTCCTTGTGCAAGTTGTTACCATAGCAACGATAACGTATTAGAACGAGCACATTAATATAGCCTGAATTTTAGCCCGAACGTCTACCCCGAGCTGCTGTTCTATAAAATTAACACCAAATTGAGAATTCGAGAGCACTGTGCTATAAAATGTTCGGTTTAATCATAAGTACTCTAGGCCAGTCAAACATTTACACTACAACATATTTCAAAACCCCTGACATGTACGTCTGTGTCTTTAAATCCTAACGAGGCCAGATTAATTGGTGAGAGTTGTGGACGAGAGGGCACATCCTGGAACTTCTGGAGTTTCATTTCCATCGTTAATGCTCAAACTGATTGTAATGCTGAGTGATGGTGCTGGGATGACGGATGACGGAGGCTGAGCTGCAGTGACGGGTGTATTTTTGGGCTGGCGAGTGGCATTAAAAATGAGGAGGTCACCTTAATAATTAAACACCCTCTCCCCTTTTCGCAGAGATCAATCGGCGACTTTCAGATTGGCTTTGCACCGTTTGACCTACAAAGATCCTACTCTGCATGTCGGAGTTTTGAACTCGTTTGAGAGAAATCCGTGACAGGCTTTCGACCGCGCTCGCGTTTACACGTAAACCGGTTTAAAACAAAGGAGCAGAATTCGGACACTCGGACACGTCTCGCCAGATCCGTTACATCCGTTATTATGATAACATCGTTACACCGTAGCGCTGTTGAATGCTCGATTCTGATTGGTCAGAAGGTGTCGATTTCGTTTTCTTTAACAGAAGCTCTGTCAGAAGTTCGGGCTACGAGGCAAATCTCAGGTTTATATTAATGCATTTCAGTGGAATAATAAACAGATTACGAGAAATGCTGGTTATTTAGCAAAGAAAAACACATCATCGTTGGCGTTTTCCAGAAAAGACAAGTTTATTTAACATTTATGAGAAGGATCTTGGAGCTGGTTAGAGTATCTCCAATTCATTGTTGATGATTTTCCTTCAACATCTTGTGACTTACTGTAATCAGCCTATAGTCTCAGCTCATGGATCATTTTTGCTAGTGTTTGGTCACTTCCTTTTTTGATTTTGTTATGGCCGGCATTTTTATTAAAAGTTTAAGATACGATTTCTCAGTTCTAAGAATGGACTTGTGTCTACCTTGAAAGAATCAACTGAGAAGGACAAGAGGACACATGACGCGTCTTTACGAGAATGGAGATCTGCAGTGAGCTTCCTGTTGTGCAGTGACTATCGTCTCTTCAGTGCTCATATGCTTCAGCTAGATAATAGATGCACTGCGAAATTGCTGATTAACCAAAAGTCAATCAAGCATGCTTTAATCTAATAAGCTCTCTATTTGCGACTACGACCTTATGTTAACTTTTTTTGGACCTCAATTCCACATGGACGTTCTCGCTGTAGTGCTGGGACTACGGTTGCTGCGATGTCCTTGGGACTGCGATGACCACACGCAGTTCTGCACTCGGGTCTCCTTTAGTGAACAGTGGACTAGTTCAACACACAGACTTCATATAAACTCCATAATGAACTTTCTTTTACTTTCACACTATCCGTCGTGACCCAGATGAGGACGGGTTTCCTTCTGAGTCTGGTTCCTCTCAAGGTTTCTTCCTCATATCATCTTAGGGAGTTTTTCCCTCGCCACCATCTCACACAATAGGGATAAATTCACACACTTAAAATCTCTATCCTGTGTTTATATATTTCTGTAAAGCTGATTTGAGACAACATCCGTTGTTAAAAGCGCTACACAAATCAAATTGAATTGAACTTTAAAAGTAATCTAACGAGTTTACCTCAGGATGGAAGCTAGTATTATACTTCAAATATTTCTGAAGGATAAATTTGACTTTTCAACCCCTCATGTATATCTCAACTAAATCATATATCTAAATCGTTCTTTTTAGATGCATATTTAGATTGTTCTTGGTAAAAACACGTAAAAAAAAAAACAACTACAGATACGGGTCAAGCTTCCGTCATCCGTCGTCGTTTTTGCCACAAGGACTTCTGGGACTTCAAGTGGGTTCGGCGTGCTCGAGTCATGAGTCTTGAATCTGATGCTTCGTCGATATCAAGAACACATCTGGGTAATTTCATTGAGTTCTTGAGTATCGGAATCGAACTGATGACGTTGAACGAGTACACAAGGATGCATGGTCGCATAATTATTGAGAAACGGCCAGCGGGAAAAACGGAGGACGAGAAGTCAGCGGTGAAATTCTTTCAATGTAATTTTCATACAATATATAGGCCTAATGTTTGGCGTAAACTCTTAGTCCTATGAGCAAGCCACTCTGTGTTATTTATTTATTTAGGTGGTTTGGACCTCCTGGGTTAAAGTGAATTCCGAGCTGTGATGTTTGTCTGACAGAAACGGTTTTAGCCGCTCGGATCGCTGCTCCTGATGCTAATTCGGTGTGAAGACATCAAACGGCCGCGTGATCAAAGGTCATCGCTCTGTCTTTTGCGTTTGTGTAGGTGTTTGATGGTGAATTTTTTTCTTCCCCGTTTCATCTCCTGCCGTGTGCGTGAGGAGCCGCGAGGGGCTGCACGTGTCGGGATCTCTAACGTTCTCTCTCTTTATGGTGGATTGTGAGTGGGTGTCCTTTGTTTTTGTTTTTTTTGGAAAATGTTTTCTTTTTTTTAATGAGACTGTTATTATGGAAAGAACCTGAAGAGGAAAAAGAAATGCAGTCGGCTTTTGATTGAATTGATACAAGTAGTCATTAACGGAAGCCATTACACACCGCAAAACCAACAGTGTTAAAATAACACCATTGAAACTTTTAGTGTTTCCATTTACATCCAGCTGGAATTACACATGAATATAATTGTGTGTTGGTGTGGTGTATTCCAGCAAATGCTCCAATCATTACATAATATTTATATATTTATATAAGTGCTTAGTTCGGAGCGAATCCTGCTGGATATTTTCAAGCACTTTCAATATTCTGTGTCAATGACTCATTACTTTCACATCTCTCTCTCTCTCTCTCTCTCTCTCTCTCTCTCTCTCTGTGTGTGTGCAAACATGTGAATTAACACACAGTAACACACTCCCCACTTCATTTACACACAATCCACCTACACAGCAGGGCCGAGAGTTAGTGTTAGAATTTTAACTCTGCCACATTTGCATCTGTTTTAGTTCATTTCATGCTGTTTAGCATCACATTCTATGCAAACGTGGTACCTGTGTAACCAGCTGCCATTAGTGTATGCACGGTGGCACCGATCAGGCCATGTGTGTGTAGACATCTAGACATGCAATCAAGTATTTATGGGGACCAAATATCCACATGAACATAGGACTGTATTAAAATATTGACACTGTAGGAACCTCTGGCTGCTTCCTATCACAGTTGGGCATTCTGATAAATAATCATACTTTTTTAATGTTATTTCATTTATACATTTTGAAAATGAATTATTTATATTATATTATATTTATTTTCTTTATTTGATATTTAATTATATATATATATATATATATATATATATATATATATATATATATATATATATATATATATATATATATATATATATATATATATATATATATATATATATATATATATATAAAACAAAACACCTATTATAAACTTATGAATGTGGTTATGTTTAGTTGTATGCACAGCATTATTGTTACTATGACACTATAGCAATATGTGTGAAAGTCTGTGTGTGTAAAAGTTGGCATGCTTGTGAGTGGGAGATAGATAGATAGATGGATGGATGGATGGATGGATGGATGCATGGATAGATAGATGGATAGGTAGCTGGATGGATGGATGGATGGATAGGTAGATGGATGGATATATAAATTGATAGATAGATGGATGGATAGATAAATGGATAGATAGATGGATGGATGGATGGATAGATAGATGGAACAGTTAAATAGACTCCAGCTCAGATAGATAGATAGATAGATAGATAGATAGATAGATAGATAGATAGATAGATAGATAGATAGATAGATAGATAGATAGATAGATAGATAGATAGATAGATAGATGGATGGATGGATGGATGGATAGATAGATGGATAGGTAGCTGGATGGATGGATGGATGGATGGATAGGTAGATGGATGGATATATAAATTGATAGATAGATGGATGGATAGATAAATGGATAGATAGATGGATGGATGGATGGATGGATGGATGGATGGATGGATGGCCATTTATGCAATCTATGCCATTGTGCAATAAGCCTATAATCCTGAGACGTTCTTCTTTTGCTCAGATCTTCAGGGTAATTTGTATATTTTAGCAGTTTGACTTTGTCATGTTAGTAATTTGGTCCAGATAAACATTTTAAAAATAAATACAAAACAATAAGTCTTTCTATGATGAATAAGAAATTGCTTGCACATTGCAGCTTCATAAAACTTTACCCTCATCAGGAAACACAGATTTTTACTGTATGTCCATAAGCAAACTGGAAACACACCCGACCCTACAAACTCGGCTTCAGCTGTCAACGTTATTTATTTGTCCCCGACGGGCAGTCGGTTTTCTGGCAAGGCGTACATACAGTGCCCGCCACTAATACTGGCACCCTTGTTAAAATATAACCAAAGAAGGCTGTGAAAAATTTGTATCTGTATTGTTTAGCTGGAATATCTCTCTCCGCTATAATAAATGGAACAATTACACGGATGCTGAGTTTTTACAAGAGCATGTACAGATGTTTTCTGATGGATGTGATGTAACAGTTTGAGCAACATCTGGACGAGTTTTAAACAGACGTTCTTGTTCCTTTTATTTTAAATAGTCACAGGGATTTCGCTAATGAACTCGTCTGGGTGAGGCTGTGTGATTGTCGCGCACAGTTTCATTATTATTTTACTCGTTCGGTTACTAATGCGTTACTCTTTTCCTAGTAGGCAAGATTCATGATCCGGCTCTATGTTTATGTGGCATATATTGACTTAAATGCAATGTATGTCAACACATTTATTCAGCGCCTAGTTTGTGAAGCAGTATAAACTGAGCAGGAATATGAGGACGTTTTTATAGCATGAGAACGTGTACAGTATGTCCATACATACAGGGCAATACAATAGAAAAACTATATACTAAAACAATAGAATAAAAGACCTTACAGACATTTAACATGCGCAATATGCTAATGCAGACATGTCAAACCTTAATAGTAGGCTAAATGATCCTAATTAAATGTGTTTAGCCTGCAGCTTTCCCTACAGCTCGTGTGTTGAACGATCTGAAGCTCTGCTGCAGCTGCTTGCACATCTGTGGCTCTTTTTTGCTGCTGCTAGATGGCAATGTTGCTCTTCCACAAAGCTGTATCCTGAAAATGATTAATTCTTCAGCAATCACAGTTTCCACCCATTAGCTCAGTGTGTGTGTGTGTGTGTGTGTGTGTGTGTGTGTGTGTGTGTGTGTGTACTATGAAGCCACGCTGCACAGTAAAATTGCCAGTCTGTTTGATCAGGCAGCTAAATGGGAGTCAAATGAGCAGAGTTCATTCAACGCTGCTTATTTTACTGCGCATGTTTTCCTTAACAGGTTTAGAGGAACAGCAGCCGTGCTCGTGTTCGTACGAGTAAACACTGACAGCGTATTTGTGCTGCCGAACAGGCAAGATCGACGCTTTATGAGTTCTTTATGAGAAAGGCAGAGTTTCCTGAAATGCTTAATCTTTTATTAGTATTTTTTTTCTTCCTCCAACTGTGCTGTAATGTAACCCGAGATCCTGATATCTGGGAGTTCAAATGATTTCATCTGCCTTTCGTACTTTCAGAAAGGTGTTTGTGTAGGCTACATGTTGGTGTGCCTTAAGACGGTGAAATTAATCAAATGGTTATTTTTTGGGTTATTAATTAAACATGGTTGGCCGCAGTACTCATGAATATAGTTCGACGTCCAGGCACTCAAAGTTGCTTTACATTGGGGGGGAGGTTTGGGGGGTGTGTCTGTCTGTCTGTCTGTCTGTCTGTCTGTCTGTCTCTCTGTCTGTCTGTCTATCTATCTGTTTGTCTTTTTATCTATCTTTTGTCTGTCTGTCTTCTTTCTGTCTTGTCTGTCTGTTCTTGTCTGTCTGTCTATCTCTCTGTTTGTCTGTCTGTCTGTCTGTCTGTCTATCTATCTATCTGTCTGTCTGTCTGTCTGTCTGTCTATCTGTCGTTCTATCTGTCTATATGTCGTTCTATCTATCTATCTGTCTACCTGTCTGTCTGTCTGTCTGTCTATCTATCTGTTCTTTCATTTATTTATAAAGCCTTTATATATTACGCTCCATTTATTATGATTTGTTATCATTTAGATATTTATGATTATATAAAAGAATATGTCCTTAATATAATAATACAGAAAATACAGAAGGGGGGGGGCTTGTTTTGTGCGAAAGAGAAGTACATATCATTTCTAGAATTACGAGGCTCTCTGTTGATTCTAGCAAACGTCGTGAAATTCCCCACGTGGTATAGTGGAATACGTGAAACTTCACAGGACCTCGGAGCCCGGAGGTGTGAACTGAGACTCGGTGACTGATGAATGACTCAACACCACCACAGATGCATCCTATGTATTTCTGATTTACTCTGCTCGGTGTGTCTGGGTGTGTCTGGCTCCAAAGTCTCATCCTACAGCGTGCGTGTGTGTGTGTGTGTGTGTGTGTGTGTGTGTGTGTGTTGGAAAGCTGGAGGAAAAGAGTGATGGAGTTCAATCAAGTTTTCTCCCAAGTCTGACCCGATTCTTCACCAAACACTGCTGCTATCTGAGCGGCCTATCCTTCTGAGATATTCCGAGTAAATAACTTGTACAGCTCTTGTTATGCGCCGCCTAAAAGCTGTCTCTCAGACACGCTGTCTTTTATGGCGCTCCAGGTCAGAGACTCCGCCACACAAAGCCCGTGTCATTAGTATTCCTGCCATGGAGCTGGAGCAGACAGCAGCAACGCTCTGGCTTCTACAGATCCGCTCTCTTTCACCCAAACACATCCTCCATACACACGCTGATAGGCTTATTTAACAATGATGTATGGCTGTAGGGATGAAAACAGAAAAGCACAACGCCTTTATCTAACCATACAATAGCTCTTCTGACTAAAGCCATTTCGTTCTTTTTAAAAAACAAAAACAAGAACAAAAAAAAACAACAACAACGAAATAGTCAAAGCGTCTTTTTAGACACGCAAGCACACGCCCACTGGGGCTGAAATGCAAACGAGTTGCCCTCCTGCTTACTGTTGTCATGTTGTCAAGAGCGAGTGACCTTTAACTAAATGACTGCGTCTCAACACTTTACGCCACATTGAGTGGCTTCACTTCAGCACATAACACCGTAGGATACACTCGAGCGTTTCTGTTTTCGTCGTCGTCTCGCGCAGCGCCGAAAAGATTTTTTTTCATGCACTGGAGCTGAATAATTGCTGACTTATCTGCTGACTTCAGATCAGACATGGTCAACTAAACACTCTAAACGACCGTCCTTCCCCACCAACAAACAAACAAACAAACAAACACACAGATACGTAAATAAAGCAATCTATGTATCACGTGGTATTATGGGACATTGTGTGCGTTTGAACACGTTGCCGTGTTGGAGATATCTGAATGGAATTTAGATTTCCGCCATTTTGAAGCTAATCGGCTGAGAACGTTCCTATAGTGACGGCTGGGCAGGATATTTAATTTCATGCGAGGACTATGAACAAAACCAAAAAAAGTTCATGAATCTGTGATACAGCCTTATAGCAAGAAGTCGGATATATCGTAGGGATAAAACGATCACACACACACACACACACACACACACGTCCTTTCTTTCACACAACGCTAGAAGCTTCCATTAGTGAGCTACATGAAGTTCGATCCTGAGCTTGGGTTTGTCTGTGACTTTCTCTGGATGGTCTCCTCATGTCCGTGTAGGTTTCCTCTGCGTTCTCCGGTTTCCTCCTACCTCCCAAAAACATGCTAGTAGTAACATGCACTGACCGCTTTAAATTGCCCCTAGGTGTGTGTGTGTGTGTGTGTGTGTGTGTGTGTGTGTGTGTGTGTGTGTGTGTGTGAATCGGAATAAATTGTAATATTGTCAATATAAGTGTTGCCATCTTGGATTGTTCACAGGTCACATGGGTAAAAATTTTTTTTTAACTAATTCATTTAAAAAAATAAACATTTTCTGAATTCAGCATTTTTATTAAATTATGTCTACCAGGTCTTAAAAAGTAAAAACGGCCGTATCTCTGAATTAAAAGGACAACGACGAAAAACAATCACGACAATTTCATTATATTATTATACATGATTAATTATAATTATTTTCAATATTATTTGTGTTCAGTAAGCGCTTTTACGTCGGGTACGGTCCCGCTGTGGCTCATACCGGGAACACTGGGAGTGAGGTTATTTTGAATAAATGCTTTCGATTTAGAGAACAGTTAATACAGATGTTCCTCAAAGGAAACAGGGTGTCTGTAAAGTCATTTTACAAAAACAGAAAATTAAATAAAGTGTTTACTTAAACCTTTATTCCATTTGATGACTTAAACATACTGTACATCACTAAATAATTTTCGCGATATATATATATACGTTGTGTTCAGGAAAGTGGTTTTGGGATACGCTGTATTTAGGAAAGTGGTTTTGGGATACATTGTGTTCAGGAAAGTGGTTTTGGGATACGCTGTATTTAGGAAAGTGGTTTTGGGATACATTGTGTTCAGGAAAGTGGTTTTGGGATACGCTGTATTCAGGAAAGTGGTTTTGGGATACGCTGTATTTAGGAAAGTGGTTTTGGGATACGCTGTGTTTAGGAAAGTGGTTTTGGGATACGCTGTATTCAGGAAAGTGGTTTTGGGATACGCTGTATTCAGGAAAGTGGTTTTGGGATACGCTGTATTTAGGAAAGTGGTTTTGGGATACGCTGTATTCAGGAAAGTGGTTTTGGGATACGCTGTATTCAGGAAAGTGGTTTTGGGATACGCTGTGTTCAGGAAAGTGGTTTTGGGATACGCTGTATTCAGGAAAGTGGTTTTGGGATACGCTGTATTTAGGAAAGTGGTTTTGGGATACGTTGTGTTCAGGAAAGGGGTTTTGGGATACGTTGTGTTCAGGAAAGGGGTTTTGGGATACGCTGTATTTAGGAAAGTGGTTTTGGGATACGCTGGGTTCAGGAAAGTGGTTTTGGGATACGCTGTGTTCAGGAAAGTGGTTTTGGGATACACTGTATTTAGGAAAGTGGTTTTGGGATACGTTGTATTTAGGAAAGTGGTTTTGGGATACGTTGTGTTCAGGAAAGTGGTTTTGGGATACGTTGTGTTCAGGAAAGGGGTTTTGGGATACGCTGTATTCAGGAAAGTGGTTTTGGGATACGCTGGGTTCAGGAAAGTGGTTTTGGGATACCTGTATTTAGGAAAGTGGTTTTGGGATACGTTGTATTTAGGAAAGTGGTTTTGGGATACATTGTGTTCAGGAAAGAAGTTTTGGGATACGCTGTATTTAGGAAAGTGGTTTTGGGATACGCTGTGTTCAGGAAAGTGGTTTTGGGATACCTGTATTTAGGAAAGTGGTTTTGGGATACCTGTATTTAGGAAAGTGGTTTTGGGATATGCTGTATTCAGGAAAGTGGTTTTGGGATACGCTGTATTTAGGAAAGTGGTTTTGGGATACGCTGTGTTCAGGAAAGGGGTTTTGGGATATGCTGTGTTCAGGAAAGTGGTTTTGGGATACGTTGTGTTCAGGAAAGGGGTTTTGGGATACGTTGTGTTCAGGAAAGGGGTTTTGGGATACGCTGTATTTAGGAAAGTGGTTTTGGGATACGCTGGGTTCAGGAAAGTGGTTTTGGGATACGCTGGGTTCAGGAAAGTGGTTTTGGGATACCTGTATTTAGGAAAGTGGTTTTGGGATACGTTGTATTTAGGAAAGTGGTTTTGGGATACGTTGTGTTCAGGAAAGTGGTTTTGGGATACAATGTGTTCACGAAAGAAGTTTTGGGATACGCTGTATTTAGGAAAGTGGTTTTGGGATACGCTGTGTTCAGGAAAGTGGTTTTGGGATACCTGTATTTAGGAAAGTGGTTTTGGGATACCTGTATTTAGGAAAGTGGTTTTGGGATACGCTGTATTTAGGAAAGTGGTTTTGGGATACGCTGGGTTCAGGAAAGTGGTTTTGGGATACGCTGTGTTCAGGAAAGTGGTTTTGGGATACGTTGTGTTCAGGAAAGGGGTTTTGGGATACGCTGTATTTAGGAAAGTGGTTTTGGGATACGCTGGGTTCAGGAAAGTGGTTTTGGGATACGCTGGGTTCAGGAAAGTGGTTTTGGGATACCTGTATTTAGGAAAGTGGTTTTGGGATACGTTGTATTTAGGAAAGTGGTTTTGGGATACGTTGTGTTCAGGAAAGTGGTTTTGGGATACGTTGTGTTCAGGAAAGAAGTTTTGGGATACGCTGTATTTAGGAAAGTGGTTTTGGGATACGCTGTGTTCAGGAAAGTGGTTTTGGGATACGCTGGGTTCAGGAAAGTGGTTTTGGGATACGCTGGGTTCAGGAAAGTAGTTTTGGGATATGCTGTATTTAGGAAGGTGGTTTTGGGATACGCTGTGTTCAGGAAAGTGGTTTTGGGATACGTTGCGTTCAGGAAACTATTTTCGTGCATTTTCGCTACCTCAGCAATGGAAATGGTAAAATAAAGCAAATAAAGACACCTAAGACACTTAAGGCAAAAACGTCCTCTGCTCCTCATATCCAGTTACAGATAAATAAAAAATATATACTTCACTGTGGCCTTTATGCCATGTTCCAAGGACACAGGGGAGGTCATGGCTTTGCTGAAGTGATCACACATCTCTGTCCAGAGCATGATCCTGCCCTGAAACAGCCTGACCTGAAACAGGACCTGCCCACTGGACACTATATCTATCTATATAAAGTATCTACAAAAGTGAGAAGCAGATGATCATGAATATGACTGAACATTTCATCTCTGATAAAGCCCACTCTTTTTGATTAAAAAAAAAATTTCTCCAGGATTTTTTTCAAGCTTTTTGCAACCCGCTCTAAGGTTCTAAAACTCCTAAGGGTTCTTTGTTTGTCTCTTTGAGTGAACTCTCAAAAGATCCATGTACCACCATACACAGTGTTTCCTAATCAGGGAGAGTTCCAACACTAACAGACTCGAACCTTTTCTCGAAGAATGTACATTTCTAAAAAGAAAGATGCAAGAAAATATTTTCATGGTGATGCCATGGAACAACCTTTTGTTTTTGGTGTCACATAGAACCTTCTGATTGATGGACCTTCACCAATTTGCTAAAATAAATAAATAAATAAATAAATAAAATTATAATAAATTTGGAAAAACTATTGCACCATAAATGTTTATTATGTGAAATGTTCTTTAGGGAATAAAAAAAGGTTCTTTATTGGCTTTGCTGTGAATATCTTTTTCTGGAACCTTAATTTTAAAGAGTGCTTGTAGGTGGGTGAAAAAATGGATGGATGGATGGATGGATGGATGCATTTTTAGAAAAAAAATAACCCTTTGTCAAATATTCTTTGAATAGTTTAGGGTTGTCCGCAGTTGAGGGACAACCAAAGAACCCTTAAGGACTCAAGATTCAAGAGCCACTGAAGAGTGTGGATGGATGGATGGATGGATGGATGGCTGGTTGGTTTGTTGGATGGATGGATGGATGGATGGATGGATGGATGGTTGGATGGATGGATGGATGGATGATTGATTGGTTGGATGGATGGATGGATGGATGGTTGGATAGATGGATGGATGGATGGATGATTGATTGGTTGGATGGATGGTTCTTTGGTTGGTTGGATGATGGGTAGCTAAAGGTTCTTAGCTTTCTAAAAGTGTTCAACTTGAACCCCTCTCTGAAAAAAAAAATGATTCAGTTGTACGCTGCTGCAGAGAATTTTTTAATTGTTCCTCTGAATAAATCTTATATTAGGATACTTTTCTCTATGAGGATGGTTGGATAAGTGGGTGGGTGGCTGGATAGATGGGTCGGTGTTTGGGTGGTCCAAGGGTTAGTTTTTATAAAAGAGTTCAACCCTCGCAGAAACCCTCTCTGAAAATAAAAACCTCAGTTGTAGGGTACTACACAGAATCTTTCCCGTGAAGAACTCTTAAAGATACTTGTCACGTATCTGGGAACTCTGGATTCCATTTCATGACCACATGCACCACAACTGCACCTGATCCACGTTTCTGGTTAATGAGCACCCATGTGTATATATAGACTTTTTCTGCACTCTCTCCTTGTCTTTCATTGTCTGAGACTTCTGTCTTTCATGTCAGTGTGTTCTGTTTCTTGCCATAGTATCTTGCCAAGTTGTCTTAGTGTTTGTCTAGTAGTCTATTTGTTTACATTAAATGTTTAAAATCTGCAACTGCTTCTGCCTCAACCTCAACTTGTGACAGAACGAAAGACCGTGACTAAGAAGCAGCAGATTTCCCCGATGGACGCCTGGTGCAACGACTATGCGGAATGGTATCTCAAGATAATGGAGCAGGGAAGAAGGTCGAGGGTATTGATGGCTCAGAGTAGCCGCATACTTGGAATACCATCGTGATACAGCGCATGCACCATACCACACCCGGCGTTCGTTGTAGAATATGCCAAGTTACACGGGTTGGAGTATATGCTCGGAGATGAGACCGAATCCCGCCCTCCCTCCCCTCTTCTGGATGTCACTCTGCCTTCCCGTTCAGCTGAGGTCATCGCGCAGCCTTCCTGTTCGTCTGTGGACACCGCTCAGCATCCCTGCTCGGCTGTGGATGTCGCTCTACCTTCCCGTTCAGCTGAGGTCGTCACGCAGCCATCCCGTTCAGCTGAGGTCGTCACGCAGCCGTCCCTTTCAGCTGAGGTCGTCACGCAGCCGTCCCGTTCAGCTGAGGTCATCACGCAGCCATCCTGTTCGGCTGTGGACGTCACTCTGCCTTCCTGCTCGGCTGTGGACATCGCTCAGCCTTCCTGCTCGGCTATGGATGTCACTCGGCCTTCCTGCTCGGCTGTGGATGTCGCTTGGCCTTCCTGCTTGGCTGAGGTCGTCGCCCACCAAGGATGTCCTTTTGCCTCCCTGTGCCGTTGTGGGAGCCGCTCGGTCTACTGGCTTTGTTTAGGACCTTTTCCCCGGGGGCCCGGGGCCGCCGGTGGGGGGCCGTGTCGGTTTGGGCGCTCCGGGAGTAGCGCCCTTGGGGAGGGTTCTGTCACGTATCTGGGAACTCTGGACTCCATTTCCCATCAGCCACTGCACTGCACCACATGACCACATGCACCACAACTGCACCTGATCCACGTTTCTGGTTAATCAGCACCCATGTGTATATATAGTCTTAGTCTGCACTCTCTCCTTGTCTTTTGTTGTCTGAGACTTCTGTCTTTCATGTCATTGTGTTCTGTTTCTTGCCATAGTATCTTGCCAAGTTGTCTTAGTGTTTGTCTAGTAGTCTATTTGTTTACATTAAATGTTTAAAATCTGCAACTGCTTCTGCCTCAACCTCAACTTGTGACAATACTAGATATACTTTTCTATGTGTGTGGATGGATGGATGGATGGATGGATGGAAGTACTTTATCCTCAAAGATTCCCAAAGTGCTGCAGTACCAAACAACATGAACATTATTCCTCAAGACATCACATGGCACGCTTCTTTTGCCCCCCCCCCCCAAAGAAAAGAGCTGAAACTTAAAAAGATGTGCCACTTCCGACATGGCATGAATAAGTTCTTGAGCCATCTTGCGTGTGATTGCGTTGGTGAGGTACATTTCATGGAATAGTTTTCCTAGGGATGAGCGAAAATAAGAAAAGAAATAAAATCCTCGTCTCTACCGGGAGCCCAGAATTCTTGCGGTGCAATCGGATTTGCTGATGGATCTCCTGCCCGAGCTTTCACACATGGATGCTCCGCTCTCTGCATGGGGGATTCGACTCTTTCTAATCCGAGTCGCACTATTAGTGTACTGGCGCTCAAGGCAGGGGGTCTCACACCACTCTCCCTCCCACCACCGAGCCATTCAACCATGCACCAGAGCCACGGGCTACGAAACACAGAGAAAGGAGAAGCGGGCCTGTGGTCGCATGTGCCTTTTTTTCCATTCTTTTTTTTTTAACCAATTAAAGAGAGGCTAAATAAAGCAGGAGTTTGTAAAAACTGAATCCATCAGCCTGGACATGTGGAACAAATGAGTCGCCCTCTCAGCAGGAGCCATCGCTCCCTTTATGTGTTCGCTTTAAAAAAAAAAAAAAAAAACCTGAAGGGTAAACGCAGAATCGGTCACCGTACTTAATGGTGCATCCCTGAAGTTTTTAAAAGACCAAGAGTCTAAAGAAAAAAAACCTTAAAGATGTCCTTTAAAGCTCAGCGTGAAGTCGCATTTAAACATGCAGTAAAATCACGGTACACGCAGGCTGGAATCAGATTGACGCTGTGGGTGTTAATTCACCTCCAAACTCACTGGTGATGAAAGTGCTTTATGTGATTAGATTACATTAGATTAGATCAGACCAAGCTTTATTGATCACCAAGAGAAATGCACGTGTTGCAGAGAACATTCATTGAGTCTTATGGATTACAAATTTTTTTTTTTAATTTACATATGTTTCCTACAAAACTTTGTGCACCATGTCACTATATGCTACTAGCTTCCCCCCCAGATGTTTGTGTTTAATCGGAAGCGTATCCAAAGGAAGGAAAAAAAATATTTGTGAGCAGGCAGGAAGTTGCCTAGAAGCAATTGGTGTTTTCTTATTTCTTAACTACTTTGTTTTTATTGTCTTGGCCTAAAGACAGAACGAA
Source organism: Ameiurus melas (assembly GCA_012411365.1). Lineage (NCBI taxonomy): Eukaryota > Metazoa > Chordata > Actinopteri > Siluriformes > Ictaluridae > Ameiurus > Ameiurus melas. Next base: position 10,677,408 of record CM022752.1, on the reverse strand, counting down.
AGAAAAATCCCCAGGGTTTAATTAACACTCGCAGCAGTGTTAATTAATCTCTGTCCTGGAGGTCCAGAGTCCAGCAGAGTTCTGTGGTTTCTTTGCTCTAACACACCTAATAATCCCGGTATTTAACGGGTGAGTCGAATCTTCTAGTGGAAAAAAAAAATCACCAACTGTGCTGGAATTTAGACGGCTGGAGAGTGGAGTCCAGAACTGGCACTGATGACCGCATCATCCGAGTGGATCTAATTCAAAGCCATGACACGTTTGAGGTAGATAACATTTTGGTGAACGCTGGGACACGAACAGTTCGAAAGAGACTCTTATGACAGCCATACTTCTTCTTCCAGCACCCCTCAGCGTCATCCCCGTGAAGGATCGCCGCGCCACGTTGTCAGTTTTTGTGTCTTCATGTAAACAAAGTGAGAAATAATGGTTGAGATAATTCGACTCTGTGGACCAGGTGATCAAGGCGCTCGCGGAGAGATTTTGAGACTCGCCGTTTGCTCTATGACATGACTGATGGATGCGGTAACGGCAGATGTTCGAGTCCTCGCTCGCGACTCAGATTGGGCAGGACGGGGGTGTTTGGGGGTGGACGGGGGATGGTGGTTCGGAGCACTTTTTAAACATGAAGCAGGGAGTGCAGGTTGGTATTTACTGCTGCGTCCTGTCGTGCACCTATTCTCCTCATCACAGGGGGCGGAGAGAGACCTGGGAGACTGAATGCCTCATCTGAACATCTGCAGATGCTACACACAGGGTCCCGGAGGTCTATAATAACCTATTACCTCCACCTCCGGCGAAAAAACATACACGTTTAAACGACAATTAGACCCCCTGCATCACCTTTGCATGCCTTCCATCCCATTTTGCTGTAGTCATCTCTTCTGCAGTATGCTGGTGACTCCATCGCTGTGCTCATACTCCAGAAGTAAATACCCCCTACAAAGATACTTGGATATGCAGTGTCTCGGCACAGTACCTGAATGATTGTTTCCCAACAGCCTCTGTTGAGGTCACCGGATTGAAAATTCATCGAAAATCTCCTGTATAAAGCGAACAGGCAGTCCTTATGCTCGAACCTGGGAGTATTAAGTAGTTTGAATTGTGTATGGAAGGATGGTTTAGGATCCTCAATATCCTCCACGTGTGTCTCCTCAAGCTTGTTAGTCATTACAGAAAGAGGTTTGGTGTTGTGTTGTGTTGTGTTGTTATTCCCTCCAGTATTTTAGTCAAGACGATCTCAGCTGAGACCAAGACAAAACCAAGATTTACCAGTCAAGGCCAAGATTAAAGCGTACGTGACTGGGTTGCCAAACAGTAACACAGGCCTGTTTATATTTGGTTCTACTGGGAAAAACAAATGATATGGGTTACAAATCCAAACTGCATTATTTGCAGATCCACACTCTCAAAAATAAAGGTACTATACCATACCTTTCTTTCTGGCTGTGATGACCTAATTAAGGGTACACCACAAGCACCTTCCCAGATAAAAGATATATACTAAAGGTCCAGAAGATGCACCCTTGACCAACCACCCCAATATTTCTCGTAGGTGCACCAGTAATTTTTTTATGTAGTGTCTTGAAGAAATAAAACGTACTACTTAAGAAAACGTATATAGTATCGTTGAGCTCGAAATATCACTCATTATACGCATTATGGGTTTTATATATTCATATGTGCTCATCTTGATGAAGGGTGCCAAATTGTGGAGCTGAGCGTGTATTATTGGAGGATTACCATTGCGTTCTCAAATCTGATTGGTCATACGGTGTGGTCCTTCTAATACTTTATCGTTTATATAGTAACAACTTAGAAAAGGACTTGTATGGTGGATGCCTAACATGACAACTTTAAGAGAGAGAGAGAGAGAGAGAGAGAGAGAGAGAAAAAGCTGGTGAGGGAACTACAGTAAATGTAACTATTAAAGCATAAAAAAGTATGATGAACTTTAATAAATATAGAATTGTAATTATTGGCAAAAAAAAATTGCTGTAGTGTAAGCGGAATAAAACACCTATATTATTTCTTACTCGCACGACCAAATGGTTCATAATTTGACTTGCATGGTTTTATTTCATATTTGTATGATACAGTTCAATATTAGTCAGTCGAACCAAGAAATAACAAACAACAAATCTTATACTGTCATAATCACTGTAGCTATCGGTGCTGCAATAACCGCAAGTAACTCGAAAAGCTCTAAGAGCTGAAGCAATTTTTGATCCAGAAATTACCCCAGTGCAACAAGTGACACAGACAGATTACAGCCTATAGCACGGAGTTACACGCAAACCCCTTCACTGTAAGAAATTGTGAGGATTCACGTTCACGTCGGATTATTTTCTGCTTTTTTTTTTTAACGGCCATTTCTCCAAGCGCTACAATATGACTGTCCAAACTGAAGTTGGCATTTTGCGCCACGCTTCTCACCGCTGTTCTCACAAAATGCAATCCTGACCATGTCTCATGCACCTGTATCAGGAAATTGGTTTTCTATATGTCTAAAGAGCAGGTTATAGGCAAGAGATATGAGAAGGGGGAGGTGGGGGTTAGTACAGTGGAAGCTTTAGTCCTTTCATTTCGGAACAGCTCGGTCCAATTTCACAGCCTGAATGGATAAAAGAAAGCGAAATGGATTGTGTAGATTGCAGTATTGTTTGATTGGACTCTTTTTGTGTGTGTGTGTGTGTGTGTGTGTGTGTGTGTGTGTGATTTTACAGTATCGGGTTCTTGTTTTCAAAAACAAAGGTTTCTAATAACGTATAATAAAATATGCCAACACTTTATTCATCCCTACCGGGAAACTGATGCTACAGAAACCTGGACTAAAAATAAATAAATAAATAAATAAATAAATAAATAAATGAATGGACAAGGCGGTATAGAAATATAGATGAACAGTTTAGGTGGAATACTCCGGACTGTACAAATTTGTATATAGCATGCAGAGAAAGCCATAAATAAGCATCAAGACCAAACACAGTGCAGAAGAAAGATGAACCACCTACACAAATACAGTGGAGAATACAGAATATACAAACTTTTATGTGTACGTGTATGAAGTGATATTAATAGGTTTCCTTTCTATTTGTATATTTATACATTTTTATCCGTAACTATGCATGCGTTTTAAATTGTGCTCAATTCCCAGTCTACTACTGTAAAAAAGTGTCAAGCATAACGGTGAGTAGATATCTGAATGAATGAATGAATGAATCTTCTGGACATCTTGTTTAGCTGGAATATCTCTCTTCGCTATGATAAATGGAACAATTACACGGATGCTGAGTTTTTACAAGAGCCTGTGCAGATGTTTTTCTGATGGATGCGATGTAACAGTTTGAGCAACATCTGGACGCGTTTTGAACAGACGTTCTCAGTGCGTTTATTTCAAAAAGTCACAAGGATTTCGCTAACGAACTTGCCTCGGTGAGCGTGTGTGATTGTCACTTTTCGTTATCATTTTACTCGATTCGATCGGTTACTAAAATGTTACTCTTGTGCAGCCACTCCTCTGAAAGCATCCTAGTAGACAATATTCGTGATTCGGCTCTATGTTTATTGGGCATAAATTGAGTTAAATGCAATTTATGTAAATGGCGGCAGCATTTAGTCTGTGCTTAGTTTGTGAAGCAGTATAATCTGAGCAGGAATATGAGGACGTTTTTGATAGCTCGAGCCATACCAATGACAGTGTACAGTATATGAGTGGCCGTCGTAACAGTTAGCCAAAAGTGAAGCCGAAATGTCTTTAAGATCCTCTAGTGGCTGGCTGAAGGACAGTTTATTATTTTTTTCACCTCACCCATTCCCATGGCAGTCAGCGGGAACGGTAGCAAACGTCCATGTTAATAATTCAATACTGTTGTGTATAGTTTAGCTGACCTTGATATCTCCCACAGCATTTTTTCCCCCTTATGATAAATTCATTCTATGATTTGATGATAAATAAATGTGGCTTATTGGTTACCATGTTTTCCTCACACTTCCGGGATCGGGAGTCCAAATCCTGCCTCTGCGCTGTTTAAACACTCTCCCCGTGCTTCCCGGGATTTCCTCCGGGTACTCCAAAGTCCAAAGACGTGGGAGAAAAACAAGTAGGCTGATTTTCCAAATTTCCTGTCGTGTGTGAATGTGTGTGATTGTGCCCTGAGATGGGTTGGCCTCCTGTCCAGGGTGTCCCCTGCCCCTGCGACAGGCTCCAATCTCCTCCCTCACCCTGTGTAAAATAAGCGCTATGGAACACAGATGGACGGATGACGAGGTGATTGACACGACCTCATGCAAGCGCACTTACAAAATATCTTCATGACTGTACATCGTGCGAGTCAGCGTGCCTTCTTGAAGTGGCACATCAGGTGTCTCACAGTGTGTCTCACCGAGTCATGTGCTAACGAAATACCAAACAATCCATTTGAATTTAATCGCAATCTGACACTGCATTCTGAACCTGCGTGCCTCGTTAATATTTATAATGCATTGTGATGTCATAACGCAGTTGTTTTTACAACAATATTTCAGAAATGGCTTCACTATTCATATGTAGTTAAGCATCCATCCATCTGTCTTCTATACCACTTACTCCTTTTCAGGGTCACGGGGAACCTGGAGCCTATCCCAGGAGGCATCGGGCACAAGGCGGGGTACACCCTGGACAGGGTGCCAGTCCATTGCAGGGCACAATCACATACACACTCACACACACATTCATACACTACGGACACTTTAGACACGCCAATCAGCCTACCATGCATGTCTTTGGACTGGGGGAGGAAACCGGAGTACCCGGAGGAAACCCCCGCAGCACATGCAAACTCCGCCCACACACAGGGCCACGGTGGGAGATTTATATAAATAATTTTTTTAATATAAATAGCGAATTAAAACATTTCTAGGATTGTTTCTAGAAACTTCTGAGCTTCTTTTTATTATTATTATTATTATTATTTAAATCTTTTGAATGAATCTTCTGTGAACTCTCAGGAGTCAGTGCTGCATAATCTGAGCAGAATGAAGTCCCAAGGCTGCTCGTGTTATCGCGTGAATGTACTATGCAAAATTATGAACACGGCGTCATCTCATTGGCCAGCGAACGACGTTTCTGCACGCTGATTGGATGAGGCTTGTTTCCGGGGCGCACAGATCGACCGGTGACGTTTTCCCCAGCCGCAGTGAGACGGACTGGGCGAGAATGGCTGCCGGTGGAGGTTAGATTTACACGGTTTTATATCTCTTCGAATATTTCAACTTGTTTGTTTTGTACTTGATCTAAACACACACACATATAAATATATATATCTATATTTAACACGCCAAGTATTTGCTCTGGCAGAACAGTGTGTTACGGTTTAAATAGATGTTGTTTTCGAGTGTTTGTGTGGCCAGGAAAAAAAAAAAAGTACAGACCGGTTGGCTAATCTAAGCTAAGCTAAGATAGCAAAACTAGCCTAGACAGATTAGCTCTGTCGAACAAGCCACGTCCAAAACATCATAGTTTTACTAAACATTACGGAACAGTGTGTGTATATATGTGTGTGTGTAAAACAATGTGGTTTTTTTTTCCTTAATGAATATAAAGCAGGATTAGTTTGGGGTTGTAGCCGTTATTGTGTAAGCCTTTTGTGGATAACGCGCTCATAAGGGTTTTAACTGCAGGATGTCTGGCGTTTGCCAAATCCACGGAAAACCCTCATTTTTGGACGAGTTCTCCGACGTGTCAGTGTGACTTCCTGGTAGAAAACGGTTTCAGGAACGTCCTAGTCGGAATCCCCGGTCGAACTCGTTGTAATTTACACCTGGTTATTCGGTGAAGCAGACTGCTGTCTCTGCTAGCTAGCTACCCCCTGCTGGTCGGGTGGCGAGTTTACACTGAGATGGTAGCCGCACAAAAGTCACACTATTAACAAGAGTATGGGCTCTTTTTTAGGGGTGAGGGGGCTAAAATATTGGCACCCTTTTATAACTATATTCTTGTTATCTGTTGAACAGCCAGAAGCATCCAGTGCGAGTAAACAGTTATGGGGGAGCCGTGTTTAATACTGACTACGTTTACATGGACAGCAGTAATCTAATTATTGACCTTACTCTGAATAAGACAATATTGTGATTAAGGTGTTTACATGAGTCGCTTTTAGAATACTCCTGTCATGTTCCTGTTTTACATGTTATAGAGCGTGGTTCGATTAACAGCACACGTCATTGCGTCACCGCAAACTCTCACACGGCGTTCATAATGTGATTAAGGTGTGTACGTATCTGTAATATACATGAGAGTATTGTCTTAATCGGGTTAAAAGTGGATTATTGTTGTCCATGTAAACGCAGTGACTGAAACAACAAAACAAAAACGTGATGTGTGAAATTCGTCAAGTTTATGATTTTTTTTTTTTGGTTCCGTATCCACGTATCGTTTCTTGATTTAAAATGCAAATGCAATGCTCTGATGCTGACTAATGGCTTTTGTGCAAACAGGCTCGGTCGCGCTTCGAACCAGTCCGACGGGTTAATACGAGCAGATCGAGAACCACCTGGTATGGTTATTCAGCGGTAATTAAATGTTACTCATCACCAGTTTCTGTGAGAGAGAGAGCGAGACAGTGAGTGTGCGCCTGGACCCCTGAACGAGAACGGTGCAGTTCATGGACGAGTTCCTGTTCTGCCTTCGAATCGCTCCGTTATGAGCATCGCAGTAATCCGTGACTAGGTTTACATGGACAACATTAATCTAATTAGGGACCTTATTCTGATTAAGGTGTTTACATGAGTTGCTTTTAGAAGATTCCTTTCATGATCTGGTTCTACGTGTTATAGAACAGAGATGGATTAACGGTGCACGTCCTTACTTCCCCGCGCCACGCCGTCCGACATTCCCTCGAGAATTTTCCCGTATCGACATACAGTTGGTCTTCGTTATGGGACCGTATACATTTTTGGGTGTTTTTATAAAAATTTTTACGAAAGGTTCAAGTGCGGTTAGTTATTTGTCAAGTGCGGTTAGTATGTGCAAATAGGCGACTGCTTGAATCCGTGGGCTGCGTCCCAAACCGTGTACTTATGTGTATCTCACCTACCTAGGTAAGGTAGGTAAGTGCGCGGTTTCGGACGCAGCCGTGCTCTCTTGTTTGCCGTCAGCCGGTTGAGCGCTGCCGTGTGTGATCGTGTCCTGTCACACAATGCGGTGAAAACTCCCACATGACGTTAATAATGTGATTAAGGTGTGTACATGTCTGTAATACACGTCCATAATGCCACTAAAACAGGAGTACTGCACATGTCTTCATTCGATTTGTGTTTACTTCGAGTATGAGCTTAATCGGATTAAGGTCATCAGTAATCGCTGTTTACACGCTAGTTTCTTAATCAGAGTATTGTCTTAATCGGGTTCACATCGGATTATCGTCGTCTACTTTGCGCCGGAGCGCCACGTTGTTTAACAGCACTAACCTGTACTTTTAGCTTGGAAACGTTTAGTACCTTTAAAAAAATTAAAAAAGTATGGTCTCTTGATGGTACTACATCAGCCATGTTTTTTTTCTGAGAGTGTATAAAGCGATTCTAATGATATATTTTAAACCAGCTGCCGCAAATGAAGTGCTTTTTTGTGTGTTTTTTTTTTTTTTCATTTTGATTGTTGGAGTAACTCATCTAAAGCAAATACATTAGGATAAAGGTCGTTATTACTGTCAATTAAAGCAAATGGATTAAAAAATGTTTTATTTCATTACTTTTTGAAAGAAAAAGTTTTACATGAGGTACTCCTACAATCAAAAAGTTATCGAATTTGAATTATGTTTCTCTCTTGTTATATGAAATATATTTGCTGTAGTTGCTCAGACTAACCCTGGGTTTTATGAGACATAAAAATGTTTATATGCTAATAATTGTTTATCTGTAATCCCATCTAAAAATGTATATCATTAATAATTATTAATAAAATATATACTGTATCCTAATACTGCAATACGTTAAGTATCTTTGTAATCTTGGTAGAATCTCCCACAGTTGCCCAGGTCATGCAGTTTTTAGACGGTCCCCTACTGACCTCATTACTATAAAGCGCTGCTGCACTGCGTTTCCGAGAGATTAGCTTCAGGAGGATTTTAACGGGAGAGAAATGAAAACTATGTTCAATTGTACTTGGTTCTCGTTCCACTCCAGAGTAAGACAGTACACCATTAGACCTTTACCTTTCTCTGTGTTTATTGTTTGAGAAGTAGAAGAGAGAGTCTCAAATGTGCGGTGGATCTCCGGTGACCGCAGGGCAGTCTAAAAATGCGGTCGACTGTGACGAACGCCACTTCCAAACACTAACACGGCCAATGGTATACCCCCAACACTGATTGGCAGGTTTCTGTACAAGGGAAATGCAAATGCAAAGGGATTTACCATCGCATTTGAATATTGGCAGGCTCTATACGGCACACCGAGGACGTGAAACGGCAAACGGGGTGATCGCTATTGCTATTTCACTATGACCGGGTCGTAACGCGTGAAACGCGATCATCGCGAATACAGTTCGCGATTTGCGTTTGCACGTTGTCCGCAAAATACGTCCATACAGCTGGTTTATAAAGTGTTAACTTTGCAGACGGCGGATTAGTTACAACAAGAAACGATTGGTTTTTACGCTGGTTTTTAACTTTCGAACTCTGCGTTCTCGTTCTGGCTGCAGACGTTGGAAAGCTGTTACAAGTTCAAAATGGGACTCCTGCAAGCACAAGCTATAACGGGGTAGACGCCCTGCACGCCTGCACCATTCTCCAGCAGCTCAAAGCCCTGTACGACGAAGCGCAGCTGACCGACATCGTCGTGGAGGTGGACAACGGCGAGACCTTCGCCTGTCACAGAAATGTGCTCGCTGCCATCAGTCCTTACTTCAGGTAGAGCATGCTCCGTACGATTTGTCTCCGTGGTGGTCTGACATGGCTTCTGGGACAGAACTACAAGGTTATAGAAACGCTAGATGTGCTCAGCGAATAAATATACAAAGTAATAGTAAGGAATATGTAATAAGAGGAGAAAAAATAACCAGAAACACACCCCGATACCCGGTTGCCTATGAGTAATACAGTCGCAGCTAGTTTTAGTTTACTGAAGACATTTGAGAGTTTTAGTTCAGGGTTAAGACAGGCGTAGCAGAGAAGAACAACCCGTACACTTAATTTATGATGTACAAGGCCCAGCATGGTTCGACAATGATTTAATAACGATGTTATAGCTTTTGAAACCAACCCCCAGACCGTCACATCGCTTGATAAAATGCGCGATAATACGCTCAAACTAAATGACTGATTTAGAAACTGGCTTCAAAAAGGGGTGAGATTGTCCTCGCTATGAAACGTCTCGTATTATGAGGAAGCGAATGTTATTTCTGGTGTGTTTCATGAAGGTTGCGTCAGGGGAAAACACACACACAAAGTAGAGTTTATTAGTTTAGCTTATACTTTTTTTCCTGATGCAATCTTCATGAAAACATCAGCTGGAATAACGTTTGAAAATTGTAATCGTTAAAGCGAACACTTCTGAGTCTCTTGACTACTAGCATTTTGTTTTGATTTGTCCCCCCTGTCACGTCAGATCAATGTTCACCAGTGGCCTTACGGAGAGCAGCCAGCGCGAGGTGCGCATCGTGGGCGTGGAGTCGGAGTCCATGAGCCTGGTGCTGGACTACGCCTACACGTCGCGCGTCGCCCTGTCCGAGCACAACGTGCAGGCTCTGTTTACGGCAGCGAGCCTCTTCCAGATCCCGGCACTGCAAGACCAGTGCGCTCACTTCATGATCAGCCGGTTGGAGCCACAGAACTGCATCGGCGTGTTCATGTTCGCCGACACGTACGGACACCGTGAGCTACGTGAACGGGCCCAGGACTACGTGCGCCGGAAGTTTCTGTGCGCCGTGGACGAACCCGAGTTCCTGCAGCTGACCAAGGAGCAGCTGGTGGGAATCCTGGACAGTGACGACCTCAACGTGGAAAAGGAGGAGCATGTGTACGAGGGCATCGTGCGCTGGCTGGAGCACGACCCCGTGCGTCGGCAACCCTTCCTCGCCGACGTCTTCGCCAAGTGTATCCGGCTGCCGTTGTTAGACGAGGCCTTCGTGAGCCGCATCCCGGCCCCCTTTTCCCTGGCGCTGCCGACGGAGCCTACGGAAAAGAGCCGGGCGAACGGTGCCAACGGCTGCCCGCAACGTCTAGGCATGACGGCGTCCGAGATGGTGATCTGTTTCGACGCGGCGCACAAGCACTCGACCAAAAAGCAGACGGTACCGTGTCTGGACACGGCCACGGGCAAGGTGTACAAGCTGTGCAAACCGCCCAACGACCTTCGTGAGGTCGGCATCCTCGTCACGCCCGAGAACGACATCTTCATCGCCGGAGGCTATCGGCCCGGAAGCAGCGAGACGTGCATCGATCACCGCGCAGAAAGTGACGTCTGGCAATACGAGCACGCTGGCAACCGGTGGCTAGCACGCGCTTCCATGCTGAGAGCGAGGATCGGATGCCGTCTGGTACACTGCTGCGGGAAGTTGTACGCCCTCGGAGGGCGCGTGTACGAGGGTGACGGACGCAATGCTCTTAAATCGGTGGAATGCTACGATGCCAGGGATGATCGCTGGATTGCTGTTAGTCCGATGCCTGTTGCCATGGAGTTCCACAGTGCTGTGGAGTATAAGGATCGCATCTACGTGCTCCAAGGTGAGAATTTTATACTTATTTGGATTTTTAATATTTATTGGTAATCTGTATATTTGTTATTGAACGTTTGTATGGAAATTCTTCGAACTGTCCTGTCAGTTAAGCTTCAGAAATATGGGCTGAGAAGAACATCCTAAGCAAAGGCCTGTCAGATCTTTAACCATGTGACGTTCTCGATAGTCCTTGCCTCAAGCAGATTGTTTTACCTGAACGTGGCCTACAAGCTGGATTTGATTCAAGCAGTCCAAGTTGGCTGACCCATTTGGTCTCTATCTGCTCGCGCACTCCACTTCAGTCCCTCCTGCTGAAATCTTTGAGTCTTCCCTCAGGCTACTGAACAAGAGCTAGTTTTATTTCTTTTCCCATCCAAAAAAAAACCAAAAAACCTCCCCAGTAATGTGGCTCTAATTTCTTCAAAGTCAACCCATTTGCAGAGGCAGGGTTGCATTTCTTTTTGAGGGTCTCACCTGTGAACATTGACCTGGATTCTCTGAAGAATGCTGTACTTCAAGCTTAACGCGCCAACCATCAATAGTTTCTTGCTCCTGATAGATGCCTTAGTGAAGCTGAAGGCCTTTCCTAAACTCAGAGGTTCATCGGAGATAGTGGGAATTTATTTACCTCCAAACAAGAATCAAAACTACTCGCCTCCAAGTGCTCCTCACTTTAGCCCCAGGTATTTAGACCCGTCCGGGTTGAAGGTACAGACACGCTCCTGCTTGTCAGGTAGTCACGCAAATTCTCTTGACGTGATGGGTTGGTCAGGAGCCATGGGCGGGGTAAAGATCGCTGTAATGTTCAGTATCGAACTTGATTGCTCACTCGTCCTGTTGATTTGTCGATCCGGACTGAATTGACCAATCCGTTTCTTCCTCTTTGCAGGCGAATACTTCTTCTGCTTTGACCCCCGTAAGGATTACTGGAGCCACCTTGCACCCATGAGCATCCCCCGCAGCCAGGGACTGGCGGCGCTGCACGAGAACCGCATCTACTACATCGGCGGCGTGTGCCGCAACCACCAGCGCACCTTCACCGTGGAGGTGTTTGACCTTGAGCAGAACAGCTGGAGCCAGCGACAGGACTTGCCCTTCGAGCAGGCTGCCAGCCCCTACATCAAAGCGATGATGTTAGGAGGACATCTGCACCTGTTTGTGCGCGCCACCCAGGTCACGGTGGAGGAGCACGTGTTCCGCACTAGCCGCAAGAACTCTCTGTACCAGTACGACGAAGAGGACGACAGTTGGAGCAAAGTCTACGAGACACCGGAGCGCCTCTGGGATCTCGGCCGCCATTTCGAGTGCGTCGTAGCCAAGCTGTATCCTCAGTGTCTCCAGAAAGTGCTTTGATTGCCGGAGAAAATGGGAAGCAGGGATATTTTGTTATTGTTTTTTTGTTTGTGTTTTGTTTGTGCGTTCGTTTCAGGAGAAGGGGGAGCCAGTAGTTCTGTTCCCCGCCTATGGTGCTGTTCAAATCCCCAGACACAGGAGGTGGAGGAGGAGGAGGAAAGTCTTAAAGTCGAGCGATATTCGATGACCTCAGAGGAGTGCTTATTATCAAGACGGCAGTATTTTTTAATCTGTAAGAGACGAGAACAAAGTGTCCTCACTGTTGCTTGTTTTACAGTTAAAACAAACAAATTCAAAGTGCAATTATCACATTGTTTGTGTCTTGAGCCATTTTTCTTTTCTTTCTCTAAGGCTTAGGTTAGGGTTTTTTTTGTTTTTGTTTGTTGGTGTGCAGTGGAACACCGTAATAGATGTCCTTTTTGGAAAGGACAAGCAGCCTGTGTGTGTGTGTCAAAAATGACAGTAAAGTAATAAAAATATATAAATAGCTATATATATATATATATATTCATACGGGTCTGGTGGGATGAGAGGTGCCCATCGTTAGGTAGCTAGAATACTGAATAATGACGTTTTTTTTTTTTTAAGATCCTTTAAACCAACTATGGAGAAATTCTCTCTTGGTTTTATCTCTTTGATTATTTAGTCATTTTATAATCATTAATATAGATTAGTCTAATTTTGAGTGACATTTTTTTTTTTTTTTAATTTCGTCGTGTTAATTATCTTTTTTTTGTTGTTGTTTGTAGTTTGCCTTTTAACGTCAACCCAAATCTTTTTTGCATTTCAATTTGGGTTCCAAGGTTGTTGTTTATTGTGTTTGTTTGTTTGTTTTTGTTCTTGTTCTTCTTCCATGTCAGCTGCGCCCCATGAATCTTTTTCAACGTCGACTCTTATTCCGGCGTTTCTCAGGGCCTCCACCTCTGGAGAGCCACAGTTCTGTCCAGTTTTCCAGATTGGTGCTTTCTATGCTCCAACGCAACTCATCAGCTGACTCTCAAGCCTGTTTGAGAACGGGGTGGGGGGGAATAAACACTGAATCTGTGCATTGTGATCTGAAGAACGATTACACGCTGATACGGGGTTGGGGAAATCCCAGAGACAAACGAAGCGTATTGTTTTTTTGTTTTTTTTAAATGATTTTTAAAATCAGAACCTGTGGTTGAACACGAAGGCCGATTGCTAAGCTCTGAACCCGGTTTTGTCGAATACCATGTTTGGCCGCATGTGTAAGGAAGACCCGGAAACAGGTTTGATGATGTCATACCAGAGCTGCGGAGTGCCATTAGCAGGGTGGGAGATTTTTCGAGGGCGATGCCAGCACGATTCCATTCACATGCATTAATCCTTGTGTTCAGTGGGGGCGGGGAAAACAGAGGAACGACTCTCGTTTCGAAAGGAGGTATGCATTAAAGATTTAATGTCTTCTAAAATAGATAAAAATGCATCAGGCGTTCACGTGCAGTTGTTTTACCCTTCATGTTGTTTGCATGATTATCATTATCGCCCATTCCAGTGAGAGGTGCCATCTAATCCTGGTTGTTTCCTCGTTTGGGAAGAACATCAGGCTCTGAGCCATGCTGCTTTTTCGTTGACAATCCTGTAGAGAAATACACGTTTTCTTTTTACAGCCACTGGGTTAAAGTCCTGTTGTAGCTCGATGTGTTTGAGAGTTATTGCTTGTTTGGTTTTGTTGATCGTGTGGCATGCTGATCTTGCACTACATTCGCTCTCGGTCTCAATCGCAAGCCCTGTTTCTACATCTCCCTCACTGTCTGTCTCTCTCTCACAATCTCTCTCTCTCTCTCGCTCACTCTCACACACACGTGCGCCAAAGCTATTTCAGAGCACCGGCCACTCATTTTGAAAACAAGTGAGTGCTCCACTCCAGGCTGTATCCTGCGAGGGTATGATGACGTGGCCGAATCGGCGGCATGAGCACACGTGCCGTATTCTCTGGAGTCTTCTCGTCTGGAGTCCTCGGACTCTGGTGGACGGATGGAAGCTGAACGAACTTAGCTGTGACTCCGGTGCAATAAGTTGCCTTCGTCAAGACTTCTAAACAAAGCTCAGTAGCATGAGAACCAGAACCGGACCATTCTCAGGATTAATTACTGATTATACCCAGTACTGTATTGACTATGGTTTGATATTCATGTAAAATACTGTAACATAAGTTGCTGTACTTGCACAGTTGTTGTTGTTGTTGTTGTTTTTATTTACTTTATCTTTTTTTTTCCAACTTGAATAATAGATGTGACTTTTTGCTAACGAGTGCTTATTTTCTGTTTTAAACCTAGATGAGGGTAGGTTTTTTTTCTCTGTCTCTGATTATCGCGTTGTTGTTTGTTGATTTTTTTTGGTTGTTTATACCTCCTTTTTGTTTCAACATAACCCAAAGCATTACAGACACTAACTGTAAGAGCAGTGCAAGTTTTAACGTTCCAAAACACCACTCATCTTGTCAAAAATGTATAGAAAGCTCAGAGTTTGATCTACACTTCTCATGTCGCCTGCTGCAACTTTAAAAGCCAATCGACCTCCTCATCTTTGCGTACGTACATCGTGTTTTTAGTTCATTTTATTGTTCCTTTCTTGTGTCTTATTATTTTTGTTTGTTTGCCTGGCTGTATGGTTATGAGAGTTTGTTAAATATACTTTGATCTCTACTGTGAAATTCACATTGCACATAATTTGAAAATAAAATAATTGGGGAGAAAAAGAAAAACCCGTCCTGTGTATGTTGGTTAACGCATGAAAGAGAAACCCGACTTGTCTTAATGTGGTGTCACGCTGACGGAAGGGTTTCACTGCTGAATAGCATACCATGATGGAGCACGAAACCGGTCGCCGAGCCCTCGTGTAATAAAGATGTAATAAATATGGTTAATAATAAAACATTGTAGCTGCAGTCCACCATTGCTTGCAACAACTATTAGTAATAACTACGTCATTTCGAACTGTAGCACCACCTATAGTAATAACAATGTTATTACAATCCTCAGTCGACAGTGATCATGCAAGGCAAGGGTCTATTGTAATAATGTGTTTTTATATATAATTATTATATATATATATACACACACACACATATTATCTCAAAGTAAGTACACCCCTCACATTTGTGTAAATATTTGATATTTTTTCATGTGATAACACTGAAGAAATGTCACTTTGCTACAATGTAAAGTAGTGAGTGTACAGCTTGTGTAACAGTGTCAATTTGCTGTCCGCTCAAAAGAACTCAACACACAGCCATTAATGTCTAAACCGCTGGCAACAAAAGTGAAAATGTCCAAATTGGGCCCAAAGTGTCAATACATTGTGTGGCCACCATTATTTTTCCAGCACTGCCTTAACCCTCTTGGTCACAGAGTTCACCAGAGCTTCACAGGTTGCCCCTGGAGTCCTCTTCCACTCCTCCATGACGACATCATGGAGCTGGTGGATGTCCGAGACCTTGTGCTCCTGCACCATCCGTTTGAGGATGCCCCACAGATGCTCAATAGGGTTTAGGTCTGAAGACATGCTTGGCCAGCCCATCAAATACATGAAAGAAAATTTAAAAAACACATGAAATAACACATAAAAGAATAATAACGATGTAGCTGTACAAACTGTAGCACCAGCTATAGTAATAACAATGTTATTACAATCGACAGTAATAATGTAAGGCAAGGGTCTATTGTAATAATGTGTATATATATATATATTTCTTTCATATATATATATATATATATATATATACAAACGCATATAATGTGTGCATGTTCCTGGTTCAACTCTCACTGCAGTGTTTTGTTCTAGCATATCAACAAAAGTTGAGTTAATGAGAGACTTGAGTCAAGTGTGAAGACATCACCTTGACTCAACACTATAAGAGCATGGCTTAGTTGATTAACACAATCAAGTGCATGATGAATGCAAAAGGAAACACAATTGAAATGAAAAGGAACAAGAAGTCTGAGCATTTTCTCTGTTCACAATGCCGGAGCTGTGGAACTATATCATGGTTCCTACGAGAGACATTTAGACAAGCCAATTTTCTGAAAGGACCATTTCTAATGTGTACTGTTTTTGTTAAAAAAAAAAAAAGAAAGAAAGAAAGAAACCCACAAAAATTTGGGCTTGGCAGATCTGTATAAAATTCTATTATATTAGTAGTGAGTTTTCTTGAAGATTCAGTTGTCTTGGAGGAGTTTATTTTGATCGGGTCTTTCTTCCTCAAATATGATCATTGCCGGGTCTTTTGGATGTTTCTTTGGCCTGCTTGATAAAACGCAACTGTTTTCCCCATGCCAGTTTATTTGGAAGTCTCTAGACTAATTCATTTTCGGGTCGCTTTCAACAAGGAGGAAACGGTTAATGATGTAGGCACTGTATCATTTCAGTCTGTAAATATTTCAATAGAAAAGTATAAAATATTAGCCGTGCTAGGTCTAGTTTTAAATTCGGTCTTAAATCTCATTTCTGGTATGAGGCTAGAATGAAGTGAGGTGTTACCTGAGGAAACAGCGTTGATCAGTGGATGTTGTGCATTATAATGGCACGTGTAGGCCGTTATCAACATGTTCATCTTCTGGTGATCGCTGGAGGTCACATGCTATTGAGTAGCACTGTCAAGCACTGATTGACTTAGTGGAAGGTACAAAGGTCAACCTCTAGAGGAACACTCACCCCACCCCCCGGTCCTCATCTTTAACCTTTCTCTCGTCCCTTCTCTTCACTCTCACTTCCTTCCCTTCCTTCCGAGCGCTCATGGCCTCAGCTTCGCGTTCCAGCCCTCCGGACGGAGGCTGGGGCTGGGTGGTGGTGTTCGGCGCCTTCATCTCCATCGGCTTCTCCTACGCGTTTCCCAAAGCCCTCACCATGTACTTCAAGGAGATCCAGCGGCACTTCGGCGTGTCCTACAGCCAGATCGCCTGGGTTTCCTCCATCATGCTGGCCGTTATGTATGCAGGAGGTGAGACTCTTCAATCTTTTATAAGCACTGCAGGGTTTTTTTTTTTTGAGCTGCTCCGTGAATACTAATGCAGTTTTTAACTTCACCGCTTTGGAAGAGCTAATTGCTTGGTTGCTGCAAGATCCTGAGCTGGATTAGTATTCAGTGTGGGGTGTGTGTGTGTGTGTGTGTGTTAGCGCATGGGTCTAGGGCACCGTTCTTCGTTTCTGGAATAGGAGAAAGGGCAAAACTAGAACGTTTGTGGGATCACAAGTGCACGTTGTCAGTAAGAGTTCGCCGGTGTGGTTTCAGGACACAGACTTAGTTTGATCTGAAAATATGGATGCTGCTGAGATGTGGTATGTTGAGTTCCTCAAGGGTTCTTTGGGTCGTTAAGCGTTCTTAGCTTTCTAAAGGGATTTGTACTTGGAACACTGTCCGATAGGGAAGCACTGTTGTAAGCTTTTTCCATTGAATCTTTAAGGGTCAAACCGAGGAACCCTTAAGGGTTATCGTTTGAGTTTAGAAGCTCATGTCCGAAAAGTCACGATTGTCCACCAACTATCAATCAATTTTTAACACAAATTTGTGGCGGGGGGAGGTGGGAGGAGCTTGGTTTGGGGGAGGGGACACGATTCCAGCTGGAGTTTTGTTCCATGAAGGTTCTCTGGATGGTTAGCATTCTAGTCATAGCTTTTACTTGAAGAGAAACCTTCTACTCTTGGGTTCTACATAAGACATTTAAGGGTTCCTCTATAGAAACAAAAACGGCCTGACAATGTAGGTACACGGTCCTAACCCTAACCCTGACAATGTAGGTACAAGGTCCTAACCCTAACCCTGACAATGTAGGTACAAGGTCCTAACCCTAACCCTGACAATGTAGGTACAAGGTCCTAACCCTAACCCTGACAATGTAGGTACAAGGTCCTAACCCTAACCCTGACAATGTAGGTACAAGGTCCTAACCCTAACCCTGACAATGTAGGTACAAGGTCCTAACCCTAACCCTGACAATGTAGGTACAAGGTCCTAACCCTAACCCTGACAATGTAGGTACAAGGTCCTAACCCTAACCCTGACAATGTAGGTACAATGGTGTAAATGGCTCAGTGATTTATTTATTTTGTTGGTTTTAAATTGGTTCGAAGGATCAAATACTGTATTAGGCGTCCTACAAGGAAAAATGTGGAGAACATTTCAGGGCATGCTGCTGCAGGAAAAATAATCAACAGCAAGGTAGTGCAAGTCACTGTTACCTCCACAACATTTATTTTCCTATAACATCATGCCCTGACGTGTTATACATTCCAAATATAACACTTATACCAAAGCTTGTACCAAAAGCTATTATGTAACATACATTTTTTTAATCTGATTACGTTTACATGTGATGTTGCGTAATGTCCATGAAACCAGTGAGTTTATGTAGAACGTCCTGCTGAAGAGACGTATGCAGCCAGAACTACGGTTTCTACAACTGCTGTTATCGAAAAATTACTCGACACCTTCTGACTAAGCGGATCGGTCAGAAACGACGCGACGACATCAAAAGCCATGTTTTAGAAAGTGAACTAGAAAAGCGACATTTTCTTGGACGGGTCCACTCTTGATGTTGGGACGCTGACAGGATTACCTGATAGGATTATCATCAAATTAGCATCAGTCTAGTATCGTCGTATAAAATCGTACAGTAGCGTTTAAGTTTATAGTGTTTCTATTTAGTATTGAGTTCTTACAGTTATGAAGTTTAAGTCGAAGGTTCGAGAATAAAAAGAGCCATGGCTCAAGTATATCATTAAAGTAATATTTTACGTGTAAAGAAGAAGCCTGATATTTGAGTTGGATTGGGTCCTGGGTTACTGTTCTGAGTGGCTCTAAAGTTTATGTATGTATTTATTTATTTATTTATTACAGTTAAAGGGGTCCCCATTCTGTGATCGCTATGCTTTTATACGAGCAATAAAAATAGTCCCACAAAGAGGGATAAAGGTGCAGAGTGCTAAGGATTTTAGAGAACCATCATCATTAACAGAGAGAGAGAGAGAGACAGCGTTCCCCTGTGTAATGGTGACGGCGTGGCCTTCATCATAACGTCCTTGGCTTCTTTCCCAATGTCACCCTGCACGCACTGGAAGAAAGACAGCAGAAATTCATCACGCACGGACACCACTGCATTTTCCCCTTCAGCGTTGCTCCCTGTGGGAACGACGTGATGTGTGATGACCCCCATCTTCCTCAGGTGACTGGGATTTTAGGAGATATTGAAATCCCTCCTGAGGAGATGTCACCTCGTGGACGAACGGCGGTCCACGCGCTAATCCGCTCTTTACTTCTCCTGCTCACGTTCAGAATCCGCATGATTTTGGTGGTGGTGTTTTTTTTTTTTTTTTCTCCACCACATGTAGTTCCTTTAAGGGTTATTGTTATTGTGTATTGTTAAGAATTCTAAGTTTCCTAACGAGGTTCCACTTTAGGGAAACTCGGCTTCAGGGACAAACAGAAGAACCGTTCAATGTTCAAGATTCTAGATGACATGGTCTTAACAGAATTCTCTAGAAATCGAAAATGATTTATAGAGTTAATTAGGACAATTATTGAGACCATTAGGACAAAAAAAATGTAAAAGTAGAGCATTCATAAAGTATTCAGAAAGCGTGTTAGGTTTCTCAGACGTTCCTTCACTATTACAAGTAACTGAAATGGTCAAATAATATATTAATATGTAAAAAAAAAAAAATAAATAAAATGTTTTTTACATTTCCCTTTAAAAATGTAAAAAAAATAAAATATGATATAAATAATATTGTGTAATACACTGTACGCCCAGCCTACAGAAAGAGGGACATGGCAAAATGAATTTTCAGTATATTGTTTTGTTGATTTTGATTTATATTTAAGACATACCTTTCATTTTTAATGTCGTACAATGTCTCTATATATTTTCGGTAGATAATTTACAGAAATAAAGCAATGTACATTTCCTACCCCCTCCGCCTTATTCAAAAACTATGGGGGCACCAATTTTTGCTCTCATAGTCTGCATATGAATATGTAACATAATGTAATTAATCAAAACGGGCTTCACTTCCGTTTTTGTGATGTCATTTATTGCATTTAAAATGGTTCCACACATTTGTACCTTATGAACAAGTCCTTACTAGAGATTGGAGTAAGACTGGAGTAGTCTCTGAACAAGCAAACCGAAGGAAATATCTTCTGCTTGTGTGCTTTTTCTCGTCCTCTCCTCTTTTCCTCTCTTTGAGCAATCGCCGAGTTGATTAGTGCTTCGGTCATGCTCATGAAAGCGAGACCCGCCCTACATAATTTACAGCCTAACCAGATAATCATAAAAGTTTTACAAGGTTGTAAGCACCCAAAATGAAGGATAACAACAGGCCATTAGCGTCTCTGAAGCTGAAATAAATCATCCTTTCAAAATCTTGGCGACCGATCATCAGCTTCTATGGTGCATTATGGGATCAGACAAATGCACAAACAGCCCATAATGATGGAGTGATTAATGTTTTCTAGTTCTTCTTCATTGTGGTGCCGTAAATTGCATCAGTGCAAGACGAGTCACCCGTAATGGACTTAACCAGAACAAAAATCCTGCTCCTGGTTACTTGAATGTGCTGTTGTCTCCGCTTAAATACATTTTCGTCCTAATTCTTTTGTCCTAATAATCTCAAACCCACTATTTTAAATCGAGCATTTCCCCCTTGTTTTCTTATTTATCAAATTTTTTTTAATTATTTGAAATTGAATGGGATTTTCATATCTTACATTTATTTTTGTCGCTCTAATGTTTTCTATTAATCGCAACGTCCACATTGTTCATTTTCAACCTTCATTTAATTTTAATAAACAATGTTGACTTTAAGTTAAATGTGCTATTTTCATATATGATTTTAAGTTGAACATGCAATTTCTTAATTAAAGAGCTTATATTTACCCCAACACACACATATTTTCTGCTAGTTGAACATGTTTGTTTTAGCTTACATTTAATTTTCCATAATGTTTTCCTATTCATCTCAGACACACATATGATTTTAAGATGAATGTACCTACATTACATCTGTAAGTCTACAACTTTAAGTTGAAAATTAATACCATACCATTAATGTTGAACATGCAATTTTCTCTCATTTAGCTTACATTCTGAATGTTTTTGTTTTACCATTGTAGTAATCTCAAACAAAACCCACAATTTAAGTTGAACGTGTTATCTTTTGAACTTTCATTTAACCCCCCCATATTTTCCAATAATCTCAAAGCCCATGATTTAATAATAATTATTATAATAATTATTTACCACATATTTCATCCTACCTTAAAATAAAGGCCATTATTTTAAGTTGAACATACATTTTTTCCCCTAAGATTACATTTTCCCCCCTATTATAGTAATCTCAAACAAAACCCACCATTTAAGTTGAATTTTATTTCCCCCCTAATGTTTTCCAAATAATCTATTTATAACGTTTTTCTTAATACATTATATTAAACTTTTTTTTTTTTTTACCACACATTTTATCCTATTAAGTTAAAATAAATCCTATGATTTTTAGTTGAACATGAGATTTCTGGTTTACTTTTTCTCCTTAAGGTTTTCTTATTAATCTCAAAACATATCATTTTAAGTTGAACAGGCTAAAATTCTTACATTCAGTTCTCCTCCTTAATATTTCCCATATAATCTGAAAAAAGCCCATCATTCTAAATTGAAATTCTTTTTTCAGATTACATTCTTTTTTTTGTTTTCCTATTATAGTAACCTCAAAGAAACCCCACAATTTAAATTGAATGTGTTATATTCTGAATTTACATTTAACCTCCCTGTAATATTTACCTAACAATCTCACAGCCCATGATTTTTAAGTTGAGCATGTTATTTTCTTACTTTACATTTACTTTTCCCCCCTAATGTTTCCTGATTAACCTCCAACAAAGCTCCCAGTTCTATCGACACAGTTAGTTATTAAGGTCTTTCCCAGCAACCCTTTTTTCCCCGTTTTCATGCAGTCATGTTATAATTGCAGAAGCCTTCACTGACCTTCTGAATCAAACCCCGAATAGCAAACGGATTGTTCCTTTAGCGCCAGCTCGTACGTTCTGAGGTCCCTCTCTTTTAAGGAATGTCCTTCTGTTAATGATTTGGCCTTTTAACATTGGGTACCTTTTTTTTTCTTCTGGTTTTTAATTTTCTTCAGAAAAGACAAACTGGCTTGCTGATCGATGTGGATAATTTGGTTGATAATTTTCTTCCTCTGCAGTTGTTTTACATCAAGATCAAAGCAATATGAAACGTGACTGTAATCTAATAGGTGTCATCAAAAGTGTTTTGCTGCTAAACTCCGAGACGAGGTGAGATGAGATGAGATGAGTGGCGATGCGGTTTCCCGTCATGTCTGTCAGAGATTTTGGGCTTAATGCTGCTAAACAAAACTCTCATTTTCATCGAAATATGCAAAATATAATGCAAATCAGACCCAGCCTTCTGTCTTTTCTCCTCTCTTTCTTCCTTCTTGTCCATTGATCTCTCACCATTTTATTCATTCTCTCACTGAAAGAATCGCTACATTTTATCACCATAAACATCGCCATTGTTCTTAAAAAGATTTACAGTTCTTACAATAACATCGTCTTAACATCCTGCATGCTGTGCAATGAAGAAAAAAAAATTATATAGCTCTAATTTGGTGATGTTAATTGAATATTAAATGTACACTGCCAGTCAAAGTTTTTTATTTTTTATTTTTAATAACATTTTTTGCTTCAACTTTAAGAAAAGGCGTCATGTTAAATATGCTAGGATTAAAAATGTTGAGTAAGACGTATGTGTAAGTGGCCTGAGAAATATTTGTGACACTTTATTTTACTGGGTGTGGGAGAAAAAAAAAATCTAGCTCTAATGAGCTCTTTCTTAATTAATTACCAATAGTAGGTGAATTATAAAAAGACGAAAACATAAAAAAAAAATCATTGAAATAAATGAGTAATAAACCAGATGTGTATGTGATCAAGCAGACAGTGTTTTAAAAAATGTGATTTAAAACACTACAAAAGTTTCCCAAGTTCACCGATACTGCAGTCGTTTTTAGGTTGATTATCTAATGAAGGAATCCAAAAAACCTGCGATGGACTGGCACCCTGTCCAGGGTGTATCCCGCCTTGTGCCTGATGCTCCCTGGGATAGGCTCCAAGTTCCCCGTGATCATGAAAAGGACTAAGCGGTAGAAGATGGATGGATGGATGGATGGAATCCAAAAAATTGTGACCACGTTTATAATGTGGTTCATTGAGCAGCCCTACCGGTATTAATTCACACTCTTTCTGTCTATTTGTGTCCAGGTCCAGTGAGCAGTGTGTTGGTGAACCGCTATGGCAGCAGGCCTGTGGTTATCATAGGAGGCCTCATGTGCAGTATCTCCATGGTGGCGGCTTCATTCAGCACCACCATCACACACCTGTACTTATGTATCGGGATTGTCGGAGGTACTGAAATAACTCCTCTTTTTCCCGTGTGCTGAAATCCAAAAAAAACCATAAACAATTTTACATTAACACGCCGCCCAAGGTTGAAAATGATTCTATAGCTATAAAATACACTCAAATAACAAGGAAGGTATAGAACACACCGGAACGTGCTGTTATAGGAAGTGGAGGTACTATTTCCAATCCAACATTGTAGTTTATATTGTTGTGGAATATCCATGAACGTTCCTGTTTTCGCTCACATTATTATAGCAGCTCTAAACAGTCATTCCATCTCCAGAATCGCTTTCCTCTCGCAAATTGAAGTTAATAAGAAGGGGGGAAATCATAGTTTGTCATGTTACCTAGAAACCACATACAGCACAAATCCTCCATCCGGAAGATGTGTCAGAAAACTTAAAGTTACAGCTTTACACTGTTACAAATCTGCTGACATTCCTTAGGAAGACTCCTTCCTCAAATGTCTCATCAAGAAACAAAACAAAACAAAACAAAAAAAACCCTTCACAATATCAACTATTTAAAAACATTGTGCATAATCTGTTTATGTGGAGCATTAACCATACAAGTCCTTATGAATTTGCTGTTACTATGGAAACGATAACGTATTAGAACAAATGCAATCATATAATCCAGTGACGTCAACATCTTCTGACCAATCAAATTTGAACATTCAATACTGTTGTGGTATATAATGAAAATTACATGTCATCAATGCTCTTTTTTTTCTCTCTCTTGTCCTCTTTACGTCATCTCAAGGTGATTTTCCTTGCTAATGCTGCCTCTGGCGTTCTTAGATTTCTGTCTAGCTGCTTTGTGACAATTTAAGGCTCTATACAAGACAAACTCAATTGAATTCAAATGATGTTGGAGGAACCCCCAGGACCCATGGCCCGGCTCTGTCATCGTCATCAGATCTTTCCATTAGGATTTTGTCCATCTGAGAGTCGAAGTTGAGCTCTCTGGAGCGTGTGTAATTAGAGTGTGTATAGGGAGGACCAGAGTTCCACTTGTTTATCGGTCTTCCGCCCTGTAGGACTCTCGGGTTTCACTCTCGGGTCACGCCTCAGGGAAAAGCTATCACTCTGTGGATAACTCGCATGTTCACTAATTCTTTATCCTTTGTTCTGGTTCTTTATGTTTCGCTGTCTTTGTTGCCACAAGCAGCGTTTATCTTTTCTTTTCCCCTCACAGTCTTTTTATGTCTCTTTCACAAACCAGGCTCTGATTTTCTATCTGTCTATTGTTCTCGCTGTCTCGGCCTCTCTCTCTCTGGGTGTAATTAAGTCTGCACCGTCCTGGCTCGTCCCTCTAAGGGAAGGATTGTACGTGCCAAGCTGGTTACCCAGAGCATGTGCCCAGCGAGCCTCATTACCCAGCACCAGTCTGCCATGGAGGATTTATGTGTGGATGGAGTGGGCATGGACGTCCTACTGAGACTCGTGATGACCCTCTTGGTTTCTTTTTATTATTTTGAGGTCACAATCAATGGGGTAATGCTTTCAGCAAAAGGTCCACAAGGGGACTGAGCTTACACTGGACCAAATTAAAAGTCTTTATTGAAAATGACTGTGATGACTTTATAAGCTCAGGATGTGTATTAGGTTTGGGTTTTTTTGGCCCTCAGGCACATGCTAAGGTATTCCAGGTCTGGCGAATTCATTCCTCTCATTCATCACTGTGACAGCTGAGACATACAATTAGAGATATTCATTGTAACCTGGAACTTTTTCTCCTGTAGATTCATCACAGACAGAGTCACAGTCCCTCCAGGACATCGTCTGAATTTACTAACACTTTACATTCATTTATACACAGTACGCATTCAAACGGTATGACAGCGTAAGACAGGACCAATGTAGAAGTGCAGCAGATTATAGATACTTGCAGAGAGAGTTTGGTGAGCTCAGAGAGGTGAGCAGATTCATTACACAAATGAGACGTTTGTGACTATGCACATCAAATTACACCAAGATTGGAAAACACTGTCTTGTAGAGTCCATGCTGATGAACAGCCTGGTTAATATACATCCATCCATCCATCCATCTATCTTCTATACCGCTCATCCTTTTCAGGGTCACGGGGAACCTGGAGCCTATCCCAGGAAGCATCGGGCACAAGGTGGGGCACAATCACATACACTGGGGGAGGAAACCGGAGTAGCCGGAGAAAACCCCCACAGCACATGGAGAACATGGAAACTCCGCACACACAGGGCCACGGAGGGTATCGAACCCCCGACCCTGGATGTGTGAGGCGAACATGCTAACCGCTAAGCCGGCACCCTGGTTAATATACAGTCATGTGAAAAATTAAGTACACCCCATGGAAATTCTTGGCTTTTTTTGGGACATGTTTGGACAAGCAAACATTTAATTATTTTTGAAAAAGTGCCTATTAATAAAGGTGATACACTATCAAAGGACATAACATTGAAGTTTTGTAGTAATTTTCACAATTTAAATCAATCACATAGAAAAAGTAAGTACACCTCTACATTTATCACACCTTCAAATCTATAAAATTAGAATCAGGTGTTGAAGATCGGGTGCCAGTGATTAGAAGCTGCCTTATTTATACCCCTCTCATATCTAGTGTCTGGTGTTCCCTTTGTTATTGAGCTGTGTGGTGACGTCATGCCAAAATCTAGAGAGTTATGTAAGGTCTTCAGAAAAAAAAAGGTTGTGAATACCTATGAGTCCGGCAAGGAATTTAAAAAGATTTCCAAATTATTTGAAATACATCATTCCACTGTAAGGAAAATCATCTACAAATGACTCCAAACGACCGCCAATTTGTCCAGGACTGGCCGTCCCAGCAAATTCAGCCAAAGAACAGACCGTTTGATGTGAAAAGAAGCCTCCAAGAACTCCAAAATTTCATCACAAGAACTGGAAGTCTTGCAACTGTTGGTGTCAAAGTGCATGCTTCTACAATCAGAAAGAGATTGCACAAATTTGACCTGCATGGGAGGCGTGCCAGGAAAAAGCCTTTGCAAGACTACAGTTTGCCAACGAGCATATAGGCAAAGACCAGGCCTTTTGGAATAATGTGATCTGGGCAGACAGATTAAAGATAGAGTTGTTTGACCACAGTAACAGCAGACGTGTTTGGCAGTAGTTTTTCAGAAGAAACACCTCATACCAACGGTGAAGCAACGGTGGTGGATGTGCATCATATCAAAGAGTGCTTGAAGATAATGTGAGGCCATCTCTCTGAAAGTTAAAGTTGAACCGAGAGTGGACCATTCAACAGGATAATGATCCTAAGCACACAAGCAAATCCATCTAGGGACGGCTCAAAAAGAAGAAATGGAGGGTTAAGGACTGGCCTAGTCAAAGCCCAGATTGGAGTCCCATTTAAATATTGTGTTTGGGGGTTGTTGAAACGGGCAGCACCTGCAAGCAAACCCTCAAACATCTTGCACCTGAAAGAATATTGCACGGAAGAGTGGTCACAAATTTCAGCAAGCCAATGTCAGAGACTGCTGGATAAATATGCAAAATGCCTACAAGACGTTATTTCTGCTAATGGGGGCAATACTAGCTTCTGAGGCCAAATACTAGTTTACTTGTTCCACAGAAAAATATGTCAAATGTTTGCTTGTCCAAAAATGTCAAAAAAGCCAACAATTTCCATGGGGTGTACTTATTTTTTTCACATGACTGTAATTTAATCTGTAATGGTAATTTAATCCATGCCATGTAAAGGTTAATAGGCATGCTCAAGGGGACAACAATGGAATCACTATGGTACTGGTGTTTCAAAGCACAACCTTCTGATCTGCAGCTGAAAGTTTTAACCGCTGAGCAACCGGAATGTGGCCTGGGGTCTCCAAAAGAGAACCAAACTGAGGATCATATACTGGTTCTAACTACTCATTTGTAGGAATAACAGACATTTACCAGCCCACAGCACCAAATACTGTTAACCAAACCACGTTCCCCTGATCTGTTAGCAGGTAATTATTCTGAATGGATTAAAGCATAACTGACGATCCTCATCAAATCTAAGTATTAAAACCATAATTGAATCCGAACAGAAGAGGAATTTTTGCTTAGCTCTTCTAAAAAGCAACTATAACAAATGTTAGGCAGCAAAAGAGCATGAAGTCTTCATTCTGCAGATTTCTGAATACTGGGAATATATCAATCCTACCTAGAGCTCTCCTTCTTCCTGCACGATCCTGTCCAATGAATAAGATGCTCGTTTAGAGAATGAGACAGCATTAAATTGGATTTTCTTTGGTAAAGAGAGTCTAATTTATTACCATTTACCTCGTAGATTCATTTGAGAAATTATTTCACGTTCCGTTAATGAGTTTTTAGTCGGCAATGTGAAATGAGATGGAACTCTAATGCGAAGTGAGTGGGACTGGCCTTAATTTAATCATGGGGAGCGGTGCAATTGTGAACGGCCGTACCGACTCAGAAAATGGAGCTCTTGTTAACTTCCATCTTCATTTTCCCGCAGGTCTTGGACTTTCTTTCAACCTCCAGCCGTCCCTGACTATAATTGGGAAGTACTTCCAGGTCAGGAGGCCGATCGCTAATGGCCTAGCCATGGCAGGAAGTCCAGTTTTCCTCTGCACCCTGGCACCGCTGAACCAGTTCCTGTTTGAGTGTTTTGGTTGGAGGGGAAGCTTCTCTATCCTCGGGGCTATGCTGCTGAACTGCTGTGTGGCGGGATCATTAATGAGACCTCTGAATGACGGTAGGGATGTTCGTTATCTTTATGATATTACCCCGCGACGCTTGCAGCTTTTGGGTCATGTTTTGTGCTCTTTCCAGTCTGTCAAATTTTCCTCATTGTCATCACCATGATCCATCCAGTGTTATGATGTCACAATCCTTCTTTGCATACTTTATTATCGGTACATTTTAAATTTACTTCCAGGGTTTAGTGAACTCTATACATGATAATGCAACCAACAGTAGAAGTTCCAGGGCATTGATAGTGGGTGGTCATGGGTTGGTGATTAGTTAACCTGTCAGTTTTATGGTCAGAAGATTGGGAATTTTAGCTGTAGTACAAAAAATGTAGGATATTTGCGTCCAAAAAGTGTTTGACATCGTAGCAAGCATGCATGATTGTTTACACAAGACTCCTGTCATGAGAATAAACATTTTCGCATACTTGCAGACCTCGGAGAGATTTCTCAACCAATATTTTCTTGATACCCATCAGTAGGTGGCCCTCATAGACCTGAGACTAATGGAGCCGTGAAGCCAAAATGTTGTGAAAATGGAACCCAGGTGCAAACCAAAGCAAAGAGGAGCTGCTTGGATAGTGTCAGCTGCTTCATGGACCTGTCTCTGTTCCGGCACCGTGGTTTTATCATCTACCTAATAGGAAACATGCTAATGTTCTTTGCGTTTTTTGCCCCGATGATCTTCCTGGCACCGTATGCCAAGCACCGTGGCATGGACGAGTACTCGGCTGCCAGCTTGCTCTCTGCACTGGCGCTCGTGGACATGTTTGCCCGGCCAGGCACAGGTCTGCTCGCCAACACCGCCCGCGTGAGGCCCAGGATCCAGTACCTCTTCAGCTTCGCTATTACCTACAATGGTGTGTGCCACCTGCTGTGCCCTCTGGCTTCCGGTTACTGGGGGTTGGTGGTCTATGCAGTGTGTTATGGAGTAGTGTATGGCATGGTGTGTGCCCTGCTCTTCGAGTGCCTCATGGATGTGGTAGGACCAAGCAGGTTCTCCAGCGCCGTGGGACTCGTCACGATCTTTGAGTGCTGCCCGGTACTGCTTGGACCACCCATTGCAGGTGAGTTCAATGGATTGGTGGTATATTATGCTGTTGTTTATAAAAGAAAGTCCTTCATGATATCAGTTTCTCAGTATCGCCAAGAACAACATTACGAAAAACTCATTAATAAGATTTGTATTCCAAAATAAGTTAAAATATGTAAATAAAATATATAATTAGCCATAAAATAAAGCCACATTCAGCGTTATTGACTTCTAAGTTTCAGTAGGCTTTAAATATACCAAGGAAAAATGCGTTGTTGTTTTTGCTTGTTTTGTTCCTGTGCTTGGTTGTTGTTGGTCTTGTGCATCTTCTTACATAACCTTATTGTTTATCATGGTAAGCTTTGTGATATATTCTTGCCATTTTGCCCACCTGTAGGTGCGAGGCTGGTTAGGAATAT
This sequence comes from Ameiurus melas, assembly GCA_012411365.1. Taxonomy (NCBI): domain Eukaryota; kingdom Metazoa; phylum Chordata; class Actinopteri; order Siluriformes; family Ictaluridae; genus Ameiurus; species Ameiurus melas. Next base: position 10,647,758 of record CM022752.1, on the reverse strand, counting down.
CTTGGGTAGCTTTTCTCTGGACAAAATAAATAGCTGTTGTATTCAGGCAGCAATTAATTTTCTAGATTATTTATTTGTTGTTGTAGTAATGAAATAAATCAAATGCAACCCCCCCCCCCCCCACCCCCACCCCCAAAAAACAACAGCAGCAAAAAAGAATTTCAGCATTTTCAGCAGATAAAGATAATGTGCTGCAAGGCTAGGTTTAAACCTAGGCCTTTGATGCGAGTGAGAGACTTCTTCAGATTGTCTTATGGTACTGTTTAAAGTTCAGTACTGTAATATTTAATCCTTCATTGAAGTCTAATTTACATAAACACAGACATTTTGTTGGGAATATAAACAAGTAAAAAAAAAAAGGCAAGCGACTTTTCTAGATATGCTCAAAAAGTGCTTTACGACACAATAAACCACAGAACATGTTTACCCATCTGTTTTCCCTCCCCCATTCTATTCTCATTTCCTACAAAGAAAAAGATCACAGTATTTCAAGATGGCAAAAAAGGAGCAAAATAAATCAGCGTTTGTTCTCTCTCTCTCTCTCTCTCTCTCTCTCTCTCTCTCTCTCTCTTTCTCTCTCCTGCATGCATGACTAATGGAAGAACACAGGCCAAGGTGGGAAAGCTTTCCAGGGTATCATTATTGTAAGACATTCCACCAGAATTGGATTATGGTTGGTGAGGGAGGCACCATGGCGGCACATGTTGGGCCTTAGGAAAGTGTGTGTGTGTGTGTGTTAGTGGGGTGGAGGGTGGGGAGGCCGTAATTGGTCACGGTTGTTTAGTGCTGCAAATCGGCCACGGTCGCTCCGGCTTTCTGGCCGCGTGAGGATTTGCCTCTGTGTGCAGATTACAGTCAAGTTTTTCCAAAGCGCTGTAGCTGGGAGTGTAATGAAGTCTCTTTACGCTTCTCACTCACTTCGGCCTTTGGTCCCTTTCGGCCAGTGGGCGCTAAGCTGCTAATGCTGCCTGTGGCACCTCTTAGTGATCATCATTTCCTCGATCTGAGTAATCCGAGTGTGTATGTGCAGGTAAAAAGGCTAAATGAGTAAACACTAGAGTCAAAAAAATCTCATCTATAGGAATGCTTGCATCCAAATTTGCATTGAAAATTTTATTGGAAAAAAAATGTCTAAGATGATGGTGTTTGGCCTGTAGACTTTTGCCTGATGTTTCTTCAACAGCGGTCATTCCAACCTCTGAGCAACCGTCCAACCCTCTGAGGTGAAAACACATTAAAGACAGCCGAGCCAAAGGCTATTCTGGCTCTCCTTGTTTCCCTCGCCGCCATGTCTGTGAGGGGGATTTCATCTTCCCTTAAGCGCAATATAATTAAACGTTTCATATATTTCCAGAAAATACTTCCACGACTCCCATCTGTGATGGCATACTTTGATTTAAAGGAGAAAGAGAAAAGTGAACACGGCAATCCCAAGTGGTTGATACCAAGCAGAAAGCGTTCCACGGCTGGTCTTGGATTTACAGTAGAACGAAGCTCAGCTGATTGAAATGAAACGTAGGAACGTCAGGAACTCCATGTTTTGTTTAGGTGTGGATTGGATCATGTCGCCATTTGGACCAAATGACGCACCACATCTGGTTCTTCTGTGGTGCCCTGTGTACTTGCAGCCGAACTACGCATGGAAGCAAAGATCTCATCTCAACATTGTAGCATTGTTTCATGCAGCAGTTTCTTGTTCACACGTACTCTGAGCCATTTTTGATTCATATCAGGCAAACTTTGTCACGCAGGGCCAACCTGGCAACCTGGTCTACTTCTAGTTTAATGAGGCAGAAATATCTGCACCTCATTGATCTGTTGCAAGACCTTGGTTCTGAGACTGGTGTTTAATAGAGTAAATAAGCACCTACGTGCACTCCTGTCCTCCCTCCCTCACACTCGGCAATCTCCACCGGAGCGCCGCAGTTATTACATCCTGCTATAGCACATCTTCTTGTTACGTGCAGATTTTATGTGCCACTCCCCGGAACCTCGAGGCCAGCCTAATGAGGAAGAAGATATGAAATGGCAGTAATTAGCCTTTCGCTTTCCCGTATTTTAATGAATCTCAGTTCATCCCCTCACTCATTAGACGCCCCGTGTGATCATTAAGCAATGAGTACATGTGAGAGGAGGGGAAAAATAAGGCAACTTTAACAGATGGACTGGAATGACTGCCGCGCCAATCAAGCGCCCAGCTTAATGAGGATTCTGGACATCAGCGCACAACATCCCCCTGAAACATGGCACGCCGTGATCAATCAAAACACGGCCACTGATGTTGTTTTGAGGTGGTGGAGACCGAGGGGCAGAGTGAAACTCCCCCATCATCATCTTCACAGAAGAAGGACTCATTAGGAGCCGGGTTTTAATTGGTTTGGCTGCCCCGAAACCTGACCTTCCGCTCTGTGGTGCCACCTGTTGGTCAGTTTGCATCTGCGTGAGGGCAGACGAATGTTAGAAATATTTGAACTCTAGAGGCCTTTGATGCATTTCACCTGTAATTAATTATCAACGAGCTCGTAAACGTATGGTTTAGAGCAGTCCGTGAAGTTATTCTTCAATATTAGTGAGTTGTAATATGATATTTATTATTCAGTGGCCCACTTGCCCAATTCTACACGGACACTGATAGTGGGGTCATGTGGCGCATTTGTTTTTTGTTCGTGGCTGTTATTAGTAGTTTCGAGTCGGTTTGAAAGTTTTGCAATGCATTTGCCTTCGCCTTCCATCACATACACGTACACACGAGATGCAATGAATGATCGATCTTTCGAGTTGCTCTTGTTGCCACCTAACCACTGGATGAGTTTTCGGGAAGTATTTGGGAAGAACTGTTCTTTGTATCGTCAGACTTGAGCATGCCAAGCAAGTATGGAAGAACAAACCAGAAACACCAAAATGGCTTATTTGAAGTTCCTCTCATCCACTGTATGGTGTATCCAATAATATAAAGGTTACCACTGAACAAAACATGCCTGTGACCCATCCTCAGAATTTCAAATCCTGGGGTTTTAACGTTTGTCGTTTCTCCGCAGGTGCACTAGTGGACATGTTCGGCGACTACAGCTACATGTTCTATATGTGTGGTGCTGTGATGATCACCGCTGGCCTTTTCCTCTTCGTAATGAACTTCTACAACTACAGACGGAAGGATGCGGCGCGGCATGCTCAGGAGAACGGGACTGAGCTGGTCGAGAGGAACACGCAGAACGGACGAAGCCAGGGGACGGACTCTGGGACACGTGGGGTCAGATCAGAGACTGAAGACATGCCAGTATAACAAAGGATTTAATGAAGGATGGCATGGTATGATACATACATAGTATGAAAAGCATATAACCTCATACGGCAGGTTTAGGTGTTACAATTAAACGTCATGCATCGGTGCAAAGTATTTACATTGTTTGCTTTGTGAAACTGGACTATTTTAAACAAGGACTTCTTTAGAGGATCTCTTAGCCTCAAAAAAAAAAAAAAAAAATCCAATGTACATGTGTTAAAAGCATTTGTGTAATGGCCTGAATGTCAGGTATTATTTTATTAAATTATAACGGTACATTTTACAATCACGAATACTGTCGTTTTTGTACAGTAACATGGACGACTTCAGGACTAACCCATACATTAATACAAAATGCAGACATACATTTTTTCTTAACTCTAATCAGGCAGAATTTCATGCAGTTGGGTGTCGGATACACTGGTGTGACTTATGAACCATGATCTAGCAAATACAGTGCACTAAATGGAAAGTACACAGTAAATATAAATATAGCTCGAATCGGGTATTTCATTCAGTTGTATTTTCAGGATTTTACATTTTGCTAAATGTAAAGTTTACAATAAGTTCCCTATAGGTATGTTTACATGCAACCAAATAATCCATTAGCAATCGGATCGATAGCTCGATCGGATTGAAAAGCCATCAATCGGACCGAATTCATTTGAAAATGCCGCATGTAAGCATACCTAATGCCAAGAGTAAATGACTTTTTTCTCGCTAGCAAGATTTTCAGATTGTACACCACAACAAGACGTGTATGTATATTGTTTCTCTTAACTTTTAACAAACAGCAACATTTCTGGTGGTGGGGTGTCTGATGCAGAACATTTAGTGTAAAATTTCCAGAAAAAAAAAAGGTAATAGGGTATATGTAGGTCAGTGTCAGGTTGAAGTCTGTTATTTTATTAAATTGTACTTCCAGGACTTAGCAGAATGTAAAGTTTACTAAATGTAAATTTTATAATCAAGTCAAAGTTGTACATTTCTGTAAAAAAAAAAAAAAAAAGGTCAATGGTTTGTAAATTAAAACAATTAGTGTATATACATTTTTTTTCCTAAATATACATTTACAGTAAAAAAAATTAAGGTTGAAGTAAAATTTTTAAAAGTAAAGCAATCTGACAAAATGTCATGTATTTAATGAATTATGATTTTTTCAGACAATAAGACAGAAAAGTATAGGACCTTTTGTCCTCTAATAGGTTTAATAACTTTTAAACAATATGTATGAGCGAATTTCAGGAGCTGGATGTTCCTTTGCTGTGACTTTGTACAGTGCTAATGTAAAGTTTACAGTGTAAAAAAACCCCATTGGATCTCCAGTTCAGTGCAGGTTCCATTCTTTTTGATTGAGTACAGTATAAATCGGGTCATGTTTCCTTTTGTTCTCTGCTGTTCTCTCGTTGCTGAGCCATCTATCAAAGTGCTGATAATGTCATGTTTTTATATTTTATCCTCGACAACTATTCAGAGTCGTATTTATATCAATTTGCCAGTGAAAAATGAAACATTTAGAAAAATATCACTGAAAACACAAGCTACAAAATAATTTGTATTTGTGACATGATAATACTCACCTCATCACTCTTGCTGAAAATGGGACACAGACACAAAGTCTCTCTCTCTTCCCCCCCTCTCTCTCTTCCCCTCTCTCTCTCTCTCTCTCTCTCTCTCTCTCTCTCTCTCTCTCTTTCTCTCTCTCTCTCTCTCTCTTTCTCTTTTCCTCTTGCTCTCTCTCTCTTCCCCTCTCTTTCTCTCTCTCTTTTCCTCTCTCTCTCTTGCTCTCTTTCTCTTTTCCTCTTGCTCTCTCTTTCTCTCTCTTTCTCTTCCTCTTCCTCTCTCTCTTCCTCTTGCTCTCTTTCTCTTTTCCTCTTGCTCTCTCTCTTCCTCTTGCTCTCTCTCTCTGTTCCTCTCGCTCTCACTCTCCCTCTTGCTCTCTTTCTCTCGATCTCTCTTCCTCTTGCTCTTGGTCTCTCTTCCTCTCTCTCTCTTTTCCTCCCTCTCTCTTCCTCTTGCTCTTTCTCTCTTGTTCTCACTCTCTCTCTATTCCTCTTGCTCTCTGTCTCTCTTCCTCTCTCTCTCTCTCTCTCTATCTCTCTTTTCCTCTCTCTTCCACTGTCTCTCTTCTTCTCTCTCTTCCTCTTGCTCTCTCTCTTTTCCTCTCTCTACATAGCTCTCTCTTCCCCTCACTCACTCTCTCTCTCTCTCTCTCTCTCTCTCTCTCTCTCCTGTCCTTCTTGCCTTCTCTTTCCTCACATCACTATAAGACTCAGCGAACCTGATTTGTCTGAGGTTTCAAAACATTTAACGGTCAGATTCAGAAGGAAGTCTGATGGGTATTAAAGAGGCCGAATTATTAAATTGTTACTTACCTATATATAGTACAATGCCCTCCAGAATTATTGGCACCCTTCATAATAACAATAGCTCTGTGGATGAAAAAAACTTCAGCAAGAACTACAATTGGTGTCAAACATACTGTACAATTGCTGCATACAACGATAAACACTTAATAGCTAGTGTACAACACAATAGGGGTCTACTGTGGCACTTGTGAAGTCTGATGGCGTCATGTGTGGACCAGAAATTGTCAGACGTTACAGGAAGAAACTCGATGCTGTTATCATCTCCAGGGCAGGTATAAGAATATATTATTAGGAAGGTTGGGGATAATTTTGAAGGTGTAGAACTTAGAACTGAAGTAGAATCCAGTCTGAACACAGAACTGAGCAGTTAGGGGGTTAAAGGTCATGCCTAGGCACCCAACACTGGCAGAGCTGGGATTTGAACTCGCAACTTTCTTACAATGCAGGTGGAGATGGCTGAGAGGGGAAGAGCCCACAATGGCTAACCCTGTTAGTAAAAAAAAAATAGAGGAATGAAATGTGTGTGTGTGTGTGTGTGAGAGAGAGAGAGAGAGAGAGAGAGAGAATGAGAATGCCTTTGTGACTGTGTTCCATTTTCACCTGCTCGCCGGGCGGGACAGCAGGACTGATGAGAAGAACGGTAGAGTGTCACTGGGCCACGCCCTTCAATCCCACCTTCCTTCAAAAGCACATAACAAATATACTCCATCATCATGGGGCGCACGAGGCGCACACACACACACACACTCACACACACACACACACACAGACACTCAAAGAGAGAGGGAATTAATTATAGATGTACATTAAATTACTTTCATTGCCTTTCGCTGCCCAGATGGGACACACACAGATGTGACGGATGAAGCCATGTTTCATTGTTACCCATAGCAAGCAAGCAAGCACACACACACACACACACACACACACACACACACACACACACACACACACACACACAAACAAACAAACTCTAAAAGTTACTAAGGATATTGCATCAAGTGCATTTTTAAGTTATTCTACAGAGGCTAGTGTTGATCACAAACCCTCACTGCTCTGAGCTCAGATTGGATTAATCGGACTGGATTCTGATGGATTGGAAGTTGCCTGAAACAGTAAATGTAAACAAAGTTTATGAGAGAAAGTGTAAACAGTGTGTTACACCTACATGTATAGATTCAACAAGACCTTTATTCACTAACTGTTTAGCACTAGGTTTAGATTGGACTCCGCGCTATGCTTTAATTGGATTATGCCTAGCGGTATGCAACAATTTAATTGCTCACCCTTATGCTTAGATTGAATTCTGACCAGGTTTCTGGTTAGATTGGCTTCTCCTCTGCTCTGTGGTTGGACTGGGTTCTGTTGTATTCTGCTCAGCCCTTTGCTCAGATCGGATACTGCTCAGATGTATGGCTAATTTGTATTCTGCTTAGATTTACTTCAATTGGATTTGGCTTGTATTCTGCTCAGAACTATGATTAGACTGGATTTTGCTCAGTTCTATGGTTAGATTGGATTTTAGACAACTATGCGATTGGACTGTAGTCAATCTGATCTGAATCTGATTTGAAACTGATCAGGTTAATTCCCAGTTTGGACTAGAAACCAGGAATTAAAGCAGCGTTACATTCGGTTATGGTTAGATCGGAATCTGGTTAAGCTCTCTGCTTGGGCTGGATTATGTTCAGCTCTATAAGGCGACTGGATCTTCCAGGATACAGGATCTTCCGAGATTAGACTGGATTTTGCACAGCTTTATGAGGTGATCGGATTTTGCTCAGCTCTACACATTCAGTTCTGCTCTATTGTTAGATCGGATACTGCTCAGCAACACTTACTTTCACTTGCACTCTCGCTTACAAGTCTGTGCGGGCTCTGTGCTTAGATTAGATTGATCGGATGCTTTGAAGTATTCTTCTCTTTTTGCTTTGTCTGTTTTCTCTTCTCTCGGGTGAACAGTTGTGGATCTGTGGATGATCATAAGGACCTCAGACTGAAACACAAAACTCCCAGAAGATCCTCAAACCTTCACCCCCCCCCCCCCCACACACACACACACACACCTTCAATCCCCCTCTCTGTCTCTCTCTTTCGCTGTCATAATTAATGGTGTGTAAACAGATGTTCAGTGGGGTCTGCAGGTATTTGTGGCCAGTTTATTCTAATGGGCTACATATGGCTAAGGTGTGTGTGTGTGTGTGTTGTGTGTGTGTGACGGGCTCTGTGGCAGGTGTTAAACTTCCCAGATGCCCGGCCTCCATCAGCGGCGTCTCTACCTCATCCTTACACATCTTCATCTTCACACGTTCGCTGTTTTTTTCCCCCCTATTCGAGTCGTAGTCACTCAGACAGGAAGTTCATAGTCTTTAACATTACTTTCTTTAGTTTTGCAAAGTCGACCATTTTTCCCCTTACACCACAGCAATTTCTCAACCGCTCCGCTTTCAGCTTCCTAAGAAACGCCACGTCGTACTTTTTTTTTAACCCTTTATAGCTACTTTTACACCAAATATATTGTGCAGTCTCCGCCGAATAAGTTCGTTTCCTGTTACATCACAACGGTTTATTATTAGCCTTAAGGTTTCATACTTAACGCTTGACGTTTGACTAACTTCCATAAACAAAAGCGGTTGCGGAGCAAACCGACGTCAGCGGTAAAGATGAAATCAGATCGGTGTATGACTCGTTTAAGCTGTAAAAATGTCCGCTAACGTAACGTTGTGCTTTGTGTCGGAGTTTTGAAAACGCAGCGTACGGTACAGTACAACACCACGATGCTTTATAATAGTTACTAACAAATGTTAGCTGTAAACGTTCTGGGAATTTCAGCGATCCTTAAGCACGGTCTTGTGTACTCGGAAATCACTTTTGGACGAAAACTTCCGGCGCCATGTAACACCATATTTCGCGTTAGTTCTTCATTACACGACCCTCTTTTCACGAGTGCTGCCCACACCGTTGTTCTCTGCGTGAAAAATCAAACGCTGTCTAATGTTTCCTCTGTTCTCTGTGTGACAGCTGCTCCCTGAACATCTCACCACCATCTCCGGCTTTATTCTGACCGCACGCCTGGGACGCAACACCTCCCTTCCTCTCTCACACACACACACACACACACACACACACAGACAGTCCCTGAACTGTAGGTATCCTGTGTCTCTGCACCGACGCTCGATAGAGCTCATTTTTACAGCGGAGATTATTTAGTGTAATTGGGCCTTGTGCAGTAATGACCTTGCAACATTTTTCCCCTCCCTTCTTCCTCCCTGCAAATTGGAGAAGGGAAATCTGGTTTGACACGGGGCCCAGAAGATGTATTAGCCTGCTATGGTAACTGCCTGCCGCAATAAGGTCGCAGTGGAAGTGTGTAATTAGTGTGTGCTGGCCTTCCCTCAGGAACGGCTTTTTTATTACCTTAATATGTCATAGGAAAATATCTCAGAGAGAGAGAGAGAGAGATGTATTATTATTATTATTATTATTATTATTATTATTATTACTACTACTACTACAACTACGACTGGTGAAGTGATGATTACACATATTATAACCTGATTTTTACTGGATATTACAGCGGAATAAAATGCAGTAATTGCACCTCCTAAGCGAATCCCACACATTAGCCGAGAGCACTTTGATAAACACCTCATGGGGCTTTGTGACTGCAGTTCAAAAGCTTAAAAGAGAGCGAATAAGTAACAGGGGCATGAAGTGAACTCGGCTTTGATCCCGTTTCCAATTGTGTTAAACGGCTTTGGCTGTTTTTTAATAATCGGGGTCAACCATGTTAAAGACAACGAAACGGAAATCAGAATGCATTTTTCTAGCATGACGTGACTCATTTCGACCGAAACAGACTTTTTCTTTCAGGACAAGGGACGGTGTGGAAATGTGACATGATCTTATTGTGTAATATAAGTTTCCTCAATTTGCATTTTGAAATAAAAGAAAAAGATGAAAAGATGTTTCAAATATATTCATCAGATAAAGCTCGTCTGAAAATATGTGGGGGAAAAAAAACCCAACAGATTATGTTTTTAATTCTTATGCCTGGTTTCATGTCCGAGCTTTCAGTCGGGTTAAAATGACTAACAGTAGTACTTCCTATCCTATATAACACATACTGTATATAATATCTGAGCTATGACATCATGTAAGGCTACATAATACATTATAATATATGAGCTATGATGTCATGATGTCAGGCTACATGACACTTTATAATATCTGCACTATGACATTATAATGTCAGGCTTCATAATACATTCTAATATCTGCGCTATGACGTCATGACGTCAGACTACACAACACATTATAATATCTGAGCTATGATGTCATGATATCAGACTACACAACACATTATAATATCTGAGCTATGATGTCATGATATCAGACTACACAACACATTATAATATCTGAGCTATGATGTCATGATATCAGACTACACAACACATTATAATATCTGAGCTATGATGTCATGATATCAGGCTACATAACACTTTATAATATCTGAGCTATGACATCATAATGTCAGGCTTCATAACACATGTACTCACACAGTACAGAAACGAACATGTGCACAACCTGTAAAATGACATTTACATGTACATACTCATGGGGGGCAATTCGGCGACCATCTTCTCAAACCTCACAACCTTTGAAGTTTCGGGAATATTATGACTCCCCGTGGACCTGCTTCACTTCTGTAACAATCACGATTAAACGTCATGTTATTCCATCCATCCATTTTCTACCGCTTATTCCTTCTTCAGGGTTGCGGGGAACCTGGAGCCTATCCCAGGAAGCATCAGGCACAAGGCGGGGTACACCCTGGACAGGGTGCCAGTCCATTGCACATACACACTCACACACTACGGACAATTAAGACACAACAATCAACCTACCGTGCATGTCTTTGGACTGGGGGGGAGGAAACCGGAGTACCCGGAGGAAACCCCTGAAGCACGGGGAGAACATGCAAACTCCGCACACACATGGCCCCAGCGGGAATTGAACCCCGGACCCTGGAGGTGTGAGACGAACGTGCCTCGGGTGGTAGAGTGGGTTGTCCTCTAATCTTAAGGGTGGTGGTTCAATTCCTGCCCCTTGTGGCCTAAGTGTCCTTGGGTAAGACATTGACCCCTAGGTCAAGACAATGACCCCTAGGTTGCTCCTGGCAAGCTAGCGCCTTGCATGGCAGCTAGTGTGTGTGAATGGGTGAAAGAGAACCAGTGTAAAGTGATTTGGAACGGCTAAGGTTAAGCTACATAAGCAGACCATTTACCATGTTAATTATAAAGATTAATATGCAAGTCATTCCGCGTGGAGCTTTCAGGACAACAGACCAATGAACATTTGTAGATAATATTAATGACATTATGACAGAAAATGCCTTGTTCATGAGAAATGAAGTGGAAAGAAATAGCTCTCAGGTGAAGTGAGGGCTGCGGTAAATCAGGATGACGTGAAGGGCTGAGTTTCTATCTGAATCTAGAAGATTTGGCCCAGATGCTTCAGAACCTTTTCCACTCGGGACAGATGTGAGCGGTAAGAAAATCGTAGCAGGCGTTTTTATTTATAGGACAGCTGCGACGTGGCCGAGTGGGAGCTATGAGAATAGATTGCTATAGTTTGCTGATTTTGTTGTTTGTATTTGTGTGTTACGAATACAAAACAAACAGCCGAGAGAGGAGAAACATGCCGTACAAGTGTCTTATGTTTTAGTAAAGACAGTGACACACCCAAACGTGCTGGAGTATACAGACGAATGTATGAAAAACAGCACTGTAATGCAGGAAGTTTCTCTCGGGGTATCTAAGGTGCTTAATAATTATTATGACTAATCGAACAAAAACATAGCATGATGGCGTTTGGAATGTTCCAGAAATAGACATGACAAGCCAAATACCAAAAGTACCACAACTCCATACAGCAAGCTGTGTTTTGCTTGTGGTCCGGTGATTAGCGTCATAGTCTCTAGGGCTTGATATCCCCAGTTCAATCCCCTGATTTTGCTTTAGATTAAAAAGTGAAAAGTCCTATAAGACCTGGAGATCTTGTGACTCAACTAAATGGGCGTCTCCTCTCAGTATAAACGTTGCTTGTTTGAACCCCAACCAAATCTCCAGGACATAAGCAGCAAAGATTTGTGACTTGGCTGAGGAAGGATTATGTAAGGTTTAGAGATCTGAGTTGTTGGTACAGTGAGTGTTGAGGACGTTGCAGTAGATGAGCAGCAAAGGTGTGGGACTTGTTGGTGTTGAGGAAGGAGGGCTGAAGTCTAGACTCATATGCTTCATCTTAAGTGGTCACCAACACTGTTGCTGGAGATCTACCTTCCTCCAGGTTTTTAAAAACTGTTTTTGCTGATCAAGAGCTTCAAATGTTGGCCAAAATTTCAGTTTAGCTTACTTGCTATAAATAAGAAACAGCCATATTGTAAAGATTCCTTCAGATTGCAATGGTTTCTGGAATCTACATTAATGCTGACTCAATTACCTATCTGCCATCTAATGCAATAAAAAACATGATATAAGGCTTATAAGACGATGGGTCTTCACCCAAGAGGAAAGGAAGTGTGTAACATGGAGGATGAGTGTGCTATGGATGTCCAAGGTGCTTCGGATAACTAGATGTTGAGTGCTGAAACCAGCACCTTTTACACCATCGATTCTTACATTTTCTGGTTCTTGTTGTCGAGCCTTCTGTTAAACCTCGGCCTGCGCTCTTCTGTTAAACCACAGCCGGCGCTCTTCTGTTAAACCTCGGCCTGCGCTCTTCTGTTAAACCACAGCCGGCGCTCTTCTGTTAAACCTCAGCCGGCGCTCTTCTGTAGTATGGTGGCTGGAGACATGACTCTGACAGTTGGAGATGGTTGGGTCAAGCCCCACTAACACTTTAAACCACTGTGTATAAGATAACTATTAATAAAATATGTGCCTCTTACTGGTTCCATTTGTAATATTTTCAAAATCAATTGACAATCCAAATGAAACCGTCCAGTCAGTCAGCCAGTCACCCATGGTGGCTTCTTTTATTGAGAGAAATGATGGGGACATAATGAGTGCTGCGTGCTGAACCTCATCTTTTTGGAGCTTATTATCTTTGCATGAAGCAGCTCACCCCAGCCCTGCTATAATACAGTGGATAGTGCCATGATCTTCGAAGCATGATAGCTCTGGTTCAAATCCTTCGTTTGCTGTTAACTTTAGGTTAGGACAAAGAAAACCAAAAGAGAAAATTCTTATAAGACCAAATCCTACCATGAGGTTCTATAGCTCAATCGGATGAGCTGTGCCTCTGGGTGATGAGGTTACTGGTTAAAAAAAATGGCATAAAGGATTTCAAGAAACATTAGCGGCAAAGGTTGAGGACTACTGTGGGACAAGGGATGTCAAAGAAGACATGTGCCTCCAATATATATGAGAGGTCAAGGATTCTGGAAAAAGTACAAGCTTCCACTACCAAGGTAGTAACTGGTTGGCACAGTGGTGTTAAGAAAGACACAAGCCTCCACTACATGAAAGGTAAAGCGTACGGTGTCAATGACACAATGTGTGCAGTGCAAGATGCAGGTCTCCACCATGGGCAAAGGTTGAGGATGCTGTGGAGCAAGACTGAGGTCTCCAGGATATGAGAGGCAAAGGTTGAGAAAGCAGTGGCAGGAAGGGGTGAAAGAACATGATATAAGGCTGTGTTAAAGGTGCTTGAAAAGAGCTCCTTTTGCCTTTAATATAGAGAGAGCAATGTAAAATCCATCACATACAACCTTCCCCCCCACCTCAGCCCCACTCCTCTCCTATCCACCACCGGTTCTCCTCAACCACTGCCTCCCCTCAACCACCTGCACGTCACCATCCAGCACCACATTCAGGGACAAGCCACATGACAGATTCGAACCAGCAACCTCTGACTTCAGAGGCAAGGCTTTTACCTCAGTTCAAGACACTGAGATGACGGTAGCTCTACCAGATTGACAGCCTAGCGAGCTTGAACCACAATGCAATTCTGTGCTGTCTGAAAGCAAGCAACTCAATGAAAAGCTGGGAAAACGGCTCCTGGAGAAACAACCTTCACACCATCGGTATCTCTAAATGGTCAGAAGGATCACAGCCTCTCTCATTCACCACATCCTTTTGCTCAGATTTACCTGGAGCCCGTAAGCTGCATGTGCTCGAGCTAGAGTTTCCTTCGACTCCCAGGCAAAGAAGTCGTCGTTTGCAAGTATCTAGCGTGATAACATAACACGGGCAGCTCCATTACAAAAACTCTTCCTAAGAGTAAAATTACTGACAAACAAACCAAGCAAAGACTACAAACGATGAAGTCGGATGATTGTGATTGCTGTTTGGAGGTTTCGTCATGGAGATATGGACAGACAGAGAGCGAGAGAAAAGCAGAAAGAATGACAGAGTGGCAGAGGAGGACGTAAAATACTAGCTGGTTCAAAATGAATGCACTTAACGTACGCATGTGGTTGGGAGAACACCTCATGTCCTACATCCTACCACTATACGAGCTATGATGTCATGATGTCAGGCTACATAACACATTATAATAACATCTCTTCGAAAGAACTATGTCTGCACTAGGATGTACAAGGTATTATTATTATTATTATGATTATTATTATTATTATTATTATTGCACTACAAGGTATGATATAGCACATTTAAATACATTAGGAATAAAGGATTTATTGAAAGGACAGAAATCCATTTGTACCTCATCGACATAACTAAACAACAACAACAAAAACGCAGCTGTCGTGTCATGCCTGAAAAAGTATAGCAACATTGGAGATAACGCAACATTGATTCCAATGACTTGAAATCACTGCTACGTCCTGATAATTCCTAAGTACTAGGACTCCTGCACTCCTGATTGAGTTTAAGACATGTTATCTGTATTTAAACGTGATAATTATTCGGATGTCGCAGCTCTGGTTTATTGTCCGAGTATCAAACCGCTAAGCCGAGTTTTAAAAGGTCCCCGAGAGCCACGGAATTCTGCAGGTAATATTTTCCGAGCCGATTTATTTAGACACTAGAGTTCAGTATTGCTCCACTGTACAGAGCCTCCTGTTTTATATGCAAGACCAAACGCATGACCCTGACCCCCGGGTGCCTCGCCATGCAGGAGTGATGAACAACACAAGCTTTTCTTTCCACCGACATGGAGACACCGAGGCAGATGGAGACAAAGCAAGAAGAAGAAGCCTGGGTATTAGACTAGAGAAGCTGCGTAAATCTCAGCACGTCTCGCTGTCTGACTCTCTGTGGTCTCAGGTAGGTTCTGATTCTTCGTTCGTCAAGAGCCTACGGTGATTCAATCAGACCATTCAGTTCAATTCAGTTTTATTTGTGTAGCGCTTTTAACAACGGACATTGTCTCAAAGCAGCTTTACAGAAAGATATAAACACAGGATGGAGATTTTAAGCGTGTGAATTTATCCCTATTGGGCGAGACGGTGGAGACGGTGGTGAGGAATAACTCCCTAAGATGAAGAAAGGAAGAAACCTTGAGAGGAACCAGACTCTGAAGGGAACCCGTCCTCATCTGGGTCACGACGGATAGTGTGAAAGTAAAAGAAAGTTTATTCATTACGGTCATCAGTGTCCTGGTGGGCGTTAATAAGATAGAAAAGCTTTAAGATCTCCCTGGTCATTAAATTAAATATCAGCTTTGTAAGTACTTTGAGGTTCTAGAGGTAAGATTTCTGCGTTTAGAACCCACATAATAATTCCAAGATCTCCACTCGTGTAACCGGTGTTAATGCTATCATAAAGGCACAGGGGCTTGTTGGGCACAGACTCTATGAAAAATGGATTAAATTATTATAATTTTTTGATCGATATGGTAAAATGTTCTGTGAGGAGACTTTTATTTCACATTTACGGAAGGAATCTCCAGCGACAGAGCAGTAATATTGCGTTTTCCACCACAGTAAAGTCTTCAGGGCAAAGGCGTTTGCGCGTTCGTGTTTTCATTCGATCTTTTTAACATCGAGAAAGAAAGACGAATGGCAGGCTGGTGACGGGAAAACGTTCCGCAAGCACAAGCTAACGAGCACAGATTAAAAAGAACATGTTGTTCTGCGCGATCGTTAGCAGATACTGTAGTGTAGGAGGAATAAAACACCATGGGACATGCTGTTATAGGAAAATAATCACTGTAACTCTCAGCTTCATCTGTGGGGCAGTGGTGGTTTAGCAGTTAAGGCTCTCGGTTACTGACCAGAAGGTCGGGGGTTCAAGCCCCAGCACTGCCAAGCTGCCACAGTTGGGCCCTTGAGCAAGGCCCTTAACTCTCTCTGCTCCAGGGGCGCTGCATCATGGCTGACCCTGTGGTCTGACCCCAGCTTCCTGACATGCTGGGGTATGCGAAGAAAAGAATTTCACTGTGCTATAATGTATACATGACCAATAAAGACTCTATAAGACAAGTATTTTATTCCTTACATATCTTACAGGGTAACATGGACCAATCCTATAAGACTGCTATGATCTCACAGTATAAAGCAGCTTTAGACGTCTAAACGCCAAGCAGGTTCCTGATGGAATGATATTAAAGCGTTTTTAGAAGAGAAATCGTCCAAAAACTTGACACCTCGTTGCACCGACGAGGAAATTAATGAACTAATGAACCCTGGGATAGTCACTATCCAAGGCATCCACACTTACACGTCCATAGATCGTCTTTGTTGCTGAACCCTTTAAGATTCTACAGTATATATATATATATATATATATATATATATATATATATATATATATATATATATATATATATAAATATGGATCTATACCAAGTATATCTCGATCAGAAACCGTTCCAGTTACAACTCTTAAAGAACCTTTGAAGACCCCCCACCAACTCTTTTTCTAAGAGTGTATGTATATGTAGTGCTTTAAGATATATAGAGCGTAGCAGAGCCATTTGGGATTCAGGCCTTGTTTCCCCCATTTTAAGCATCCCCTAATGTTTTAAACGTTCTAACAGGATTTAGATCGTCCTCTTCACAGTTTGACAGGCGCACAAAGAGCCTCGACTGGAAGGAGTGTAAATTAAAATTCCGCAAGAGAACATGATTATTTTTTCCCCTCCATTGATCGGCGCACGCGTTGTTGTGGGCATTAAGGCTTGATTAGTGCTGACACGATGGCCGGGCCCTGAAAACAAAGCCGTGCGCTGTGCATATTAAATGCAGTGCGCATATTAAATATAGCGCAGATCCTGAGGCAGGAATGAATATATATATATATATATACACACACACACACACTATATTCATTTCATCTCACAGGCAGGAGATGGGAGACTGCATGTGCTCATGGTCATTAATTACATCAATGCACTGGGACTGGATGTCTTTCTTGTATGGATGTGCTCACGTTCCTCTTCCATGCATTTGCAGTTTGATTTCAAGAATGAAGAGAGAAGAAAGGAGAGGTGTACTACTGAACCTCTTAAATCTCAGGTCCGCTTAGGAAAAGAAGGAAGGCTGATGAGATTTGTTAGTGGTGTTTGGGGAAAAGTGCACCGAAAAGTGCATTTGTTTCAGCTCTGTGTTCATCTTTTTTCTTTTTGCTCTTTTGCTTGTTAGCTCCAGTGATTCTGCACTAGCGATCAAAAGCTTGAGATTTCAGATCCTAGAACAATCAGAGAGTTAAAACCAAAAATGTGCACTTATATAGCGCTTTTATCCAAAGCGCTTCACACTGTGTCCTATTCACCCTCACACACCAATGGTTGCAGAGCTGCCATGCAAGGCGCTAACTTGCCATCGGGAGCAACTTGGGGTTCAGTGTCTTGCCCAAGGACACTTCGACATGTGGAGTCACCCGGGCCGGGAATCGAACCGCCAACCCTACGATAAGTGGACAACCCACTCTACCAACAGCGCCACAGCCGCCCAGTATACCAGTAAACCAAACCCTTAACCCTCACGCAGATGGTGCCTCGGTGGATCCGGAACATTCCTGAAAGGAACACAGTCTGGAATGCCAAGCCAGGTCTAAGGGAGGGGATGATTTCAGCTCTCAGTGTTTTATTGCTAAGGAATACAATTATCATTTATTAAAGAACGTGTCATACTTTTTATCAGTACATTTAATTTAACTAACAAAATCTGAATGAAGAAAATTCTGTATAAATTTTGTTTTTGGTCTGTATTAAACTAAATAAATAAAAAAAATTGCTACAAAATAAAAAAAAATTAATTGTACAAAAAAGGGTACTACAGGTTCATCATATCTCAATAATAAATACATAAATGTATAGATTCTCCCCCCAAAATTTTGAGTGAATAAACCAAGTCTCTGAACTCGGGCCATTGAAAATGATCACCATAGAAATAGAGCTCCAAATCCGGCTAAAATAGAGCTCCAAAGTCGGTTAAACCGACCTGCAGCCTCTTTCTTCAGCACAGTGAGAAATGACGATGGTCATGTTTGAAAGATACCAAAGAACTCTTTTTAGTATTATAAGCATGGCCGTGTAACCGTATAATGTGTAATACATTTCATTGTCATTGCAATCCGGCGCTATTATGCTATCAGTCACATCACGTGCACGTCAAATGCCGATTTCATTACTGAGACAGGAATCTCGCAGCCTCTCCACAAAAGAATGCAGTCACATGCTCAGCGTGCTCTCTATATATTTTAACCTTAAGGGATGCACAGATTGGGACCTCTTGTGTTCGAATAGTGAAATTCAATCACAAAAAAAAAAAAAAAAAAAAAACATTTAATTCCTGCTTTTTTTTTTAATAAAACAATACTATAATACTATTATTTTTACCTGTGATGTGGCTTGCAGCCGGAACTACCATCAACATCTTCTGACCAATCAGAATGGAGAATTCGGATATATAGCACTACATGATGATAGTAGAGCAGTTCCTGTGCTTTTATAATACTTAAGTATTTGTTTCTTCTCCTTCTTCAGGTCACAATGGAAAATGATTGCACAAAAGCAGAAAAGAGTCCCCTGACCATCATTCCAACAGGACTTATCTATCATCTCGCACTCTCTCTCACTCTCTCTCACACACAGAGGGAAAGCATGAATGTTTTTGGCCATATCTGGGCTCTTTTCTCACTTTGTGTCATTTTGAGGCCAGCTCTCCCTGGAGACTCTCGCTGCCTCAGGCCTGCCGGGTGTAACACATGAGCTCTGTCACGGCCCCTTATTTTAGAGCTGCAGCGCCACTCGCTTTTATGTAAATCATTTTAATAAATTTGCTCCAAAGTTGCTCTAAGGATTTCCACTGTCACTAGCGGAGGGTGACAGGGAAAGCGTGAATAATCCCTTTTGTTCAGCTACGGCTCAGTGTGAATCCTCCTCCATGTGTCTGAGTGTGTGTGAGTGAGAGAGAGAGAGACAGAGAGAGAGAGAGAGAGAGAGAGGCCTACATGCATGTTGTCATACTCTGCACTTAAGCAGACCATCTTGTCGACATAAATCTGCATGTTAACTAAAACGCGCAGCTTTTTTCCCTCTGATTAGTATAATTGGTGTCAACATTTAGAGAGGAAAATTGGGAGAATTACCCGGTTTGGCCTTGAGGCGGCCAATTTACTCCACGCACTAAAACGGAAACAAATCCTTTGCTAAACAGATTTTTTCGGAAAACCGTTCCCTCATTTTTGTTTGGCGCTGAACGCGAAACGGATGACGTGGGCGGACTGCTAAAAGTGTGTAATTAAATCCAGAAACACGTGAAACATTGTTAATGAAGGCGCCTGGCATCTGTAAAGTAAAAGGTGAGCCCGTTATTAGAGGCGTTCGGAAAGAAAGAAACAGGCGATAGGATTAGTTAAAAATACGTCATTATTATATAATAACTGGTGAATGATGTGACACAGAAAGAGGACTCTTACACACATCCAGGTCCAGAATTTAGAAACGAAAACGACGTGTTAAAGACAACGAACTAGCTAGACTTTAAATAACGTAAAGGATTAGGAGATGATGGACGGTCTGCGTTGAAGAGCGCAGGGACATTGTCATACTGAAGCAATTTCTTTTTAGACCATTAGTCCAAGTAGGACAGCGTCCCAATCCACAGTGCACATCAGGACGTACGCAGAGGTCTGCCTCGAGCCTGGCGTCTGACCGGAGATGCTGTCCCATTTAGAAGAATGTTCCGGATTCTTCCATAAAGATGTCTATCTGTGTCACGTACTGTAACCGCATACACACTCGTATGTGCGCTGGCATGCAACGTCCACCCGGAGCACCCCAAAACGCGAAAATGCAAGTACAGCTGACATTTCTCTTCCATTTCACTTCAGGCATTTTGCTTTTAAAAGCCCCCCTTTTTCCGAGTCTCTTTCCACGAGCTTTAAATACGAGACTAAATAAACGACAAGTTTAATAGTGTTTCTGTAGTGTTCTGTAGAATTGTAGAAATGTTCAATAAAAATGAAACTTTAGAAATGTTCAGCAGAAATGTTCTGTAGAAATGTTCTGTAGAAATGTTCTGTAGAAATGTTCTGTAGAAACGTTCTGTAGAGACGTTCTGTAGAAATGTTCTGTAGAAACGTTCTGTAGAGACGTTCTGTAGAAATGTTCTGTAGAAACGTTCTGTAGAGATGTTCTGTAGAAACGTTCTGTAGAGATGTTCTGTAGAAATGTTCTGTAGAAACGTTCTGTAGAGATGTTCTGTAGAAATGTTCTGTAGAAATGTTCTGTAGAAATGTTCTGTAGAAACGTTCTGTAGAGATATTCTGTAGAAATGTTCTGTAGAGACGTTCTGTAGAGACGTTCTGTAGAGATGTTCTGTAGAGATGTTCTGTAGAACGTTCTGTAGAAATGTTCTGTAAAACTTCTGTAGAAATGTTCAGCAGAAATGTTCTGTAAAACGTTCTGTAGAAACGTTCTGTAGAAACGTTCTGTAGAGATGTTCTGTAGAAATGTTCTGTAGAAATGTTCTGTAGAAACGTTCTGTAGAGATGTTCTGTAGAAATGTTCTGTAGAGAGGTTCTGTAGAGACGTTCTGTAGAGATGTTCTGTAGAGATGTTCTGTAGAAACGTTCTGTAGAAATGTTCTGTAGAGATGTTCTGTAGAAATGTTCTGTAGAAATGTTCTGTAGAAACGTTCTGTAGAGATGTTCTGTAGAAATGTTCTGTAGAGACGTTCTGTAGAGACGTTCTGTAGAGATGTTCTGTAGAGATGTTCTGTAAAACGTTCTGTAGAAATGTTCTGTAGAGATGTTCTGTAGAAATGTTCTGTAGAAATGTTCTGTAGAAACGTTCTGTAGAGATGTTCTGTAGAAATGTTCTGTAGAGACGTTCTGTAGAGACGTTCTGTAGAGATGTTCTGTAGAAACGTTCTGTAGAGATGTTCTGTAGAAACGTTCTGTAGAGATGTTCTGTAGAAATGTTCTGTAGAAACGTTCTTGAGATGTTCTGTAAAATGTTTTGTAGAAATGTTCTGTAGAAATGTTCTGTAG
Source organism: Ameiurus melas (assembly GCA_012411365.1). NCBI lineage: Eukaryota > Metazoa > Chordata > Actinopteri > Siluriformes > Ictaluridae > Ameiurus > Ameiurus melas. The sequence goes on along the minus strand of CM022752.1, from coordinate 10,626,642 downwards.
AAACGTTCTGTAGAGATGTTCTGTAGAAATGTTCTGTAGAGACGTTCTGTAGAGACGTTCTGTAGAGATGTTCTGTAGAGATGTTCTGTAGAAACGTTCTGTAGAAATGTTCTGTAGAAACGTTCTGTAGAAATGTTCAGCAGAAATGTTCTGTAGAAACGTTCTGTAGAAATGTTCTGTAGAGATGTTCTGTAGAGATGTTCTGTAGAAATGTTCTGTAGAAATGTTCTGTAGAAACGTTCTGTAGAGATGTTCTGTAGAAATGTTCTGTAGAGACGTTCTGTAGAGACGTTCTGTAGAGATGTTCTGTAGAGATGTTCTGTAGAAACGTTCTGTAGAAATGTTCTGTAGAGATGTTCTGTAGAAATGTTCTGTAGAAATGTTCTGTAGAAACGTTCTGTAGAGATGTTCTGTAGAAATGTTCTGTAGAGACGTTCTGTAGAGACGTTCTGTAGAGATGTTCTGTAGAGATGTTCTGTAGAAACGTTCTGTAGAAATGTTCTGTAGAGATGTTCTGTAGAAATGTTCTGTAGAAATGTTCTGTAGAAACGTTCTGTAAGATGTTCTGTAGAAATGTTCTGTAGAAACGTTCTGTAGAGACGTTCTGTAGAGATGTTCTGTAGAAGTGTTCTGTAGAAACGTTCTGTAGAAATGTTCTGTAGAAACGTTCTGTAGAGATGTTCTGTAGAGATGTTCTGTAGAAACGTTCTGTAGAGATGTTCTGTAGAAATGTTCTGTAGAAATGTTCTGTAGAAATGTTCTGTAGAAATGTTCTGTAGAAACGTTCTGTAGAAATGTTCTGTAGAGACGTTCTGTAGAGATGTTCTGTAGAAACGTTCTGTAAGATGTTCTGTAAAAGTTTGTAGAAACGTTCTGTAGTGTTCTGTAAAACGTTCTGTAGAGATGTTCTGTAGAAATGTTCTGTGAAAACGTTCTGTAGAGATGTTCTGTAGAAATGTTCTGTAGAGATGTTCTGTAGAGATGTTCTGTAGAAACGTTCTGTAGAGATGTTCTGTAGAAATGTTCTGTAGAAACGTTCTGTAGAGATGTTCTGTAGAAATGTTCTGTAGAAACGTTGGTAGAACGTTCTGTAGAAATGTTCTGTAGAAACGTTCTGTAGAAATGTTCTGTAGAAACGTTCTGTAGAAACGTTCTGTAGAGATGTTCTGTAGAAACGTTCTGTAGAGATGTTCTTAGAGACGTTCTGTAGAGATGTTCTGTAGAGATGTTCTGTAGAAATGTTATGTTCTGTAGAAACGTTCTGTAGAAATGTTCTGTAGAAATGTTCTGTAGAAACGTTCTGTAGAGATGTTCTGTAGAAATGTTCTGTAGAAACGTTTTGTAGAGATGTTCTGTAGAAATGTTCTGTAGAGATGTTCTGTAGAGATGTTCTGTAGAAACGTTCTGTAGAGATGTTCTGTAGAAATGTTCTGTAGAAACGTTCTGTAGAAACGTTCTGTAGAAATGTTCTGTAGAAACGTTCTGTAGAAATGTTCTGTAGAGATGTTCTGTAGAAACGTTCTGTAGAGATGTTCTGTAGAAACGTTCTGTAGAGATGTTCTGTAGAACCTGAGAAATGTTCTGTAGAAACGTTCTGTAGAAACGTTCTGTAGAGATGTTCTGTAGAAACGTTCTGTAGAAATGTTCTGTAGAAACGTTCTGTAGAAATGTTCTGTAGAAACGTTCTGTAGAAATGTTCTGTAGAAATGTTCTGTAGAAACGTTCTGTAGAGATGTTCTGTAGAGATGTTCTGTAGAGATGTTCTGTAGAAATGTTCTGTAGAAACGTTCTGTAGAGATGTTCTGTAGAAATGTTCTGTAGAAACGTTCTGTAGAGATGTTCTGTAGAAATGTTCTGTAGAAACGTTCTGTAGAGATGTTCTGTAGAAATGTTCTGTAGAAACGTTCTGTAGAGATGTTCTGTAGAAATGTTCTGTAGAAATGTTCTGTAGAAACGTTCTGTAGAGATGTTCTGTAGAAACGTTCTGTAGAGATGTTCTGTAGAAATGTTCTGTAGAAATGTTCTGTAGAAACGTTCTGTAGAGATGTTCTGTAGAAATGTTCTGTAGAAACGTTCTGTAGAAATGTTCTGTAGAAACGTTCTGTAGAAATGTTCTGTAGAAATGTTCTGTAGAAATGTTCTGTAGAAATGTTCTGTAGAAACGTTCTGTAGAAACGTTCTGTAGAAATGTTCTGTAGAAACGTTCTGTAGAAATGTTCTGTAGAAATGTTCTGTAGAAATGTTCTGTAGAAACGTTCTGTAGAGATGTTCTGTAGAAATGTTCTGTAGAAACGTTCTGTAGAGATGTTCTGTAGAAATGTTCTGTAGAAACGTTCTGTAGAGATGTTCTGTAGAAATGTTCTGTAGAAACGTTCTGTAGAGATGTTCTGTAGAAATGTTCTGTAGAGATGTTCTGTAGAAATGTTCTGTAGAAACGTTCTGTAGAGATGTTCTGTAGAAATGTTCTGTAGAAACGTTCTGTAGAAATGTTCTGTAGAAATGTTCTGTAGAAACGTTCTGTAGAAATGTTCTGTAGAAATGTTCTGTAGAAACGTTCTGTAGAAATGTTCTGTAGAAATGTTCTGTAGCAAACGCATTAATAGAATGAATAGAGGAAATGTAGAATGAGTTGAAGTAAATAAACAGTCAAATGTTTATCCATGATGTAGACGCATTAAAGAGGTTAAAGTGTAATTCTGTTAACACGTGGTCGGTGGCGCTGAAGTCGCACGTGCGAAAAGGAAAGAAGTGACATTATGGGAATAATCGCACATGATGAATAAAATAAATCACATGTGGGGGGAAAAACAACACTAATAACATGAAAAGCAAAAAAAAATTATATATCTTGTGTAAAATAAATAAATAAATAAATATTATTTATAAATATATATATATATAAATGAGCTGAAAACAGTTTTTATAAAAATCACATATGAAATACATGTTCTGTTTCTAGGCTTAAAGATCTCTCTCTCTCTCTCTCTCTATCTCCCTCTGTCTCTCTCTGTCTCCCTCTGTCTCTCTCTCTCTCTCTCTCTCTCTCCCTCTGTCTCCCTCTGTCTCTCTCTCTCTCTCCCTCTGTCTCTCTCTGTCTCCCTCTGTCTCTCTCTCTCTCTCTCTCTCCCTCTGTCTCCCCTGTCTCTCTCTCTCTCTCCCTCTGTCTCCTTCTGTCTCTCTCTCTCTCTCCCTCTGAATCCCTCTCTCTCTTTCTCTCTCTCTCTCTCTCTCTCTCTCTCTCTCTCTCTCTCTCTCTGTCTCTCTCTGTCTCCCTCTGTCTCTCTCTCTCTCTCTCTCTCTCTCTCTGTCTCCCTCTGTCTCCCTCTGTCTCTCTCTCTCTCTCTCCCTCTGTCTCCCTCTGTCTCTCTCTCTCTCCCTCTGAATCCCACTCTCTCTCTCTCTCTCTCTCTCTCTCTCTCTCTCTCTGTCTCTCTCTGTCTCTCTCTGTCTCCCTCTGTCTCTCTCTCTCTCTCTCTCTCCCTCTGTCTCCCTCTGTCTCTCTCTCTCTCTCTCTCTCCCTCTGTCTCCCTCTGTCTCTCTCTCTCTCTCCCTCTGAATCCCTCTGTCTCTCTCTCTCTCTCTCTCCCTCTGTCTCTCTCTGTCTCCCTCTGTCTCTCTCTCTCTCTCTCTCCCTCTGTCTCTCTCTGTCTCCCTCTGTCTCTCTCTCTCTCTCTCTCTCTCTCTCTATCCCTCTGTCTCCCTCTGTCTCTCTCTCTCTCTCTCCCTCTGTCTCCCTCTGTCTTCTCTCTCTCTCTCCCTCTGTCTCTCTCTCTCTCCCTCTGAATCCCTCTGTCTCTCTCTCTCTCTCTCTACTCTCCTTCTGCTCTCTCTCTCTCTCCCTCTGAATCCCTCTGTCTCTCTCTCTCCCTCTGTCTCCCTCTGTTCTCTCTCTCTCTCACTCTCCCTCTGAATCCCTCTGTTCTCTTCTCTCTCTCTCTCTCTCTCTCACTCTCCCTCTGTCTTCTCTCTCTCTCTCCCTCTGAATCCCTCTGTCTCTCTCTCTCCCTCTGTCTCCCTCTGTCTCTCTCTCTCTCTCACTCTCCCTCTGTCTCCCTCTGTCTCTCTCTCTCTCTCCCTCTGAATCCCTCTGTCTCTCTCTCTCCCTCTGTCTACCTCTGTCTCTCTCTCTCTCTCCCTCTGTCTCCTTCGGTCTCTCTCTCTCCCTCTGTCTCTTTCTCTGTCTCTCTCTCTCTGTCTCCCTCTCTCCCTCTGTCTCCATCTCTCCCTCTGTCTCGCTCTCTCCCTCTGTCTCTCTCTCTCTCCCTCTGTCTCTCTCTCTCCCTCTGTCTCCCTCTCTCTCTCTCTCCCTCTGTCTCTCTCTCCCTCTGTCTCTCTCTCTCTCTCTCTCCCTCTGTCTCTTTCTCTCTCTCTCTCTGTCTCTCTCTCACTCTGTCTCTCTCTCTTGCTCTCACATACCTCCAAGGACACTTCTGTGATGTCAGAGAGCAATGAAATAACCCAAATCCTGCTGAGAAAAAGAGAGAAAGTGAGTCTGTCTGTGTGTGTGTGTGTGTGTGTGTGTGTGTGTGTGTGTGTGTGCGTGTGTGTGCATGCATGCGTGTGTGCTTGAATGTGTGAGGTTACAGAAGGTCGGTACAGAGTGGACACTCGGCCATGCGTCCGTGTGCCTGTGGGACAGAAAGTCATCTCCTCGGCTACCCTGGAGCATGTTTGTGTACTCAAGCTGCATAATTCATGAAGACACACTGCTGCCATACTGGGAATTCACACGTGTGTGTATGTGTGTGTGTGTGTGTGTGTGTGTGTGTGTGTGTGTGTGTGTGTGAGGTGAGAGAGCAAAATTACACTCTCAACATCCACCTTACTGTCCTCCTGTCACCTTCTGCTCTGACACACACCACAGAGACATACTGGACCAACGGATATGTGCGTGACCTCACTTCCTGTTCAACGAGAGAATAAAAGAGTACACATTTAAATCCCACACACACGCGCTTCAGATTTTCTTCATTATTCAATGTTTGTATGAGGATGACACAAAAATAACAGAATATTACACACATACTATAGATGTACACACACACACACACCCAAACTCACCCACACACCCACACACCCACACTCACCCACACACACACACACACCCACACACACACACACACACCCATACACACACACACACATACCCACACACACACTCACCCACACACCCACACTCACCACACACACACACACACACACACACACACACACACACACACACACCCATAAAACACACACACACACACATACACACACACACCCACCCATACACACACACACACACACCCACACACACACCCACACACACATCCACACACACACACACACACACACACACACACACACACACACACACACACACACACACACACACACACACACACACACACTGCCCTGTATTGCTTGGTCCTACAGTGGCACCAGCAAGTCTGAGACATCTAAAATGGTGCAGTTTAAGTGTGACGGTAATTTCACGTGGAAAAGGTGCCAGCAGTAGAGCGAAACGTTCTTCACACCGTTAGCATCTTCAGACAGAATCGAGAAAAAAAAACACGAGCCGGAGATGATTTGATGGGGTTATCAAACCAGAGCAAGAGAGAGGGAGTGTGTGTGCGTCTGAGAAAGACAGAGAAAATACAGGACTAAAATAAGACAAGGTGAGGTGTGTGTGTGTGTGTGTGTGTGTGTGTGTGTGTGTGTGGTGTGTGTGTGGAGAAACAATGTATGGAACTGAAACAGAGGAATAAAAATGTGTGTTAATGTTTCTCAGTGTGTATGAGAATGAAACAGAAACACAAACACAGATTTGGATGAAAAAAGGCAAACAAATAAAGTATAGAGACCTAAAATATACAAATATATAATCATTTATTATTTTTTAAAGATTTTGTGATTAAAAAAAAGAGAGACTAACAATTTTATTATATATATATATATATATATATATATATATATATATATATATATATATATATATATATATATTTTTTTTTTTTTACAAATATTGTTTTGTAAACAACAGAAGTTATCCAGTGTTTCTCACTAGGAGATATTACATATATATATGATATTACATTATATTACAGACATAAGACCGTTGTCTACCTTGTCTGCTCATTTCACGTTTAAAAATTAAAAAGCTTATTTTATTCTATTGCCGCATCATTTTTAGAAAGAGATGCTTGAAGTAAGAAAAATAATCTGGCAATAGAAAAGAAAACAAGCAGCTTGAGATGAAAAAAAAAAAATATTGGATTAATAATCGAATCATTGTGAGGAGAAATATGAATTGAATTTGGCTGTGTTCCTGATATTTAAAGGAAAGAACAAATAAACATGATTTGACGCTATAGAGAGTATTTCATGCAATGATTCCGGATATGTTGCGAAATAATACAGACGTACAGAATATCACCGAGATTAAAATGAGCAGAATAGATTGTTCATTACTAGAGCGTCTTTGTAGACTTTTGTAGAAAGTACATGAAAGTTGAATGTTTTTAATGAAGCCATTTTCTTTCCCTCATTCGCTCTAGCTTTCTACAACAAAATTCATTCGATTATAAATCCGTAAAGTATCGAAAATGATATAATGTATATGTAATGTAATTAATTATACACATATAATGTAATGTAATAAATTATATTAATGGGGCATTCCAGGGACCAATCTCCTGAGGGTCCCCGCTGACATTATTTATTTTACTTTTAAGTTAGTATGTAAAGTTTTTGGATTAGTGACTACCCTGCTGGGAAAAAAAAAATTGTAGAAACAGTCACAGAAATTCTAATGGTTTCCACTATAAATACCATTACAAACCATCAACTAACCTTTAAAACCATTACAATGGCCATTATCGGTCCTTAATGGTATCGGCTAGACATAACATGCCACCAATAGACGGCAACGAATTACCAGCAGAGACCCACAGGGACCATTACCGTCACCATTAAAACCCATACAATCCCCTTTATAACCATTAAAACCAAATTACAAATTCAAATTGTTTCAAATGATAAATTCGTGAGGGTTTCTATTGTTGTTGTTTTTTTTCAGCAGGGTAATCAAAAAGAGTAATGACTATAAGAACTCAATATTAAATAACAAACTTGGATAAAGGCGGGGTGTCATTTCCACCACCGGAAATAAATAAATACACAGACCACCCGGCTATGCTTCACGGACCCTTGACCAAACTTCGAGGACCTCTGATATAACCATCCTGGTCAGGGAAACGATCTCAGAAAAACACTAGTCACGATGTGGGAATACGGCTTGGATCATCAAACGGGACCATGTCCACACACGGCCACATCCCCATTCAGGGGACATTTACAATCTCCAATCCACTTACTAGCATGTTTTTTTTGGAGGGAGGTCAAAGCTGGAGAACCCGGAGGAAAACCCACACAGGAAGAACACGGAGAGAACACGGGGAGAACGTGTGAATCTCAGAATCAAACACAGGACCATGGAGCAGTGCGCTCATACTCTGTTCTGAGAAACGCTGGACAAAATGAGACACAGTGAAGAGGCAGATGAAGTATGGGACTAAAACAGATACTGAGTACAGGAAGAAAAAGAGACAGAGGAAACAAAGCGATAAACTTCATGTAGGTGTTTATATGCAACAGATCGAGGATGAGACTAAAAGAGACAGATCAATTAGAGACGTGCGAGACATAAACAAGAGAAAGATTGCGACAAATGTCAAGTACAGAACTAATATACACACTAATTGAGACATCAAGTAGAAGTCTAGATTCAGTATGGGACTAAAAGAAACAGTGGTGGAAAGTGTGTGTGTGTGTGGGGGAGAATTGGAAGGAGAAAAAGGACCGCTGGTCAAACATAGCAACGTTAACCATGGCACTCTTCCCTGTTCCTCCCCGGCAGAGCTGTATCAAATATTCTATTAGATTATGCTCCAATTTGTGCCCGAGCTGGACCCTACGTGCCTGCTGCACCTCGCCGAGGAAACATTTACTCTGCCACCATCTGTCCGCGTGGTAGGACATATTGGAAATCAAAGCAGGGGTCAGTGGAGAGCAGAGAGTTGACTCCTGATGGCCCCCGATCCGTCCGGCCTTCCGGAGAAAAAACTCAGTTGGGACGTGGCTTCACCAGCGCCATATGGTGCGAGTGGATGGTGAGGGGAGAGACAGAGCGAGAGACAGAGCGAGAGAGAGAGAGAGATGGCAGGTATGTGCACACACACATGTACACACAGCTGGCACAGTTACACACCTACTGTAAAGGTTGGACAAACAAACTCCCGGGGCTCAAGGCTCACGGGGGTGCAAATAAAATAACTTCCTGTCAGATGGACACGTGGTTTCAGTGGCCTCTACAGAAAAGCAGTTATCACATCATGTGGTCGTACAAGATACACCGAGTGATGACACGCTGAATTCTCAAATCTGATTGGTCACTAGGTGTTCAAAACATGCAAATCATGAGTGAGACTACACATTACTCTCGACTCCCTGGTTCTGCTTTCCTGTGATTGCTTAGGCAATAATTGCAGCGCATCAGCGAACGTGTGGCTTGCTGAGTCTGGGTGCTTGGCCCCCGAAAATGCTGCGTGCTGCTTTAATTAACTTTGGGGTGGTAACATTAACTCTGCTTCATGCTGGGCCACATTCATACCATCCTGTCATTGATTACATTCCTATCTCAAGATAGGATCTACTGTATGTTCTATGTAGAACAGTGTCGTTTTTATGAGACAGGGTTCCAAGTAGAAACCCAAGTTGGAAGCTAGAAACCCTATCCAACAAACCCTTAAAGAAGCGTGTACGTATGAAATGGGGAATTGAGCGGTACTGTCTTGGTATTTGGTAGACAAAAAAGGGTTCTCAAAGGGTTATATAAACAGTTCATTAGGGGTTTTATTTTGGAACAGTCTCTTTTGCGTAACACTTTGTTGTACTGTAGGGTTCTCCATAAGTCCTTACAGGGGAGAGCGTCCCCTTGGGAGAGCGTTCCTTCGGGAGTACCACCCTACTGGGGGTAGAACAATGGACGGTTCTGTTTAGAACCTTGTTTCTGAGTGCAAATGCAGCAACTGTAATAAAACCCTCCATGTTTTAAATAGCCTTTGCCACGATGCTCTCACCTCCAACGGTTTCAGGCGGTGTCCGAGACAGGCTCATGCCCGCTGACTAATTATATTAACAAAGTGTGTGTGTGTGTGTGTGTGTGTGTGTAAATGCCTTCACTTCCACTTCTGTTCCATTAGCCATCCTGGACAACTGCTTCAAGCTAATATCAAGTTCATTAGCAAAGTATAACAGATGCTATCAGAACAAACGAGGCCAAAAAATCCCCCAAAAAACTCAACCTCAACTATTTCCAACAACAAGGCCACAAACAATGCCATCACCTGCTCCCCCTCTTCTGCCGCTGATATTTGGTCCATGCTTTCATCCATCTGATCGAAAATTACTCAGAAATATCTCACGTCTTCCCAGGGAATAATGGGCCAGCACTGCTCCAAGTCTATCAGGCAGACGGAGGGATTGAGAGAGCGAGCTCAACCTGATGAGGTTGGAAATTTCTCGTTTCTTAATTAAAGCTCATTCCGCATGCCGGTTCCAGTTGGTTTGGATAATTAGCCAGTGCCTGGCTCTGATGAGAAGGAACCGTGCTGCTATATTGACTGGCATATGCTGCGTCTGCCGTGGGGAGATCAGGAACAGAGCGCCCGCGGTGGTGGTGGTGGTGGTGGTGGTGCATATTTTGGAACTCCGTGTGGAAAAAAAAGGGACATGAGATAATTAGAGAGATTCTGCTCAAGGTCCAGCCTTCCTGTGAAGAGCCGGTGAAAAATTGATGCCAGAAGGAAGTGCAAGAGTGTTAGATTTCCTCAGTTTAAACGCTCACCACAGGGCAATGGGCCCATAAGCAATGACCATAATGAGGTTGTTCACTGACAATACACTTGCAAACTGCAAGACTATTATTCTTTTCTTTCAGCGTCTAGTGTGAGAGGGATGGTAATTATGTCTTAAAGCGGTTAGGGGGTGATTTCAGAAGACGCTAATGCTGCTAATTGCAGCCAAACACATTAACTGGGAGATCAAGTGCCTCATGGAGCCAATGACGAGCCTTTTCCTCATCGCACACAATTCAACCTGGGTTTCAGGTTTCCCGCTTGTAAACTGTGCCCAAATTATCAACATGTTTCCTGTCAGATATATGGTGTCTCACACGGCTAGTGACAGACATACTAAAACTACGTTAAGATATTTAACAAAAGAAGAACGTAGCCATCATCCACTAAGTGGGCAGATAAAGACTAATATGGGGACGGAACTGAATGTACGATAGACGCTGTAGTCTGTAATGGTCACTCCATGGACTCCGTGTTCCATACACTAGGGGGTTGGGGGGTAAGTGTCCCATAAACACACACAGCATTCACTAACTCACTAATCACACTATTATTTGAGCCGCATCAGAATAACGGAGCGATAAAGCAAACACGAGTTACTATAGAAACGACTTCATAAAATGATGAATCTGTTCTTTGAGGAGTCTGAGGAGACGTTGCCATAGTAACTTGCAGTGTTCCTTAGCGAAGCGAGGGTGTGCGTGAGATTAAAATTAAACGACACAGTACATATCTTATATATATATATATAAAAACCTAGTGCACCTTCAAGCTGTAAGCAGTAACCTAGGGTACCTTTAAGCCCTAAGTAGTAACCTAGGGTACCTTTAACGTATTAAACGTGTCTGCAGAAGGTTTTTTTTAAATTATTATTAAGTAGTAACTACAAGGCATTTGTAAATTTGTAAATCTAGACTCACATAAACTTTAAAAGGAGCAGTTTGAACGCTAAATAGCTTCATTACCAAAGCAGGGTCAGTTTGATAATAGATTCCTAAAACTTAAAGGGTCAGTTGGTAATATTTAAACATGACCCTAGACCTGTAATAATCATATAATTTAAAAGAGACCACAGAAAAACACTAGGCCACAATATTTATATATATATATAATGCATCTGGCTAGTTTTGTGGGTTTTTTTATTTAGATTTTTTGGCCTCTGTTTAAATTTTTCTGGCCCAGAAATGAGCTCCGTCCCCAGCCTCTTTTTCTTCAAAACAATTTCCTGCCAACAGAAAGAGGGCTGGAAAAAAAAAATGAGTCCATGACATTCGAAGTCACGAGTGCTGAGTCCCGTCTAAACAGTCAAGCTGAATATTTTGAAAGGGAGTGTCTATAGTGGGTGCCTTGCTTTTGCATGACATTTTTTTTTTTTTTTTTTTACAAGCATTTTGTTTCATAAAGTTCCTAATGAACGGTGACATTTTCACGGTCAAGGTTTGTGGGATGTCGTTCTCCACTCCGCTTCTCCGTGATGGTGGCGGGCGATGGCGCAGCGGATGTCTTCCTCCTGGCAAATGAGGAAGCCGCTCAAATGATCCTGAATGTCTGCGGGGTGATGGAGCTGTCAGGGAGCGGGAATGAGAGAGAAACAGAGGAATACATGAGGATGAGCCTCTCATCAATCACCCGCTAGCCATGTGTGTGCGAGGGGGGGTGAAGAGAGAGAGAGAGAGAGAGAGAGAGATGCAGCTGCTGAACCCTCATCAGACATGACAGGTTGACGGTGAGTGAAATGACCCTGAGCGTCTGGAATGCAGGTTAGATGAGGCTGTGTTTTTTCCCCGAACGTGAGCACACACTGACAATGTAATTCTTTTCACTACTCTTTTTTTTATTGGTTGTAATGAGGCAGGCACCGACTGGCATAACTTGAACCTCAAACTCGAAAGGTGTGACAATAAAAACACAGCAGGCGTTCAGTTTGTGTTTGCTGACTGGAATCTGCACGATGAAGACCTGTATTTAATCGTCTCTAAAGACCTTTTTTTTTTTTTTTTGCTTTAGCATTAAGAAGTGTAATACAGGACGTCAGTCCATCCAGGAGTTCGTGGTTGCGCAGAAATGAACGCAAAATCAAGGAAACTCAGCAATATTTCAAAATGACCGCAGGATTTTCTGCAGTTTTGGGGCGAAGACGCGCCGTGTGACGTCTATAGCTACACGGTCTCGTTCTGTAAAAAAAATAAAAATAAATACAAATAAACGCAGAAAAAAAATCTCCACAAATTGTATCAAATTTTAGAAAAAGGGCCGCAGCAATGTCGAGCGTTTTGGGCCGAGACGCTCACACAAGAACTTTGAAATCCTGAAATCAGTAATTAATAAATGCCTCTTTAAAAAAAAATAAAAATAAGGAAACGTTCTCAACTCATTCATTATTTTCTTACAACAACACGTCCCAAAGCATTCCTCTGACACCACAGCACTTTTTTTTTTATCTATTTATAGTTACGTCTAAAGTTGTGGAGCAAGTGCTTGTTATCGCTTACGTTATAGCAGCTATAAACAGTCATTCTCTCTCTCTCTTTAATTAATAAAACAAAAAAATAAGAGCAACTCCTCCATCATGAAGGCTGTTACACCAGAGACTCCTTCCACAAATGTTAATTAAACATCTCCATCCATCCATCCATCTTCTACCGCTTACTCCTTTTCAGGGTCACGAGGAACCTGGAGTCTATCCCAGGAGGCATCAGGCACAAGGCGGGGTACACCCTGGACAGGGTGCCAGTCCATTGCAGGGCACAATCACATACACACTCACACACACATTCATACACTACGGACACTTTAGACACGCCAATCAGCCTACCATGCATGACTTTGGACTGGGGGAGGAAACCGGAGTACCCGAAGGAAACCCCCGCAGCACGGGGAGAACATGCAAACTCCGCACACACAGGGCCCCGGCTGGACCTAAACAGTGACACATGTTTTAATCCGTTGACGGGGGGGAACATCCATCATGCAAGCCTCTTTATAGGTTGTTACTATAGAAACGATAGAGTAGAGGAACACATGTGCATGACAGGAGATCAGTGTGTGTGTGTTTCTGAGGGGGTCTCGAGAGATGTAGAGCACTGCAGGAGAACCACAGACGCTTTGCCCGAAGGTTAAATCTACACCAAAGTCAAGGATGAAAGCCGCGGTCCCGCAGCCTCCACTCTTTTAGAGAGAGTGTGTGTGTGTGTGTGTGTGGGTGAGAGAGAGAGAGAATGAAAGAGAGAGTGTGTCTAGTCGTCTTGAGTGCCACAGTATTAATCTACAATGAACTGAAATGAAATTTGTTGTAACATCACACTGTAAACGCCACATCGCTGGTGTTTCTTGTCCGTCGCTCTCCAGCAGTGGCACCCGAGGACATCCTCCTCCCGGAGCGCCTCGGCTCCGTCCCGGGAACCGATTTTCATCCCTCTGTCGGAAAACTGAGAATCAGATGGGGATTAAAAAAAAAAAAAAAGACACCAAATGGTGGAGAAATGAAATGAAGAAGACGGAAAAGAACAGTTTAGAAGTAGGCTAAGCACCATTTAGCTGAGTTTATGATGAAGTTAAAGTTTGAGTCGTGATAAGAGACGAGCATGCTGATGAAACAGCGAGGCAGACACACACTGCAACTGCGTACTATACACACAGAGCAGCCATAACATTAAAACCACCTGCCTAATATCGTATAGGTCGTCCTTGTGCTGCCAAAAACCGCTCTGACCCATTGAGGCACGGACTCCACAAGACCTCTGAAGGTGTGCTGTGGTATCTGGCACCGAGACTTTAGCATCAGATCCTTAAAGTCCTGTAAGTAACGAGCCGGGGCCTCCACGGATCAGACTAGTTTGTCCAGGACATCCCACAGACGCTCAATCGGATTGAGATCTGGGGAATCCGGAGGCCGAGTCAGCACCTTGAACTCTTTGTCAGGTTCCTCAAACCGTTCCTGCACCTTTTTTTTTTGCATTGTGTCAGGACGCAATGTCCTTCTGAAAGAGCCCACTGTGATTAAGGGAAGAGATTTTCCACAGATTTTGGCCTAGACGTGTCATGTGACATCCTCACAACTCTCATTCAGTCAAAACTAGCTAGACGTTCTAGAAGTTCTCATTAAGCAACTGCAGAAAAAAAAGCACACACAAAAAAAATCTGTAAATGGCACATTTAGAAGGAAACCGCAGCAAAATCAAACACTCCTGAAGGCAACAATCACACCACACACACACACACACAAAAACAAACCGGACGGATTAATCGAGTATGTTCAAGACTGCAGTTATTTCAGAGAGTAAATATTCAGTATATCTACCAATAAAAGTCACTCAAGCGTAGTGCTTATACTTCCTTATCTCTACTGTTGATAGAAAATCCTCATTCACTTCCTGTTTATTAAGCTCCGGTGCAACTTTTCCAGCATGGACGCGCTGACTGATTGGCGTTTTTAATCAGAAACCGTTCCTCATCCTCGTCATCTTCTGCTGAAACCTCCTTCCCTCAGCGCAGACGTTAAACCCTGCGACACGGCGGCATCTCTGCGGTCGCTGACAGAATGTTAATTACTCCTGACTCATTTGAATAATTCATGCATCCTAATTAGCGCACTAGCCTCCAACATGTTTTTCGATGACGGCTCTCATCGTCTCTCCTCCCTCCCTCGCTCCCACCCTCCTGTTTTTCGATCCCTCCCTGAACACCCATTCCCATCTCACACTCCATCGGCTTACGGCGAAAACGCCGCAACGGAGCGAGCGAACGGCTGAGAGGCTCGGCCAATGGAGTGATCAAACGATAGAATGCCTCCCCGTGTCGCTATTCACTCGACAGATGCACAGGAATGTCCCTGAGAGAGAAAAAAAAAAAGAGGAGATTTCACCATTCTTTTATGAGTAGTTATGGGAACATATGCACGCTGTAAGGGTTCGGAGAGCTGTTAATGACACGATCGTTTGCACGAGCTCTCTGAAAGCTAGCATGGAGCCTGAGAACTTGTTTAAGTCCTGGTCCTGCCTAGCGAGAGACGCTCATCCACTCGCATCCTGAAGCTTCCATCTGGTTTGATGATAGCAGTTAAATTAGTGACTAAATTAGCTGCTTAATGTGCCGTATTTGTTTAAGTAATTGGCGAGTAATTAATACGACATGATGGCACAGTGAGTGAGAAGACAGACACAGACTGAAGGATGTGTATCCTTGTGTGTGTGTGTGTGTGTGTGTGTGTATTAGCAAATTCGGAATCCTCCGGGTTTAATTAACAGAGAGGTAATTTTCCGTTGTAGGTTCCTCATCAGATTTTTTTTCCAACAGTAGATTTTAAAAAATCCCCTGAGAAGATACTGAAAGAAAGAATGAAAATACAAGAACCTTCTTCCCCCCCCCAGAAGCCGCTTCGGAGAGAGCTCATCGTCCTGGCATCGTTCTCACTCGGCCATATTGCTAAAGAGTGTTGAGGGAGAGCTGCGGAATTAGTGTGTCTAATTACCGTGTTCAGGAGTTGTCTTTCATTAATATTTGATGGCACGTTGTGTGTGGAGCAGAAGGCCCGGGCGATGAAGGGATGAAAGAGAGAAGGAGTCAAAAAAACAGCGAAATGTTGCAGGACTGGTGGGTAGAAACGAGCGAGCAGAGTTAGAAGCTTTTAAAGTGAAAAAGATATCAGTATGTATGCGGTCGCCTGTTTGGCGATCTCGATTCGATTGGTTGATGTCGTTCAGCACATCATAGGCAGTGACGGAGATATGAGATAAACTTGTGGGTGTGATGAGCGAGAACAAAGAGGATTATTTAGACTGTTATTATTAGAAGAGAAACTAAAAATAAGCGCAGATTGCCCAATCGAAGCACAGATTACACAAAAGGACAAACCTCTATCTGAAGTTTGGGGGGTTGGATTAAAACGGTCGGAAATGTTCTGTGGAATGTGTTTGGTATGCGGAGGAAACACGGCCTGGATTCGGTAGAGCGTTACAGACTTCTGAAATCAAGAAGGCAGCGATGAATCTGCACTTAAGTGCGTTTCTGTGTGTGATACTTTGCCCCACATCGCTCTTATGATGGCACGGATAAGCTCTTGTTATACAATGCAGTGCTCAACCTTAATAGTTGCTCTGTCAAGCCAATGAGATTTTAGTCCTCTAATGACAGCCGTCACCGCATGGTAGTGAAGGACGGATGTGGAATTGTTTAGAAATATGCTCACAGGTCTCACCTGATGATGCTCATCTCAGGCTACAGAGAATGAAAGGAATTGAACCACAGACGCTTCGGAGAATTGAACTGGATTTTTTTGTGCAGGTTTTCGTCCCAATCGGTGTCTCGGTCTCAGTCGTTCCTCGGTTTTTACTATCGTCCAGTTTACGTACACATTAAAGTTCCATGTTCATACTATATTTATTATATTTATAGGATAGCTCAAGTTTTTTTTTTTGCATTGACATGCTCTAGTTCATTTGATGACTCTGACAGTCAACATGGTTACGTTATTGAGTCTTATTTAAGGTTTTATAGGAGTTTAAACACACTCAAATGCTCAAAGAGTTGGCTGGGGGTGAGTTGAGAGTCAATGGAAATCCTTAAAGAGCAACAATTGCAAAACCAAAAACAAAATACCGACCTTTCACAGTGCTGAAAAATAAGACAAAAATATTAGGTTTAGAAATAAATGCACAACAGCGAAGATGAGTATTGATCACAAAGAAACAGACACAAAGACAAAAAGAAGAAGAAGTGCTTCAATTGTTGCGTCAGCAATCACATGAAGGCAGAGCCATAAATATAGCCAAAGGGATTCGAGAATGATTTATTCTTTATGTATTTGTTTAATGCAGTTGTCAGTCCGTTATGGGAGAACGCTTTCGAATATCCTTTAATATTCCTTTAATATCTTTGTTTAGACAGGTCTCGAGATTACGTCAGCAAAATTTGGAGAAGGAGCCAAAACGGCACTAGCGTCGGCAGCACTTGGCCCACATTTGGTCAGAATGTTCCTTAGACTCTCGCCGATCAAATTTCACAACTTTTTACCAGACGGTTCGATGGGCTGCCATAGACACTGGAGCCAGAAGGAGAAGCGGAAGCAGAAGTAAAGAAGAAGATAAGAAGTGCTTGGCCCCGTGATAATAATGATAATAATAATAATAATAATAATAATAATAATAACTGCATTAAAACGCAAAAATTATACTAAGATACTAAAATGGTCATAGTAAAATGAACTGACTTAATGTCTATAAAAAAATATTAAAGCATGTAGTCTTGCAAAACAAAGTTAAAAGTAAGCCATTAAAAAAATAACCCCCCCCCCAAAGATATATATATATATCATATATATTTACATACATACTGTGTGTGTGTGTCTGTGTAATACATATACATTATATATATATATATATATATATATATATATATATGTTACTGAAAAAATATTTATATAACCAAACCTTTTGAACAGCATTTAACTATTACTCATGGCACTCTGGTTATGTACCCATTACGTATGGTTTGGAGTTTTGTGTTTTTTTACTCATTTATTTCAGCAGATTTGGGCAAATGTGTAACAGTTGGGACATTCCATTAAACCAAAGCTCATGAAGATGTCAGGCGGTAGCCGAAGCAATATAGACTGTTTCGACAAAGTCGAAAGCGTCGCCCGCTACAACAGTTACATCAGCAATTTACAATCTGTCTCCAGTATTTTCATACTTGCTCTGCCAGTCCTCTAGATTCCCGTGCATATGAGGTGGAAGAAAAAAAATAGGAATGGAGTAAAAGTGAGCAGTGCCTTCGAAAATGTTTGCCCTTGTAAAACACAGCGCGAGACATGCGATTCTGGGTGAAATACTAATCCTTATTGATCCGATCAGGACAGCGACAGAGGAGATAAACAAACTGGCTTATTAAAGGAGAACCCTCGGGCATTTATTAGCGTGATAGCTCAAGTCCTAATTGGAGTAGGGTTTCTATTCCGGTGCTGATGGAGGAGGAGAGAGAGATTTATTCAAGATCTGCAGTTCATATGACCTTGTGCGTGTGTTGCTGACCTGTGAATATAGTCTAAGAACTTCACACTGCATGTACTCAGAGTGTGTATCTGTTTGTGTGTGTGTGTCACTGAAGCTTGGCCTGGAAGGGCCTGTACGCTCATTAAAAGTGAATACATAGTGAGTATAAGGAAAACAGACACGACCCTCCTGGGAAGGATTAATGGCTCCACAGACGCCTTCTCTTCCATGGAAAAAAAAAAAAAAAAAAGGCGAGTAGATAGCATTGCGCACAAAGTACAGTTTGAACTGCATTAGCTTGCATAATTTAAGGTTAATGAGAAAACAAGCTGAGATGAATATCAAGTCCCGTCTCTTCTGCCTGCCGCTCGGCTACAGGTGCTCATTAAACGCCAAGTTTAAACGCCACTCTGTTAATGTTCATGAAATTTTGAGTCGTTAAAATATGCAGGGGATGATCACTTCCTGTTTTAGTCCCATGTTAACAGGCATTCTTCCCGATCAAAGATTTTGTTTATTAATGTTCACTTGAATGTTACATGGCTGGACCTTAGTCATAATATGAGACAGAATCAATGTAACGGAGTTTTGGTGGATTAAACCAAACTCGATTGTTTTATTAATTTTGGTTTTTTTTTGCACTTTTCTGGGGAAAAACGACTCGAATTGGCGAAATTTGCAATCGCATGAACTTGTTTTGTCTTTCGCTGTGATGCTTGTTGGTAAACGAGACCTTTCAGCTGTACTCCCGTTCGACACAAGCATGAATCGAAGCGGGCTTTGGATGAATTCACGTTTGTGATGAGATCGCATGACACATCTCGGCCCAGATCTGCATCAAATCTACCATAAATGTACAAAATTGCAAGCTCCTCCGAATATAGCGCCGTTTGCTCGATTTTGCGTTCATCTCTGCGATCGCGAAATCCTGGAAGGACCGAACCGCTCAACTTTTATCCATTAATTCAGGGGATTCAGCGTCCTCTTCTGGTCTTCTTGAGTAAGCCAACTCACCATGTGGATGAGATGAGAGAATACTTCATAATATCTGTAGAATAGCCGGCTAGTGAAAATACAAATCCTCAAAGTCCATCATTGGAGAAGCGTAGTACTGGAAGTACATTTGGAAGTCAGCTATCAAGCGAGAGTCCATTAAACAATCCTCAAAAATGGCGACTGTTACTGAAGGTGTTCCTCAGGGTTCAGTTCACAGCCCCTTTTTTTTTTTTTAAAGGATACTGTAGGCATGTTTTGCAACTCATTTACATTATAAAAGGTGTCCCAGAAGTCTCCATACATAGGGGACTGTGTTTGCCAGCACCTTCGTCAGTGGATGTTCGAGGATATCCACTTCTTCTTGGTTGGTCCACAACACTTATAGTCTTTGTTGAAGTTTGACAACAATGTCACGTATGATGTGCTTGCAATGTTTCCTGTTACTAAAAAGTGTTTATGTCCCATTTGTTCGCAGACTTTTGCGACACCCTTGTATTTATAAAGCGCTTTTATAACAGCAGACATCGTCACAATGCAGGCATACAGAAATACGGCTAGACCTTCAGCCAGAGGTAAGGAAAAACTCCCAGAGATGACACGAGGAACCAAATTCCAAGAGGGAACCCGTCCTCTTCTGGGCGACACCGGATAGTGAGATTATACGTCAAAATGGATCGATGTGATGTTCGTTCTCAATGGGAGGCAGGGGGACCTTGGATCACCTTGAAGCGATCTTTCCGCGATCGTTCTTTTGAGGCAGAGAGGACACTTCTCAGAACGTACTCACCCGGTTTCATCATTTCGTTCGTTTCTCTCGATGCTGGGAGTTTTTGTAACGCGAAAGAGCTCAAGCCAGTACAGTGGGAATTTCCAATAGAATCTCCAATAAAGCACGTTTCAGAAAACGCACAGGGTATTCAATGGAGATGAAGACGTGTAGACATCTCTGCCGAAATATAACGCAGATATTCTGGGTATATTTATGGCTTCGACAACGTTCAGCTTCGTTTTTTTTTTTATTGCTCTGCGATATTTTGAAAGCGTTATGGTATACACATTTGAATTACCATTGAAGCACGCCTAAGCTAAAACCCATTATAAATATTTGATTAGCAATAAAATAATTTTTTTTTTTACAAAAAATAATAAAAACTAGCCACATATAGATCAGTATTGCTTGTGAGTGCTATCAGAGTGTAGGAAAACTCCTGTGTATGTGTGTGCTGCAATGTGAGGGCGAGAGAGAGAGAGAGAGAGACAGCGAGCCTTCGCACTGTCCCTTAATGACATGGGCGTGTAGACGGAGGATCCTTGGTATAATACAGGCGGTGGTAATTGGACAGCAGGACAGAGTGTCCTCACCTCCACCAGGCTGACAGCGCAACTAATCACACCGCAATTTGCATGGAGGGCCGCGCAAATCAGCCCCAATAACGCCGCGCTGCTCTGAGAGATGAGTTTTTAATCTCTGGAAAGAGATGAGACACTGACTCAGGCGTTCTCTTCACTCTTTCTTTTTTCCCCCTCATTTCCTCCCTTTCTCTTCTCATCCCTTTCTTCCTTCCTCTCGGATTGCGATGGACCGGTGGGTAAATTTGCAAGGGCAGGACTCCCATCTTTGTCTCGAAGGCATGTCACCGTGCATTCATTATTATCCCAATGAGAACGAGAGAGAGAGAGAGAGAGAGAGAGAAGGCAGTTCTTCAGAAGGAAAAAAAAAACCCTAGTTGTCCATGTGAATGAAACTCCTTTAAATCGCAATCAGAGCGTTGACAGATATTTTAGCAGGAGGGAATTATTTCCTTAGCAGAGTGCTGGTAAAGGCACCGAGACTTATTCGAGCCTTATTACCCCTGAGTGACCCACGTAATAGAGAATTTTAGAAGTGGAAGTGTTTGAAATATCTACCGGGGGTAACTAATGAGAGCGTTTAGAGGAGACGGACACTCCGAGATGTATACGAGACGCACAGACCGGCTACGGGGCTGCAAGGTTATGACAACCTAAATGTCTCATCTGCGCGAATGCTGGAGGCAAATCTAATGCAGTCCCCATCGCTTTACTGAGGACCGGTGTGTCTCCTAGCGTACAGCTAAGGAGTTTCAGCAGGCTTTTTACGGTTACAATCTAACCTCGATCTACGTGGACGGAAATGAAAGTTGAAATCATGCGAGGTGACAAAAATTCAAAGTAACAAACACTTTGGAAACTAGAAATAGATCGGATCGGTGAGTGAATTCAGTCCGGGAGTGCGTTGCAGTTTCTCATGAAAGGGCTGTGAGCAATGGAGAGACTCAGGAAGTTAGGAAACGCTCAGACCACACTGAAGTAAAAAGAGAAGCCAGAAAAAAAAAAGAAAAGAAAAAATTTGAGAGGATTCTGACAGTTTTTCTGTCTGTAAAGGTAAATCAGAGGTTTATAACATTCTTAAACACGCCACGCAATCTGAACCCAATAATAAACTGATTTGAAAACGTGACACTCGTTAGCAAATAAAAAGGCTTGTGGAAGGAGTCTCCAGTGTCAGCGCTTTGTAACAGAGGTAAAGCTGTAACTTATACGTATACATTACAGCACAGTGAAATTCTTCATTCTTCGCGTATCCCAGCATGTTAGGAAGTTGGGGTCAGAACGCAGGGTCAGACATGATATAGCGCCCCCTGGAGTAGAGAGAGTTAAGGGCCTTGCTCAAGGGCCCAACAGTGGCAGCTTGGCATTGCTGGGGCTTGAACCCCTGAGCTTCTGATCAGTAACCCAGAGCCTTAACCGCCACTGCCCCCATACTTACATTACTGTTGTGACAAATAAATATTTTATACATTTCAAATTATTCCAGGAGACGGTTAATAAACAAACTATGATCATATATTATATACAATACAATTTAATATTAATATACGAGCGTGTGAACACACACACACACACACACGCTCCTTATTCCATGGGCGTTCTCTTATGAAGCCGCCGAGTGGAGAGGGAGCTCTCATCACAGACGAGGACGCCAAACTTCATCACTTTCATCATCATCGGTCCGCGTGTCCCATCTGCAGCCTCCATCTTCTCCTTCACCAATCCGCTCCGAAACCGTCCGCCGTTTCTCTCTGCCCCTGGGGTGTTCCAGTCAAGCTCACTTTGATCCCAATAGCGTGTGACAACTCCGGGCTCGCGCAGTCACCTTGGGCTCGAGGGCAAGAGGGTAAAAAGATTACACAAGCTTGCATGCGTGGCGAGCAAAGTGGCGGGAAAGTCACCTTCCCCTTTCTGGACTGGTGACTGTGTGAACGTGCGTGTTGGCTTTGTTTAGTAAAACGCCATATTGTAGCGAATCACCTCGGTACGCCACATGACCAGATCCTGCTCGTTAATCTTGTCAATCTCGTCTAACGGCTTCTTCGGCAAGTGTGATTTTGGATTTCGGTAGAAAATGACATATTACTCATACTAGGTTTCCTTCGTGTTTATTTCCTGTATATTTTATATCCAACAGATGTCGTTCGGGAAAGCGTTTCCAAGTCTTTCGCTGAATAAACACGACGTATCGGAAGCCAAATCCATCAAACGAATGATGGTGAAAGTAGAAAATCGTTTTGGGGAAATCCAAGAATTATAGTCGATGTTGGTAGAATGGGTCAAATTCACATGTAGGAAACATTAAAACAGGATAATTCATGATTGGAAGAGAGACAAAACTGGGGGAAGGGTAGAACACAGAGGAACAGGTGACAAACGGTACAAAAATTCATGATTAGACTTCGCAGTGAAATACAGAAAGAGCTAATCAAGACGTAAACAGAGAACAGGTGAACACAATTAGGAAAGACATCAATGACAGGATGGGGGCGGAGACAAGACTAAAATCAAAACAAAACCGCACTCGAGATAAAACATGAAAGTGGTGCTAGTCGTGATCAGAACTGGGGAATTCCTGACCCTTAAACATTTTCGTTGTGACAAGCGCACGTTTGTCGCACGTGAATCGAAGAGTGCTTTGACTGAACGCGCGTCGTGACATCATACGATGCGTCTCGGCCCGAATCTATGGAAATTATGAAAAGTTTGCTCGATTTCGCGCTAATTTCTGCAAAATCGTGAAATCCTTGAGGAGGATACGAAGTCCTTAATTATCCATCAAATCCTCAAAGAAACTCCCCCCCCCACCAGGAGTGTACCAAGAGTAAGACTAAAGCAACAATTCTAATGCCTGAGAGTTTCTAGGTATTAGCAAGAGAGTTAGCAAAAATTTGGTGTTTTCATTTTCCCCAAAACTGCAGCCACTCTCCTCGGATAAAGCTCTTAGTGTCTCGCATCCTGAAAGATCAGCTTCCGGGGAACTTTTATGCTAATAATCTGAATCTGGAAGTGAAAAAAGTTTCATATCGGTTATTGGGTTTATTCAGATTTTTTCCACAAATTTGGTCACCTGCCAATTCACACCTCCCAGCCCTCCATCGTGCGAAAGCTTCCAACCGGGACGTGTGGAGTCTAACTCGTACTTCCTACAAGACCCATGACGCGAGCTAAGTACATCCTTTGAAACCATGTGACGCGGCATGACGCACTCTGAGGAAAGCGCTATCCGCCCTCTTCTGAATACATGAGCCTCACACAGACACCCGTGATTGGCTAGCGCCACTGTGATCGACACCCGGAGAGCCGGTTTTTCCCTTTGTCAAGAATGGCTATTACATCATTGGGTGAATAAGTTTCTCCATTACACCATTCAGGCGCCACCTACAGGAAGTAGGACTCGTACGTAGCAATCACTTACAGGATCGGACGTGCAGATTGTTTGTGCGTGAAGCTCAGCTGCCACGTCCACAGCAAGCGATGCCTCTGAATAATGTTGGTTTCATTAGCATATTGTCCAAGGAAGTGGCCACGCCTACTTTGTTATTATTAATCATGTAGGTGTAGAGTGAGAGAAGGTCTGTTTATAAATACATAACTAATCTGTACCACGTTAAGACCGAGGACTTGTGGTTCACCAAACCGACACAGACGTGCGGAAAAGTTCTGCAGTGCGTCATGTCATTCCTCGACTCTCTCGATGACGAGAATACACTGGGGAGACTGGAGCATTTGGGGATGTTCGAGTTAGTGCGTGTGTGTGTGTTCACACCTGCTGTGAACTGTGCCAGGATGCATCACTATCTCATTATTGGGCCATTTTACAGAGAACGGCTCCCGTTTCCATTACAGCGGCTTCTGCAGAGGTCGCAGGCGCGATGAGCGTTTAATTAGCGTTCAGTCATCAGCTGCTTCTCCTCTTTCCTGAAGCTTTTATGTAGGGGGAACAGCTCAGGGGCCTCGCAAACACATCACTGTCAGAGAGCTGGCGCAGAGCAGAGAGGCGGTCCAACAATAGAGAACAAACGGATATTTGAGAAGACACGGCACGCGCCTCTGCTGCTCCCTCTTTTAATTAATGAAGAATCATTAAGCGCTTGTGTGTGGTGGAGAATAACGCACACGTGTAGACACACGCATGCACAGAAGGAGACCGAGGTGCGTGTCAGCAACGCCACACACACACACACACACACACACACACACACACACACACCAGTGCAAGTTAGACAATAGCAGTGATTGAAGGCGAGACTTTTATGATGCAAAATTGTCTGTTGAAGTTAATAAGATGAACGAGTTACGAAGCACTGACACTGGAGACTCCTTCCGTAAATGATCAATAGATGACTCCGTACGGGGGGAAAAAACAACAACGCCACAATCTTAAAAAAATCCGCCATACAAGCCCCTGTGTAAGCTGTTACTATAGAAACAAGAGCGCTTTAGAACGAGTACATTAACATACAACATTCAAGTACTCAATAGCACTGTGGGAACTACGTTATGATTATTATTAAATATTAATGGCGGACTAATTCATGTAGATATGGTCATAATTAATGTATTCTTCATGTAACACATGGACTTCATTAGCAAAGTTGATCTAAAAAAAAAAGAAACCCGGAGAAACACTGTTTATTTAAAAGACTTGCTCGATTCTACCTACACGCGCATGACAACATCGATTACTAATCCTATAACAACAAACAAACAAGGATTCTCAGAGAGAGAGAGAGAGAGAGAGAGAGAGAGAGAGAGAGAAAGAAAAACAAGCTTAATTGTGTAATGACTTGTGTCCAGCTTCTTCGCCCTAGCAAACGCCGAATGACCTCTGATTTACACACAGAACCCAATCACCGCATTTCATTTAGCGGCATACTGCTCGGCAGCCGGCTAATACATCAGCCATTGTTATAGTTCGACATGACATGACGAACGCTTCAAGCGGTTTCATCAAATTCGACTGAAAATGATTTCTCCGGTTTCAACGGGATTCAACCCCTTCATGGTAAGCTGCTTTAGTGCTTAGTAGAGTTCCTTTAGCTGTAAACGAGATGCAGAGCTTCTGCGGCGTTCCTGAGGAATCTTCTCCCGTTTCTCAAGAACAATGTTCAGTAATATTCTTGCGTTTGCGTGCTGCAACCTCCTTCTTCAAATCCCACCAGAGATTTTCTATGTTGGGAGACTGTGATGGCCGTGTAGAATCTTCCAGGACTTCTTCTGCAACCAAGCCTTGGTGGAATTTGAGGTATGCTTGGGATCATTGTCCTGTTGGAAGGTCCAACGAGGCCCAAGCTTCAACTTCCTGACAGACAACATGACGTTTTCTCCTAGGATTTCCCAATGCTTCAATGAATCCATCTCACCTTCCACATGCTGCCAGAAGATGCAAAGCAGCCCCAGAGCATCTCCGAGCCACCACCGTGCTTGACTGTGGACAGAGTGTTCTTTCTTCATTCTTCTCCCTCCAGACATAACGCTGATCCATCATGATGAAAAGTTCTGGTTTTGTTTCATCGCTCCACAGAACAGAATCCCAAAACCTCTGTGGATAATGTATATGATTTTGAGGCGACTTTTCTTGTGCTTTTGGGTCAGTAGTGGTAAACGTCTTGGAGTTCTGGCATGCAAACCTTCTGTGTTTAGTACATGCCTTACTGTGCTCACTGAAACCTCAGTGCCTGTTGCCTCCACATCTTTCTGCAGGTCTTTTGCAGTCACTCGAGGGTTTGCCTTCTCAAAAATCTGCTTGCAGCCATTGATAGCATCCTTTCTCTGCCCCGTCCAGGTATTTCATACACTTTCTACCCCTAGCCAGATCAGGTATTCCATCATGTGTTCCAGTTCAAGCACACCTGGTGCAACTAATGAAGCCCTTGAGTAGATACGTGCTCGAGACAACACCTGTTTTGGATATTTGTGCTGTTGTGAGGGATTCTGTTCAGGGGGTTGAATCATTTTGAAACTGGAGAAGTCATTATGAGTTGGATTTTCAGTTGAATATGGGGAAACCACTTGAAGCATTCGTTGTTTTGAACTATTTCAATTGCTTTTGTTTGATTTGTTCGTTGCAAACAGCTGAAGATCGGTACATTTTGACAATAAACCTGATTTGCAATGGGGGTTAATCATTTTGGTGGCAACATAGCATACTTAACATAGTATACTTACCATAAAAACACTGCACTGCAATTACACTAATGCATAAATTATAGCATGTGCTACCACTCAAAGGTCTTAAAG
>CM022752.1:10537666-10595166 GCA_012411365.1 Ameiurus melas | reverse complement strand
AGGCAGCAGCGTTGAAAATGGAGTGGTGCCGCACCACTGGCAGGAGAAGCGACTGGGGTAGCTCGTTCCAATGGCTCAAAGTCAGAGGTCTCATTTCATTGGCTAAAAGTCAGAGGTCTTGTTCCATTGGCTGCGGTGCATATCGGGCCCAGCTGCCGAGGGCCCTGGTGTGCAGCGCTCGGTGCGATTCTGATCAGGCACTCTTCCAGGACGGACCTCTTCTGCCCTCGGGGTCCGACCCACGGTTTAGAACCTGACAAAATCTCTCCGTACGCTGCTCACCCTGACACGACGTACAGAGTCAAAGCTAATACCAAAAAAGCCCTCAAGAGATGACTGATGGGAAGAACAGAGGGGGGAGAGAGAGAGAGAGAGAGAGAGAGAGAGAGACAAGAGGGCATGATGAGGAGGAAATTTAAAAGGATGTGTATATGAGATAAAGTGTTCTGTTATTGTGTGTGTGTGTGTGTGTGTGTGTGAGAGAGAGAGATGAGGGAGTGAGGTGGGCAGCTGGCGATGTGCAGACTTCCTGATTTCACAGGTGAGAGTGCAGCTTTAGGGAGGATAGAGCACGTCCACACGCCGCACGTACCCGCAATAACAAATACATCCTGTGTGAAGCTTTTAATGCCTTGTGAGGACCAAATGTCCCCATAGTAATAGTAATACATTAAAAGTGTTTGTGTGCGCACACACATTTTTAGTCCTTTATGAAGTGGCTTTCCTAGTAATAGGAAGACCTACAGTATTTTAATGAAATAATGACATGATTATTTTGTGCGGGTGAATGTCTGTCTCTGAACTTCTGTACTCCTTTTTGAGGACCCAAGGTCCCCATAATGATAGAAATACCTCAGTAAAGCCTCACAAAAGATTGTGTGTGTGTGTGTGTGTGCGTGCGCGAACCCAATGGTACCTCTTTTTAAGGACACAAGGTCCCCATAATGATAGAAATACCTCAGTAAAGCCTCACAAACGATTGTGTGTGTGTGAACACTTTGTGAGGACCCAATGGTACCTCTTTTTAAGGACCCAAGGTCCCCATAATGATAGAAATACCTCAGTAAAGCCTCACAAAAGAGTGTGATTGGGTTCATTGTGAAAACCCAATGAACCCAAAATCGTTAATATACATGACAAAGGTCTCTAAAGTGTTTTAACATTTTTAGCCTTTTGTGAAAATTAAGTCCCCACAGTGATAGGAATGCAACACAAATGTGTATAGGTGTGTGTGCGTGTGTGTGTGTGTGTGTGTGTATGGTCTCTCTTTCTCCCAGCAGTATAATTATGATGGTATCTGCTCTCTAATCAATAGCAGTTTCAGAAGGAATTCAATTACAGCACCACTTAACTACTGATATTTCACCGCCTTTGTCCGCTCACATAACGACTCATTTCTAACACGTCTCCCACACCGGGCAGCACCAAACAATCAATCGGATAATTTCATTAGCGGAGGAACAGGGCGAACCGGGGCGTGTGTGCTCGCTATCGAGTGTCTGCTGCTCTCCGTCGCCACACGACAGTGTGAGGAGACACGGAGGACGTGCGCGCACAAACACCAACTGAAAAGGGCCAGAGATCCTTTCCCCTCTGAAAAGCTTCACTTGTATTACGCTCCGTGTCAAAAAGCGGCTATTCACTCCGATCACACGTGTCAACCCCCCACCCCCGGAAAAACGGCCCAACCTCCACTTCAATGATAAACGTGCGCACATACTCACGTACGCACAACGTTCAAAGCGCTTACTGCTGATACACACAGAGGGTCATGCTCTAATTCCACCACTAGGTGCTGCCAGAGACCTACTCTACATCCTCATCAATCTAAAAACAGAATGATCATATTAAAAACTTGATCAGGAAAAACTCAGTCTAGTTTTATGCATATCATGCATTATAAACCTAGTTAGATACACATATAACCCACAAGGGAAATAACCACGATTATCTCAATAGCAGATATTAAATATACAGTATAGCAAGGTTATTAATTAGAAGCACTACGTAATTAATTAGATTCTAACCGTCATCACAACTTTTGAGCTCATATTACTTAATTCAGCGTAACAGACTCTAATAACAGACTCGACTTAGATAACTCACGAACATTAGAGACATTTTTTTACTCACTATTAACTACTAATCATTTCAATCTAAAATACTTTTCACTGCATGTCTAATTGGATAATGTAGCAGTCTATAAATTTATCATCATATTATGTTTATATAATAGAACAGGTTTTCATTTTCATTCTTATCCTGTTTGATCTTGCAACACACGAGGTGGTATTTCTTAAACGGCGCTTATGGTTTTCAAAGGATTTGGAAAGCATCCGGTAGACCCATAAAAGTGGGTTACCATAGGGGTCGAAGCCATGGTGCAATCTACGCAAGCTTCCTTGATGCCACCCGACATGGTAATCAATGCAACTTCACAGCTAACGATTTTAAATGGTTTGAATTCCTAAAGGGAAATCTAAAGCCCGTCGGTAAATTACGTCCGGAAGTCTTACAACACTGGAAAGTTCACTCGTTTCGGCTTGAGGTATTTGGTAATTTTACGGTTTGAGAAGTGTACAGTACGGCAGAGCTGTGCTGACGAAAGCTGAGGCATGTTCTTATTTCAACATCAGAAAACCTCAAACATGTACACTCAGCACGACAGGAATAGGCTTTGCCATGCTAGCCGTGTGCGATTTCTCATTACGGCTAATAGTATCTCTTGTAGCTCCTGTTTTCGACCGGAATGGAAGTAAATAAACGAAGACGAAGGTCTGGCGTTATGTTACCATGCCTCTTCCCAGCAGCAGAGGGGTGTGTGAAGTCTCAGGCAGGGGACTGGAAAAACAAACTATGAGGTCACAATGCATGTGTGCTTTGCTAAGACAAAAGATATACAGATAAGTAGAGAGATATACAAGCCGCGGAAACGTTCAGACAGGCGCGCGCGGGTTTATACGGACATATGCAAACAGACACAAAGGATCAAGACACACACGAGTCAAACAGGTTGTGTGATGTCTCAGGTGGAAATCAATGGCCAACTAATGCAGCTAAAGTCAGACTGAGGAACCATTTTATCGCACTCTGTCAGCCATGATCAGAGCCCACACTGAGAGACAGGCAAGGCTATCGATCTCTCCGTACACATCAAACAAAAATATGGATACTCAGGTTCTTTTTTCTGGTCAATTCACTTATTGTTCAGATAATCTGAGGTTGGCTGTCTGAGGTTACTCTATGTGCTTCTAGGTTCCTTGGCCCATGTTCAGTCTTTTGATCCAGTTCCTAGTTACATTGTCCTGGCTCCGAAAGGTTTTAATTACAATTTTATAACAAAATTTATATAAAAAATACAAAAAAACACAAAACCAGGTAAAACAAAAACAAAAAAAAAAATAAAAAAAAAAGGAACACCAACTCCCAACCTCTTTATTCATTCTCTCTTCCTCAATTCTAATTAAACAAAACAAAAATGTGGCCAGGTGCCCTTTTTTGTTTTCAGTTCATTGTGATTCCATGTAATCAAAGGTTCCCCAAATTACTGTGTTCTCAATTTTTTTTCCTCCTTTTTTTGTTCCCCCGCACACTTTTTTTGGGGGGGTCCCCCCCCCCCACTCTCGATTTTTCATATAGCTTCCTGTGTTTTTATAGTCATATGGTAATTTGTTCTCAAAAACAAAAATTTTAAAAAAAATACAAATATTATTTTTTTTAAAAAGTTAAAAAAAAAAAAAGAATATAAGAAAAAAAAAATTTTTTTTTAAAATAATAAAAAAAAAAAAAAAAATTTTATAATAGTAAAAAAAAAAAAAAAAAAAAAAAAAAAAAAAAAAAATATAATAAATAAAAAAAAAAAAAAAAAAATAAATAATATATCTTCTGAAGATCTAAATGTTTTCAAGGGTCTTATGTTTCCAAAGGTCCTATGTTCCCAGATTCCCATGATCTCATAGTCCAACGTTCCCAGGCCCCAATCTTTCCAGAGTCCTAGAATGCAACAATCCCATGTTCACCAGGACCAATATTTCCAAGGGTGCTCTGGACCCAGGGTATGGGGTTTCCTGGCACATAGGTCCCAAGGGCTCATGTTCCCAGAGTAACATAGGTTTCCAGGGCCCAGACTGAAATCTCCGGGTAAACCTATGTACCCTATTAAACTTTTCTAGAAAACACTACTTCCCAAGCCTAACTTTAAGCTCTATGTAGTCCAAATCCCATATAACATGAATATAACATTAACCTCCACTCTACAAAGTCTGACATTGTATGATTAGTAAGTAACCACCTACAAGTGTATTTGTTAAATTAGCTGGATGGAAGGTAGATTTGAACACATGACTATTTAAATTAGATTTGAAAATATAAGAATGTTCTGAGCTCAGGGAAGATATTACCCTGGGAACATGGATACAGCTCTGTTGATGCCACAGCAACAAGGTGAGAAAAACAAGATATCTAACAGCTCATGTTTAAATGTCAAATATTGAGTTTATCAGGCTCACTGAAAGCAAAGCCAGAGCTAATCTTTCTGCAGCTCCTGCTCTCCATGGAGGTAGAGGAGTCCCTCAGCAGCAAGCTAATGTGCTAGCAGGCAGCATGACTCTGCTGTTTTGTGCCAATTATACTAACAACGGACCGGAACAGGCGAATTGCTGTGCGTTCGCTAGCACCTAGTATTAGCATACGCAGGTGAAAGGTCACAAATCAGCGGCTATATCCTTTGCTCCTTTTGCCAGTGCTAACGACTGTTGCAATGTGTCACGCATGCTAATGATACTCCCTTGCGTGCTACCTCTTGCGTGTGGGTGAAAGTTGGGGAGTCCAAAGTCAGCCCCTATGAGAAGGTTCTGCTGCCTATAATGAGCACAGTGATGAAAACATTATGCGAGGACACAGAGCTTAGCCAGAGCTAACACCATGGCAGCCTGCTGACAGACTGCTGGCTGGGAATACCTCACACTGTTTAAGAAATCCGTTCCTGTGAATGGAATTGTGGTCGTAGTTCAAGATGGTAAGCACTAAATTCAAATTTAATTTATTCTTTCTCAGTAACCGTTTCATCCTAGTCAGTGTTCCAGGCAGGAATGCACCCTGGATTGGTTCACCAGTCCATCTCAGGCACCACGCACACCTAGGGGTATTTTAGAATAGCCAGTTCACTTACTGGCATGGATTTTGGGAGGTGGAAGGAAACCGGAGATCTGATCAAGATCTTCCTAAGGCCATGATTAGATGGTCAGGTGGGCACAATTATGGTTGGGGCTAAAAGTCTTCAGGAAGGTAGATCTTCAGAAACAGGATTGGTGACCACTGCGCTACGTAGACAGTAACCCGAGTTCAGAATTAAACCAGAGACATGGGAGCCGTGAGGCAGCAGCATTACTTGCTGCACCAACATGCCACCAGTTTCATTCAATTTCATTTGCGAATCGCCAGCTTGACAATATGAAGACCATCTACCGATGAAGGGCATGATATACTGTGTTTAATTACACATAATTCTTAGTAAGATTAGCTAAACTAGCCATTTATGTAAATACAGCACTGCATGAACATCAGCTCGCTAGTTTGTTCGGCTAAGCAGCATACACTTGAATTTAGCAGGCCGCAGATAGTAGGTAGCTACATAAACAACGTCAAGTAAATGACTTCATTATGTAATTGAAGTCAGGACACACGTTTGCTAGCAAGATACAGAAATGACTTTAGGCAGAACCCGTAGCAAACAATATAAACTTAAATTCAAACTGACAAGCTAACTAATCTTACGCTAACAGTGTGACTAGATAAGATTAGCTTAAAAAAAAAATATATATATATATATGTATAAAGTTATTTTTTATTGTAAATAAAACAAGACACCATCATTATAATTAAGCCACAAAGTTATTGTTAAGTTTTGTAAAAAAAAATACTAAAAAAAATTGCGTCAAAAGAAGTAGCCATGATTGCTAACAAGCGATCTAGCTAACATTAGGTAAAGAATTATAATGTGTAACTGATGCAAGGATGTGCGTCACTCAACAGAATCAGAACCTTTAATCACACACACACACACACACACACACGCACTAACCTTCCAGCCGGACTACCAGGGGCACCTTGAGCTCCAGCTCTCTGCAGGCCTTAGTGATGCCGTTAGCAATGATGGCACAGTTCACAATCCCGCCAAAAATATTCACCAGGATGGCCTCCACCTTAAAAAAAAAAAAAAAAAAAAAAAAAAAAAAACAAAAAAAACCCACCCCACAAAAAAACAAAAAAAAATTTTTTCCCCCCCCCCCCCCCCCCGCCCAGGCCAAAAATACATAAAAGATCTGGGGCATCGCACAAATAAATACCCAGATTCAACAATATCCCGTTCCGCTCCACAAACAACCAAGGAGCATAAAACAACAATATGATCCCATGTGTCTATAAGGTTCTGCAGCTTGCTAACAGAGATAAGAACAGGAGTGTGGCTGTACAAAGTCCTTGTGGAAAAAGCAGACAGGAGAAACTGAGCTTTAAACCTGTGCGAAACCTGTGGGAAAAAAATTATAAAATAAAATAAATAAATGTAAAAAACGCAACGCGAGAGGCCAAGGTTAGCGCTATCAATCGGGCCGCAGTCAGGTACGGGATTAGGATAATCCCTCAAAAGCTACTAAACAGATTACAGACACATAATGCAACCACGATTTACATTCCTGTTCGTGACGACGCATAAGAGCAGACGCTCACGGGGGCATGCTCAAACACGCACGCAAAAACCTCTTTTAAAATGACTAGTCATGTAAATAACCTACAGCAACTACACGAGTACAGCGAGACGGGATTCGTTTCTGTGATAGGAGCTAATCAGCAGGATCAAGAGCAGGATGCGCTAATGCTGTTTACACACAAAGAGAGAGAGAGTGTGTGTGAGAGAGAGAGAGTCAGAGAGAGAGAGTGAGTGAGAGAGAGAGAGAGTGAGTGACCGAAAGAGAGAGTGAGAGAGAAGTGGGAGCAAAAGAAAGTGAGAGAAAGAGAGAGTCAGAGAGAGAGTGACCGAGAGAGAGAGAGAGAGTGTGAGAGAGTGAGAGATAGAGAGAGATAAAGAGAGAGAGTGAGAGAGAGAGTGAGATCTGTACTGTTACGGCTATTGTCAGTGAGTATGTTTAATAATTAATAATATAAATATAATCATTAGCTGATAGTCTGTCTTACTTTATTTCAAGCTAAGGGACAGGAACTGTGAGGCTTTGTTTCCCACCAGCCAACAAGAAATATATCAAATTATGCTAATAATCGATTTATTTTGTACATCTACACACATTATCATCATTACTGCTGTTAGTTAATTTTAGTTGATATGTTTGTTGGTCTTATTATTATTAGTAGTAGTAGAGGAGAGAAAGGCAGTCAGAGAGAGAGTGAGAGAGAGTCGAGAGAGAGAGAGAGAGAGAGAGAGAGAGAGAGAGAGAGTGAGACAATAAATAAATAAAATCTAGCAGGTGCCATTTCTTTTGTACATCACAAGTTGATTTGAAGTCGGTAAAAGTTAACACTGTTAGGATTTGTATGTGAGAGAGAGAGAGATATGCACACCAGATGCTGAATGGGGACCTGAACATGCTCAAGCTGAGATCACATCGACCATGACTGCACAATTCATGCTACTGCTGCCCCTGACCTGACACTAAAAGCCTGAGTAACCCTCTCTCTCTCTCTCTCTCTGTGTCTCTCTCTCTCTCTCTCTCTCTCACACACACACACACACACACGGTATATCTGGCTCTGAAGCTTATAAAAGATTTCACCAAATAACCTCTCCTGATCTGACATTTCATAGCGTAGCATGATCCGAGATTGTGTGCGTGTGTGAGTATTCCAATACACAGCACACAAACACACCCCGTATGCTCTAATCCACGGTTACAACAATCGCGCAAAATCACAGACAGAAATATCAGCGCTGAAATGTTCAATGCTCTCATGTGCGCCATTTTCTCGGTGCCATTCCCTCCACTATCTCATCCGAATCGCTCCGCTGTCTGATGTTCCAGCTGCTTCCTCTCAGTCTGAAGTCTCCATGCAATCTCGTGTCCTGACACCAGGGGGCACTGCAGATCCAGGAGTCTCGTCCGCCCGTCCTCGTATCGTTCCTCTCGTGACGGGCGCTCCATTTTTCAGCCCTGGCGTTACTGAGAGCGGCCATATTTCTTTCACCCATGCGTTTCCTATTGACATCCATGTATATTAATGACGCGGCGGGTGATTTATGCGCCGTCGTAGCAAAGTCAACGCAGTTCATAAAAATATTGGGCATGCTCCGCTCCAACTGTCTGTGAATGTGTGGGAATGGAGGATCGGTTTTCTGTGCACTACGACATTTTCTTATAGCTGCTGGAAAGATTCTCAATAGTGAACGAGTGTCTGGGGGGAAAACAACAACAACAGGTTGAAACAAGTTATTAATACACTTTTAATTGTTAGTTAAATTGCTTTCCAGTCTACAGGAAATTAACACTGGATTAACATCGCAAATATCTCATCACATTAGCGATATGAAATTTGGTCATTTTTGACAGACTGGGTACTCAAATTCCTGAGAAAAATGTTTATATACATATGTATTGTTGTGGGAAAATCGCTGTATCAAGTCCAATTTTTGCACACTTTCCGACTTCAATTTCACTTAAAGCCTGTAAGTAGGGAAAAGTTAAGTCAAAATGGCAATCCATCCATCCATACATCCTTATCCTATACACAGCTGCAGGGGAGCCAGAAGCCTATCAACAGGACCTCGAGGCACAGCACGGGGGACAAGCTCTGGAACCCATTGCAGGACACTACGGACAATAGAGAAACACCAATCAGGCTACGACGCATGTCTTTGGACTTGGCGAGGAAACCGGAGTACCCTGAGGAAACCCCCGAAGCTCAGAGAGAACATATAAACTCCACGCACATGGGGCGGAGGCGTGATTCAAACCCCCGCGCAACCCAGAGGACGATTCAATTCGAAATGATTATAGTATAACGAATTCCCCCAATTCCACCACGATCAACACGGTAGTTCCCCCCAAAAAATGCCACCATGAACATTCATTAGAAGGAAAGATCGAGACGGAATTCACATTGCCATTTTCAGCTGAACTTCAATAAACGTAAAATGCGTTCAAACGCCAAGATGTGAGGTAGCTCAGCAGCTTCAGCTCATCGCTAATAATTGGAAGGTTACGAGTTCAAATCCCAGACCTGCCACAGAGTTCCTGTTAGATCCTTTAATAAAGTCCTTAACCTTCAAATCACTCAGCTCTATCACCATGCTTAGATTAGATTCTGTAAGTCACATTCATTAAAAGCGTCTGGCAAAATGTATATTAATAAATGTAAATGGGGCGGATTTGAAACTGCGCTGTCCCGGTTGTGCATTTATTACAAGTTTCGATTTATTTAAATACCAAATGACAAAAAGGACACCCGTGTTCAAGCCAATGAGACACAGAAGGCAATAATTGATTGCAGTGTGAGTTTGCTAACTTTTGTATGCAGTAAAGCGAACATCTTACTTGTACTAATTTTAGATGGCAAATCAATTTAGATCAATTCCTGCTCCAATTAGGAGCCGAAAACACCGGCGCTCTGCTTGATCATCGATGCAAAACATTTAATTAAGCCAATTAACACCCAACTGGATCAATTAGGTCGGTTAACACCTAGTAAATTAGCCATGCAAGACTTGTGCCATTAATAATCAAAAAAGAAATCCTTTCTGCACACTGAAAAACTATTAAAACATACCGGCAAGGATGTTAAACAAGACAAGGTGGGTAAATAAATAAATAAATAAATAAATCAATCAATCTACCAGGACGTGCTCCAGTACTGTTACAGATTTCAACCTTAAAGTTGCACGCGCGACTCGAATTTCATATAATAAGGTCATAGTGCTCGTGGCAGAACGGCCTGTCAAGGTGTTTATCCTTCAAACTCAGGCGGAACAGCTGGAACGAGCTTCAGAGCGGAGGAAAACAGCCTGCTGTCTGTATTGAAGCTCTCAGAAAGCTCTCTCTCTGCCACATCCACTCAATAACGCACAAATCCGCCGGGATTCCAATGAGCAAGAGCGATTCTATTGGGTCTCGAGCACATCAATCGTGTTGATCGTGAATATTCAGCGCGTGTCTTCGTTTACACGTTTGTTATAGTGAAAGTGCAACAACGGCATACGGATCTGGATTGGACAAGGTATGGTAAATTTCTCTTTGTAAGGCAAAAGGACTTTACTCCCAAACACAGCCCCACTCATGATTGTCTGTGGTAAAATAAGAACTTATTTTAACACCAAGAAACCACAGACAGTCAACTGGAATCACTATATATCCTGAAAAAAGTGCAATACTGCACAATCCCCACTAAGCCCCGCCTCCTGAAGCTGTTAGTCCTTCATTCATTCCTCTTCAGTAACCACTTCACCCCGGTTAGGGTCAAAGTGGATCCTGGAAACACTGAGAACGAGGTGCTAATACACACTGGATGAGATGCCAGTCCATTACAGGGCAACATGTACACCTAGGCCCAATTTAGAGAGTCACCAATCCACCGAGCATGTTTTTGGGAGCTGGGAGGAAACCGGAGAACCTGCAGGAAACCCACATGGACATGTGGACAACATGCAACATGGAAAACTCAAACAAACGGATAGTAACCCAAGCTCAGGATCGAACGAGGGCTCCTGGACCTGTGCAATGGCAAAAAATAAAAAGTGTTGTGCGCAAGATAACGCATTTTCGATTATAATTGACGACAAAAAGACATTTCTGGAAACACATGGCGGCATATGCTCGAGATGACCGCTTCAAACCACATCTAGATAACCGGAATGACCATTCATCCCTAAAAATGGGTAATTTCATATAATCCCTCCCTAAGCTCAGCCTCCCGAAGTTTGACTAACCAGAAATCTGGAAGTTACGTGTATGATTAATTATACGTAATGTAATTATGCAGAGTGAATTTTACGATATAGATTTAGCGTCGTAGCTCCAGAGCAGAACTAAAGAAGCAAAAATGTCAGACACTCGGCTACATTACGGATTCTCAGTGACTCCACAGCCTCCGCAGACAAATGCCAACACGTTCTCGTTTCACTGCTCGTTGCTTTGGAAAGATATTCCGTTTGAAGCGCCCAATGCACTGCAATTCAAGCCTCGTTTAGCTCCTGTGCTCCGTTAGCTAACGCACATGCCACCAGATCCAAGACGCCATTGTTATTGGTCAGTCATTTTTCACATCTGACAGCCTTAGCGATGCCTATACCTACCCCGACACTACGATCAGGGTGAAATGCGATTACACTCGAATCAGACTCGCCTACAGTGCAGGGGAACACTCGCTCTATATCAAACCCCTTAAATAAAACAACGCTCCTGCCCCCCCTCCCCCTCCTTTCATTGGAGACTGGGGGTACGGTGCAACCATTATCACTCGCAAACACACACCTAATGCACACCTACACAAGCCGCTAATCGGCTCGCGGAAAGGCATCGCTCTCTTGTAAATGGCTAACAGATGCTGGATGCCGTTCACGCCATTGTTCGGGCTTATCTCTGGAACGCAGCCGGTTCGGTTAGCCGCCGTGTTTTAGCACCTTTGCTAACCTTCAGCCACGTTCTGCGACAGGCTAAAGTTAGCTGCTCAGTTTGAACGGTGTAAAACCTTTCACAGTGAGGAAACTACGTTTAGGCGGAGCGGTTTCCTGTCGCTTTAACCCATCGGAAGACTTCAGTAATGGTATTTGTGATGAGTGCGTGGTAGCTAATAGGCAGCTGAGCATCCTGTGTACTGCGTTCTTATCATTAAATATTAACACACGAGCAAAGACGAGCTTCTTGAAGTTGATACTTCGGATCAAAAGCCATCTTTTCAGAGGCTGGGATGCTCGTCTACAGACAAATCCACACACATTAAACTGTCAACATGCCGGCACGGTGCTAGAATTCGACTGGAAGGGCTATACACTGCTAAAACTCACAATCACATCATTTGCCAGAGTCCTGATATATAATTTGGGTGCTCAGTGGCAGCAGAGGTATGTGTCAGTGATAGCAAGGCTGGAGTGATTCGGGATATATATCTTTTTTCTTTTTGCCTTGCGACTTCTTTTATATTCCTGCCATTCGATCAAATCTAGGTGCTATTTTTCAGTCCCGATAATCCGCTCCCATCGGCTCGGTTCCTCCTGTGCCATGGGACACTGAGAAGCATAGAAGGAGACACAGAAAGAGAGAGACGGCTTGGTCTGAGGCTGTTATTCGTGGCCGAGATTGGCCCTGGCAAAAAGGGGATAAGAGGGAAATAATTATCCAGTCTGCTGGAGCATGACAGCTCCTCCTCTCGCCTCGAGTGAGAGAGGTGAAGCATCGTGTCAAAGAATCGGTTCGGAAACCCGAGGAAAAACATGCCGTCACCGCCATCCCGACCGCGTGTCCCAAACCGCCACGGCGTGCGCACTACGGCCATGGCCGCATTCATCGGCCGGGGGTTTGAGGCACGGGGTTGCGACGGTGTGTACGTTTCCAAACGAGATCGAAAAAGAAGAGCAGAGCAGAAACGGCGGGAACGAAAAGCAAAGCGATAACGGTCGGGAACTTTAGGAAAGCACCGAAGACGAACCAGGTCAACTGAGGACTGTCTGAGGAAGTCTTTTTCTGCACTTACATAAATTGGAAAAATGACCGCTAAAATGTACCACTCCACAAAACAGGGGGTAGTACTTTAAATTAGATCAAACATACACACACGTACACAAAAAAAAGCATATTTTCCAAATCGTACATATTATATATATATATATATATATATATATATATATATATATATATATATATATATATATATATATAAATAAAACATCTGTTTTTACTTTCCTAAAAACTTTACCCAAGTTACCCAGGTTTGCATTCACAATGTTCCCTTATTCCTTTGCACGTTTCTACATACGAACCAACTTTAGATACGCCATCTTTACACTCGCACACAATTTCCCCAAACAACTGGGCAACTTCCGATATGGAAGACATCAACGTGACACCACTATGGTGCCCTTCAACTCAAGGTTGCCTTGTTTACTTCCTGTCCACACTCTTACTAATCATGTACTGACAACTAAGCGGCGCTACAGACATCTTCAAGCCCGCGCGCCTTCAAACTGAGGATGATAAGAGACACTGCGACGTCACTGACTGGAGTCCTGGAGTTCATAACGGCCTTCGAGTCCTTACTTCTTTCTGGCACGTGAGTGAGTTGCAGCTGTCTCCGCTCTCTCTCTTTTCGATTATCCTTCTCTCTCCGAGTCTCTCTCGCTCGTACTCTCTCCAGTGAAAAGAAACTAATCAAGACAGAAATAGATTTGCAGTCTGGGTCTGGAGGTGTGCGTGTGCGCAATGAAGACTGCAGTGTCCCAGTGAATTGATGCTCGAGTTGGTCATATCCGCCTCAAGGTCTCCGGCTCGTTGTGCGACGGCGGAGGGGTTGTGAACTGTGACAGCTACGGCACGACGCGTCCCATCACGGATGAGCGAGAGCGGCCTTTCAGTCCGGCTGCCATTCAATTCCCAGCACAACAGCACAGAAAAGAGTCGCAGACTGAGGTTTATTAGGAACACACACACACACACACACACACACACACACACACACACACACACTGATGAACACAAAGCACAACTGACTAGCATTAGAAACATATGATGATACATGTTCATAAGGGATCAGATTGTGAACCGATAAAACAGGAACACTGGAATGTCTTGGTAACTTTCTCACATTTATCCAGTCATCTGTGAGAGAGTTCGTGTTTCTCAGGAGTTCTCCGGCTAGTTAAGGCTTCAAGCTTTCGGAAACCTTAAGAGTTTCCCCACCAGGATAAAATGAAAAGAAAAACAACAACAACAAAACCACTTTACACGCCACAGGAAGCTTTAAGATTGTACAGTGTGACAAGGAAATCGGAGACGAACATATGTTTTTGTTCAGATTTCTATATTTGTTTTCTAAAACTTCTGAAAATCTCTTTGGAAATGCGGGTTAAAATGCAACCAAATAATCTTGTTCTGCTGCTGCAGTGTTATCTGAGATGTAATGTTAAGTAACTAGACTTGAGGCAATTAGCAACTTAGTTTCTCAGTTTGTGTCTATGAGCGTTTCGCTTTTAGAAAACATTCCAAGGAGAACCCCGTTAGAAAGCTAAAAATGAGATCAAATCGACCTATGACCCAACTGTAATAAACCATGTAATAACTGTAAACTCTAATACCGTGCAAACTCGGGTTCTAAAACCCCTGTGGCATTTATACTGTATGTTCTCCGACAATTACAGTGAACTACAACTTGCCCCAAAATGAGCCTAAAAGAATGTACGTCATGTAGGGCTGAAGGTAGCAAAGACGGGAGGGAAGAACGAATGAAGGAAGGAAGCAAGGGAGTAAGAAAACAAAAAAACAAAAAGCAAGACAAAAAGAAAAGAAAGACGAAGCAAAAAAGTAAAAAATGGTATTAAAAAGGGAAGGAAAAAGGGAAGAAAAAAAAAACCAAGCAAGCACGCAAGAACGAACAATGGGAAGAAAGAAGAAAAGAAACAATGGAAATAAAACAAGCAAGAAAGAAAGAGAGAGAGAAATGGTATTAATAAGGGAAGAAAAACGGAAGACAAAGCGACAAAGCAAGAAAGGAATAAGTATAAACAAACAATGGAGAAACGAAAAATGGAGATAAGGAAAAGACAGACACGGAAAAAAAACTACGGAAAGGAAACAAGAAAGAAAGAAAGAGGACAACGGAAAGAAAGAAAATGGAGAAAATAATGACAAAAAAGAAAAAAATGACTACTAAAGAAAGATGTACTAAGAAAGAAAGAGTTACTGAGAACAAAAGGAAGGAAGAAGTTTTTCTCCAGAGATTTTTCTCCATCTCTCAATGTGTTTCTCTCCCCACCTTTTTCAAAGATTGCACACTCTGATTTCCAGGCAAGGGAAGAGAGAGAGAGAGAGAGAGAGAGAGAGAGAGAGAGAGAGAGAGAGGGAGAGAGGGAGAGGGACAGAACACGAGTGAGATGTGACTAACCTTAGCAAAAGGCCAGCGTATGAAAAGGAAGGGAAACATAAACCAAACACCAGTGTGACACTTGTGCAAAGGCAAGAAGACAGAAATAAGCAGCGATGGAATGACAGAATCAGAGAGTGAGTGAGTCAGGAAGCATGAAGAGAGAGAGAGAGAGAGAGAGAGAGAGAGAGAGAGAGAAAGATGATGGCAGTCGAATTGTCACACGTCAGTCAGAGCTGAGATTTCATTTCCTCTTGCACACTCCCAGCATGCCACACACACACACACCACACACACACGGCAAGCTGGCAGAAAGTAAGATTTGATGAAGCCGGAACAGCATTCATTTCAGACACACACACACCCGTACCTGAGATGTCCTTCGGATGGAGAGGACTAACATGTCCGTCAGAAGGACGTCAGACTACAGATTACTCGGAGTGAAGACGCTCCACTACACACAGAATACTGCTTTACACTGGATGAACAGAGACTCTCCGTGTGTCTCACCACGTCCCGTCCCGTCCCATCACGCCGCTGAACTTTAATTTATGAGAACTGCAGGGAGATGTCTCGAGGGCATACACAACTAGTCTCTCTATCTAGCTGGGAATGTATGCATTATAAATGCCACCTGCTTTTCTTACATCGCCTCTATTATTAATAAAGCTATGGCGAGTGCACACTACAGCATATGAACACATTCTTAAAATATGCTTTCACCACAGCGCGGTCGAGCTCTCGATTCTGATTGGCTCGTGGGTGGTGATTCATTTTCTAGAACAGCAGCTCCGACAGTAGTTCCAATTTAGGAAGGAGCCTCCAGTGTTTCATTTTGGTATTATAACTTCAACACAGAGAGAGAGGTTCTCCCAGAGTGTTCGTGAGAACATAATAAATCCCGCATTCTTCCAGAGCACATGACCAAGGAAACATTCATGCTCTCCATGAAGCGATAGCGAAACTTCCGCATGATTACAGCCAAAACACTGGCTGGCGTTTTCGTATTTGTATTTAAAGCCTAAGCCTGGGATCATCTAAAGTCTTGACCCAGCCCATCTTTTTGGCAATGTGTGGGCGGAGCACAGACTGTACACGCGCTTAGATTGGTATTTTTCCACACAGCAGCTCTCTCCACGCTCCTCCGAGCCACAGTTACTTTATTAAAGCGAAGGAATGCATAATGGTGCCGAACGGCATGCATAATCACCTCGGAGAACAGCCACAACAAACGGGGCACGGCATATAAAAAGACGACACTCCCACTCTGTTCGCTGCACCACGCGCCCAATCAAGATTAATTTATTCTAATGTATTCGTGCAGAAGGTCAATCATCCAAATGATTCCGATTGCCATTGCATTCGATCTCATCTCACAAGCCAATGAGGCGTCCACAGGGCAACTGCGCTACTTTTTGCAAGGCAAATCATCTTCGTTTAGTTACAGTTCGGTGGTTCGTTTTGGCCTTGGTAAACAGTGATCACTAACAGCGCTCATAAAAAGACCAGATGGGACACACAATTGCATTTTATATAACATGGTACAGAACTGTACTCACCAATCCTCGCTCTCTCCGAGTATGTGTGTGTTTACTCGTTTGCCATGCTGATGTTATTTGAAGGGATAGATGACCTGAGCTCCTCACAGTTGCTTTATTCTAGGATTATTATTATTCCAAATAATCATTTAGATTAATAAGATCATATTGTCAGATCTACAATATCCCAAGTTTCCACATTTCCCCAACATGTACCCAAGTCCCCATATTCTCACATCAACATGTTTCTAGGTCCCCATATTTCCAGAGCCACATATCCCCATGTTTCCAGCATCCTAAATTCCTAGACCCCCATATTCCTAGACCTATTTGTTCCTAGGTATCCATATTCCTAGGAGTTACATGTTCTCAGGTCTCTATATTCCAGGATCTATTTGTTCATAGGTCCCCATATTCCCAGATCTATTAGTTCCTAGGTCCCCATATTCCTAAGAGCTACACATTCTCAGGTCTCCATATTCCCAGATCTACTTGTTCCTAGTTCACAATATTCTTAGATCTATTTGTTCATAGGTCCCCATATT
Organism: Ameiurus melas; assembly: GCA_012411365.1. Taxonomy (NCBI): domain Eukaryota; kingdom Metazoa; phylum Chordata; class Actinopteri; order Siluriformes; family Ictaluridae; genus Ameiurus; species Ameiurus melas. The sequence continues at coordinate 10,578,008 of CM022752.1, read as the reverse complement.
CCCAGATCTATTAGTTCCTAGGTCCCCATATTCCTAAGAGCTACACATTCTCAGGTCTCCATATTCCCAGATCTACTTGTTCCTAGTTCACAATATTCTTAGATCTACTTGTTCCTAGGTCCCAATATTCCTAGATCTACTTGTTCCTAGGTCCCAATATTCCCAGATCCATTTGTTCCTAGATCTATTTATTCCCAGGTCCCCATATTCCCAGATCTATTTGTTCCTAGGTCTCCAGATTCCTAGGAACTACATGTTCTCAGTTCTCTATATTCCCAGATCCATTTATTCCCAGGTCCCCATATTCCCAGATCTATTTGTTCCAAGGCCCACATGTTCCCCAGACCCTCAGTACAGTTCTCAGTATGTTGTCAGGGGCCTGTTTTCATGTAACTTCCTTTGTACATATATATGAACAGTTGGTGGACACCTAGCCTTTCAGTCATTGTATGATTGTTGCTCTTTTAAGAGTTCTAAGCTTCGGTTGTATCCTGCCTGATTTGTAAGTCACTTTGCATAAAAGCATCAACCAGATGAATACATATAAAATGTAAATGTATATGTAAATGCAAAATCCACTAATCAGGAAACTTGCAACTTGACAAAGATTCCTTTCACAACCTAAATTAATGAAGACTTTTCAACACTGTATTTCGCTGATTAAAAAAAAAATGGAAAGAAAAGGCCATTTTTAAAAGTTTGTTTTAGTGTCTGAAACTCTGAAAGAGTTCTGTAAGCTCTGTGTAATTTATTGTGCTGTATTTGCAGTATAATTTAATACCCATGCTGGTGGAGAATAAGCAGGGGAAAAAGTTGGGAGAGAGGGCCAGATAATTCACTTTTCTGCTCCCGTTTGTCGCAAGAGGCAATTTGGTGGGATGAAATAACCTTGCAGTTCTTTAATCCAGATAGATGGAAAGCTATTTTGATATGGCTGCCCCATCCCCCAAACTCACACCTCCACCCTGAGCCTATCCTAAAAATAAGGCCTTTTAAGATGACTAATTTGTTATTCATCTGTTAAAATCACTCTATCACTGCACTTATTGAAATGCAATGACTGCCTTCTGCTCTGCTCAGACTAAATGAGTAATTAAAAAATTGATAGAACGGCCTGTACTGCATGCTCGTTCTCTCTCGTTCTCGTTCTCCCCCCCCAATCCTCAGGCTCCATGTCTAGGCTCTAGGGAGAAGCTTGCTAAACTCCTCGAAAAGCACAAATCAGACCTAACATATGGACACAATCAAGATTTGATTTCTTAAAAGCCAAAAACATGGATACATAGATTTGGTGGGTGTGCTGGGTAGCCCTGGCTCATTATGCTGACTTTGTGTGTGCGCATGTATGTTTATTACGTATAAAAAGAAAGAGAAAGAAAGAGACAGATTTAGAAAAAGAGAGCAATATCAGCGGCCGAATTGTTCAGGGTATAGCAAGATCAAGTGCATCACCTTGCATCACCACTTAATCCAGACTCAAACATCAGCCCCCACTATTTAAACTTTTAATATAGAGTCGTGTGCAAAAATAAGCATACTTTTGAGTTAGAAGCACTGGCAAGATAGCAATAATGAAAGAAGTCAAACTCAATAGCAATGGCATTAACGGGGATGCCTCCGCTACCGGCAGTTTACTCCTTTTCGTTACTAATTTGTATGCCAGAAATACTATTAAAACATGCATGCCCGTAATGGGTGAATGGGTGTGCGATTCTGCCCTGCGATGGATTGGCACCCTGTCCAGAGTGCCCCTTGCCTCTACCCAGAGTTCCCTGGGATAGGCTCCAGGCTCCCGAGAGCCCCTGCGTAGGATAAGCGGTATGGAAAATGGATGGATGGATGGGTGACCTTGACCCTGTTTGGATCAACTCTAAAATCGAATCCGTTCATCTGCTGATTACGATGAGAATTCCATATAAATCCTACAAACATTCAACAACTTGCTCTTGAGATACTGCAGTAACAAGAACAAAAAAAAAAAAAAAAAAAACAGTGGCATGTGCCATTTCTTTCATAATACTTGAATACGCCTCCCTTTGCCTCTATAATGGTGCCAGTCCTGTCATGTCCCGAGATAAATCCTGTCACTTTCAGCCCCATCTTTCACTAAATGAACACACACACAGATATGGCCACTTACAGTCACCATCCTGGAACATAGAAGTGTCAGTGTTTTCTGCTTGGACATCTGCATTAACATTTACACTTGCTCATTTAGCTGAGGTTTTATCATCGAGACAGGATCCTGAGCAGTAAAGGTCTCAAGCATTGGTGGAGCTAGGATTTGGGATCTTAACCTTCTGAAAGGTGTTAAGCCTTATACACCTGAGCAGCCAAATTTGGGGGGGTTAACCAGAGAAGCTGCAGTCAGGTATTAAGATCAGTGCTGAAGGCTCCATTAGGACTTGAGCAAAGAAGCAGGAGATTCCCCATTTACTCAGCAAAGGGGTCACACCGAGCCTTTTATCCTCCAGGATACAGAGTGTGACGGAGCAGGAAGGACGAGGAATAAAGGATAACAGAAAGAGAGACTAGAAGGGTAAGGTAGATGACAGACGAGCAACCTCAGAAAGAATCTCGAGCTGAAAAGTGGGATAGATATTAAAAGTGGAAGCACAGACGAGAGAGCAGAGATTGCCACAGAGGCCACAGTGACTGTTCTGATTTATTCTCCTCCTCTAAATGTGGCATCTCCCATCACACTCCTCACAAACACCCACGTTTCCCATCAGTCTCTGGTTCTGATGAGAAGCCTCCTCCAAAAAAAAAAGATGAGCTCCAGTGATTACAAGCACAGACAGTTTTCTAATTATTCTGTCAAACATCAGCGCGGGAGGCTGAAGAAGCTTCCTCTAGGTCCTGATGGACACTGTAATCACTTCTGCACTCCCAAACAGAGCTGCCATCGCACATAGTACGACAGGTCCAGACAGGCGGCCGTGCCAAAAGTGACTGAAGAAATGTGGAAATTCAATGTGAGCGGATACAGTCCAAACCCCCAAAGCGGATCAAATAGTGCCGAGTTAAGTGTGATTTGACAAAAGTCAAATCACACTGATAAAAGTCATCTACATATGTGAGGAATCATGCAGCTGGGGTGCTTCAGTCTTTTTTTTTATTATTATTAATTAATTAATTCAATCAACTAAATCACTCTACACTTGGGTTCCTGCACTTGGATGATGTGTATAGCATCAGAATCAATTTGTATGATAATATGGACCAATAAAATTTTTTTCCTTCACTCAAAGGAGGCTGTCACCAAGAGCTCCAGCTTTGTGCTAATCGGAATAAAGCCCTATACTGAATGGATTAGTTTCATAGTGTGAGGTGGGGTGATATAATTATGATCGGAGTATCTCTTGGGTTTTGGCCCAATCCGAATCCAAATGTCAATACGATATATTTTATTTTACCTTCTATGAAATAACCAACTGAAAGGATTCCATTACATCCAGTGTGTGTGTGTGTGGGGGGGAGTTCCTCTTTTTTCTTTCAGTATAAAGATGTTCCAGGAAGTACACTCTCTGTTCTAACGTCGAAAACAAAACAAACAATATAGACAGTGTTTAAAAAGACGTTTCAGTGAAGCAATGATTCACGTTTTTCTTTTCTTTTTTTTAGCCTACCTACATATTATGGTCATGTGACCTACTAACGATTGGGCCACATGCACTGCGACGAGCACAATAAAGGTCAAAACAATCATTTTAAACAGATATCACTTATCTAGTGTGAATTGATCAGAATTTCTACAGACGTCTTCTGGTTATCATATTCTACTCGAGTAGTACTTTCGACAGAGAGCTGAGATCTGATCCTCGGTGTGCAGTGAAGTGGCATTCATCATTGCATCCACAGGCAGGAAAATCTGTTCCCAGATCGGGTCCGGATTACGTCCATCCCTTCATCGCTGCTCTCACAGCAGCCACCGGGCCCGTGAGAAACCAACAGAAAGTGTGTCACAGGAGGGCACGTTTAATATCTCATCTCAGTCTCTACTCGAGAACAGGGTCGAGATGAACACTGGAATCCATGAGGGGATTGATGACAGCACCATCCTGATTCATACACTCTACCCATTTCCTTGTTTCACTGACACATGCACTTTTTATGTGTGAATTTAACAGCAATTAAGCAGCAAGGTGTCGAATAAGAAAACAAGCCAGAGCTGAAATTCCAGGTAGACTGAAACAATCAGCAGTGCATTACTTGCAAAGATGAACTCGCACCATCCGGTATAGTTGAGAACGGTGTGAATGCGTGCATCCTGTCCTCCGCACCCCAAACTTTTCCCAATATAGTCGTGTGCCAATTCCCACCAAGTAACCAGCTCACCCCTACCAAGTCGTGAGGATGAAGGCTTACATGTTCTTCCTCAGTGACACGTGAAACCACTAGATCTTTTCTGAACTGATGTTCATGCTATGTTACAGGGCAGATTTGCACACACGTAGGAAAAGCCCTCCCTATCTGTCCTCTTACCCAGACATGAGCTCATGGATACCCATGATTGGCTAGCGTCACTCCTTCACCTGTCAGAGTAACACTATTCCTCCCATCCAGAGAGTACAACCAATTAAGAGCATCCACAATAACCAAATAAAACTTGGTGCTCAGTAGGTTTTGTTCAACTCGAAGCCAAGACTTCAGAAACCGTTCTGCAGGATCAACTACTTTCCCCAGATTTATCAAAACGTACCTATAAAGGTGTACATTGACAAAAATTTCCCGATTTGTTTTTGACCTCAAGGCTTTGTTAAAACTGTCCGGTGAGCCAGAAACAACCCTCAGGCCGTAGTGCCTATCCCTAATCTAGTGCCATTCTGCAGTTAACCCCATAACCCTGGTCCCTCCCCAAGGCGATGCAGCTCTGTTAAGCGACACTGTCTGGGAATTGCTGGTGCAAAGGCACAATTTTTGCTGTAGAATGGATCGATAAAGATCAACACATTTACACATGGAGTCTACAACGTGACTGTATATCGACTCAGTCAGAATGTTAGAAAGTGGGGGCGGGGGGATTTTTTTTTCTTTTTTTTTTTTTTTTTTTTCTTCTCAATGAAATATTTGGGAAAGGGAAGGGAGGGGAGAAAATTAAATGAATCACATGAAAATGAATCACATGTAAATGAATCATATGAAAATGAATAAATAAACAAAGGCAAAAAAATGAACGTTAGAAAGTGGGTGGGTAAGAATATCACAGGCCTAACTGAAAGCAAATTCTGGTGAAAATGTTGAGAACAATGGGGGACTTTGGAGAGTGCAGTTACAGGAAAAGAATCAATGATGGCATGGTGTGATGTGGCTGGACATGCAGCAGTATTCATTAGTTTCCTAGCAGACCCTGACACCACAGAAATTTGCCAAATTTTATTTATTTATTTTTTTTTAATTAAAGAATGACATACTTTCATACTTTTTGTCCTTTTATGTCCACGACTTCTGAACAAAGCCCTACATAAAGACAGCATCATGTTCTCGATCAGTCTGAGGTAGAGAAATTCCAGAACTGAACAGCCCCAAGTATTTAAAACACTCATCTGGAACGTGCCGGTCACATAACCACAAACTCCGCCCTTTTCAACGGATAAAGCCTCAATTTTTTTCATTCTGTAGAGCAAACCCTGTATTTCAGTATTAACATTTGAGGGTGTGGGACATATAGACACACAGGACACAAGACAACTACAGCACGAGTCATATGTAAGAAATTACAAACAGCCTCTAAGCAGATTTCACTCCAAGGTAGGTGTTAGAACAAGCTCAATTCCCCCCAAAAAAGCTTCATCATCTTTGTGACGATTCATCTCGGGCTCAGCAATATGAAGTAACATTCAATCAATTATAGCATGGAACGGGCATCAAGGACCGTCCCTGCACAAAGGGGAACGTGACCATAATTATCGTTCAGAACGACGTCAGTCTAGAGTCTAGACGACCGTAATCACCCCGGCATTCGGGTGGTCACACCTGTAACCACATCGATAACGTAAGAACGTTAAGTGATCACCTCAGTCGTTAGCCTTAATTTACATTTAGCACAAGACTTGGTTTGTTTGATTTCCACCGTGGCCCTGTGTGTGCGGAGTTTGCATGTTGTCCCCGTGCTGCGGGGGTTTCCTCCGGGTACTCCGGTTTCCTCCCCCAGTCCAAAGACATGCATGGTAGGCTGATTGGTGTGTCTAAAGTGTCCGTAGTGTATGAATGGGTGTGTGAGTGTGTGTGTGCTTTTGCCCTGCGATGGACTGGCACTCTGTCCAGGGTGTACCCCGCCTTGTGCCCGATGCTCCCTGGGATAGACTCCAGGTTCCCCGCGACCCTGAAAAGGAGTAAGCGGTAGAAGATGGATGGATGGACAAGACTTGGTTTGAAACTGACTTGAAAAGCAGTATTTAACGTCTGAGCTGATACTTTTGACTCCGATGAAGCCGAAGTGCTTCATGTTCTTTGTCACTGCTACACCGCGTTACAGATATTCTTGATTGTGACCTTCGACATCCTCGTAATTTTTCCCCAAAGCAATTGTGAACTATAAATACTCGAATGAGAATATTTCTGAAATATATATTTTTTTTATTTCTATCATATTGGTGTCCGAGATTGGTGTCTGAAAACTTGCTGCATCTAATGTGCCATGTCAACAGTGCCTGTTCTCATGCCATGTTTTCATTCATCAGTGATAAGCCAGGAAGCGGCTGTTAGCAACTCAGACAAGGGCACGCACAGAGAGAGAGAGAGAGAGAGAGAGAGAGAAAAAGAGAGAGAGACAGACGTGTGGCATTTTAGATTAGCAGCAGGCTAATGAAAAACAATTGTGATCTCGGTGGTCTTTCCACTGCAGGAGTAAAGAAGCCTTCAAAATCAGACAAGCGCCTCATCTGAGATGAAGCCTCCGAAAAAGCCAATTACACCCACAATAATACCTATGAAGCACTCTCAACACGGATCAGTGATCTCGCACGCACACACACACACACACACACACACACAGAGACAGAAAAGGGAGGAAAAAGAAAGATGGAGAATGAAAGAGGAACACTGTCAGAAACACACAGTAGAGTGATTCAGAGAATCTGAAATGGACATCATGATGCTCAGCAGCTAGGAATCAATCTTAGATTCATAATTCACACATTACAGCCATGTATCGTAGTAACAACATCAAAGAATGATATATTGCGCAGGCCAGGCAGTAAGGCAGAGAAATATCCAATTATATACAGCCTCAGAAATGGACATGTACATGGACGGTCTTCCTTCGATATCTCAAACCAGTTTAGAGATTGGAAGTGTGCAAGGTGTTCGGATTCGGTCTCACTTCTCGAAGGTGCAGAAGCCATGGAAAGCGGAAAAGCCGGGGATCCAGATTCTCATCTCCAGTGACAAAACTCATATGCTTAATTATGGCACAGATCCCACGTCTTAATAGGGCTCCTTCATCCTCTTACCGAGAGTGAGAGCACACACACACACACACACACACACACACACACACAGAGACAGAGCACCATCTCTCAGATCTCCATCCATCATAAACAAACCACTCCTGTAATTCTTCCCCTGCTGAGAGCCTGTAACTCAATCCAACACACTCGTACAGGCTCAGGCACAGCAACACACACCGGGACGGAGCAACACAACCACGACCACAAATATAAGGGCGTTACGCAAGCCGTAATCTGTATCGCCGTCCATGTTCGCATTTAAACTCCGTGTGGGTGTGGCCTAAACCAGAAACGTCAGCATGGTGTATGAAATCTGGCACGGACAGTTCCTCAACCTCAGCTACATCATACGAGTTCATACCTGGACTCCACTAGAAGCCCTGCTCTCTATTATCAAGCAAAGAATGTGACGTCATCACGACGCACATTCAGTCAAGGCCCTCGTCGATTCACGTGCGCCGAACGCGAGTACAGCTAAAAGGTCGCATTTACCGACAACCATCGCTGCGAAAGACCGCGCAAAACAATTTCGTGCGATTGCAATTTCGCCAGTTCGAGTAGCTTTCCGCAAAAAAGAAAAGGACAAAAAATTCCGCAAGCTGCATCATACACTTTTTGAAAAAACTCAAGCATTTTCGGAAACCAAAATAATTTATGCAGCGATTATTCTGTATAATCAAGCGTGTAAAGCTAAAATTGTATACTAAGCATCGCACAGAACTAGACTCGATGAGGTCAGGTGATCAAGTTTTGCGACTGGCCTAAGACCTAATATATGAAACCGTGTTAGACATTTGCTGAGTTCTTACTGCTAATTACAAACCAACGATAATGCTTCCAGTTCCCTTCAACACCACCAAGCTGCTCTCAGCTCAGGACGTGAAACAAACTTTGCAACGCTGAAGTCTAATGTAAAATTCGTAGCATACGCGTGTAGGCTGTGCTTGTTCTGACGGATGTTCTGGGATATCCTAGAGGAAGTCATCAAACCCCAGACGTCCAGCTGTCAAGAAAAGATGTTCTAGACATCAGATGTAGAGTACTGTACCTGACTGATACGTACAGACGAGGAAAGCCTCTCGGGAAGTTCGGAAGTCAGAGAGAGAAGTTGTTATGTAACGGAAGATCCGAGCGCCTGACGAGATCATGTATGTCATGCACGTAATAACGCTGCATCGACAAACCGAGCACGTAAGGACACATTAATTACATCGCGAGCTTTGATATTTTATCCGGTGTGAAACGGAGCATGTGATTGAATTACGGCACACAGGACCTCATCCGAACAACCCCCCCCCCCAGCTTGAAGAAAGACAGCGAGGGTTACTTATACGCAGGAATGGGTCATTAAATGAGCAAAAGATTAAAAATAACACATTTGCTAGCTTGCGCAGTTATTTCCCCTCCCAAGGCTGATTCAATACCTTGGAATTTGATTTGCACCTTCGGAAGGTGATGTTTATTTAATGCAAAAATAAATAATCAGCTAATTTCTTGCACGCTTTATGTCTCAGCTTTATTAGGAGCGTTATTATTTTTAAGCAGGCAGTGCAAGACGGTGAAGTTTCTGCAGGCGAGGCCTTGGCGTAACAAGAACACCACTGAATTAAAGAAAAGAAAAGAAAAAAAAAAGTTGTTCAAACAAGTTCCAACTTTCGGCTCCCTAAACATCTTCAGCTGTAAATTTTTTATGCTACGGCGGAGCTTGGAGCTCAGAGGCGTGGAGCCTCTCAGGCCAGAGGAGAAGCAATCGACCGCTAGGTTCTCCTACGTGGGGGAAATGAGCCAGGGAACGTATTTCATTCTGGACTTTACTGTCCATCCAAAAACAGAGATAGAGATCGCAGATAGAAAGAAAGAAAGAGAAAAAAAAAGCGCCCAGGAATTAAATTAAAAGTAGACTCGACTGCTGTATCTGGGACACACGACAAAACTCTTCTGTCCTCCATCACTGTAGGAGGAAAGCTCAATTAACACACCCCAGATGTCTTCTGACTCATCGATCTGCCTCGAATGAAGAAAGGCAGCCGGGACGCTTTTCAAATCGGTCCTCGTTTCCTGAAGGCCAAGCTCGGTTCTCGGCGGGTAAAAATCCATGAGCGATAGGTAGAAATAACCTGTGTGAATACGCAAACCAACCGCGAGGCATTTAGTCCTGCGCGCTCCCATGCGGTGGCCTCGGAAATGCCACGGGGGCCGTCGGTCTGAGGACAGGTCAATCGGATGGATCATCAAAAGGCATGGGGCATTCATTAGGATTCAATCGCTTGAACAATTAGCCTTCGAGATGAAAGAAGCGAAAGGAGGGGAAAAAAAAACAAACCCCAAACAGTCCATGTTCTAACAATACACAAAGGGTGGTGTGGGATCGAATGCAGTCTACAAGTTTAATCGTAAAATCTCTGTGGCACGTTTGAATTTCTTTAGAAAGTATCTGGTGAAGTGGTTAGCGTGTTTGCCTCACTCATACCGGGCTGGGGGTTTGAATCCTGCCTCCGACCTGCGTGGGTGGAGTTTGCAGGTTCTCCCTGTGCTTTAACGGTTCCCTCCCCTAGTCCAAAGACATGCGTTTGCGGCTGAACTATGGCATGTCCAAATTGTCCGTAGTGTGTGAATGGGTGTGTGATCGGGTTGGACCTCCGTCCAGGGTGTCCTCCGCCTTGTGTCCCAAGTCCCCTTGGATTGGCTCCATGCCCCCCCCTGTGTAGGATAATCGTTATGGAAAATAGATGGATGGATGGGCGCAATGTTGCATTTGACACCACATGCAGCAAAGCCAGTCTAGTCTGTCCAGTCTTTTTGTTTTCATAAATGCTTTTTATTTTGTGTATATCCAGTATGTAAAGTATACGACTACATTTCTCCTCAGATGTGCTGCGTTCAGCTCTTCTCTCTTCTGAAATTATACCGGATCTGAGGATCGGCGTGCGACAGGCGACAGCTGGGCTTCACGACCTCTGATTACTGTATAAACCGATACTCAAAGTCATTCTTCTGTGTAATTCTCCTGATGTAAGCACAAGCAGCAGGTTAGCCTTCTCCAGCTCTCTCCGTTAAGGCTGGAGGACGGAAACGCATGCACACGCTGCGAAATTTCAACGTTTTTCTGCAACGTAGGTGAGGTGGTTTTGTCCTTTTATATATTATATATATATTTACCTCATTAAATAAGCTATTGATCGAACTGCACCATCCCGCCCCTCATCCTGAATGTTTACTCGTTATAAGAACGAGGTCTGAGCTGGTCCCTGTTAGCGTCACCTTTCGCTATTCCGGGTCTTTCTGTAGCTGTGATTTTTAAGCGTGCTCCATAATGAATATTGTGTTTATACTCATCCGCATAATGAACGTTAACATTAATGAGATGATGTGAGGATCTATCGAGCCGACGAATCATTTCCATTGATTATAATTTATTATAACGTCCCTCAAGCGGTTCTATTCAATTCGGATGAGGCCAATCACAGTGTGGCTGCGATACTCTACTTCCTTAATTAGTCTCAATATCATATTACATGTACACAAATGTAGACCTTGCGGTTAATTAGCGTAATCTCATAATGAACATTAGAGAGAAATGTAACCTTTAATTAAAGAAAATTTATTTTAAGAAATAAACTACTCATAATAAACTACTATTTTTTGCCTGTCTTTTTCAATCAATTTAACTGCTCTCTCTCTCTCTCTCTCAACAGCAACCAAAAAAACAAGACTATATTGTTTTTCATTGACACTATACATTTTAACAGTATACTCATTAATACTAGTATTAGTGTGTTGCCTATTAACTCGTAACTGCTTCGTCGATATTACACGTAAAGCAGCCATGCCAATAAAGCGTCTGAAATAAAGAGTCTGAAAATGAAAAGACAGAGGAGGAGCGAGCACGAGAGAGAGAGAGACAGAGGGAAGAAAATAAGCTGAAAGAGAGGTAGAAGGAAAAGAGAGAGAGAACTAATGAACGAAAGCAGCGCTGCACAATTAATCGTATATACGGTCAAATAATTGACCGCAATCTTACCATGATCATGATTCCTGGCTTTCACAATTAATTAAACATAATGGACAGTTGTATCGATGAGTTTAGCTAATGTGAGCTAATTGGCTAATGTATGCTATGTAAGCCCACATTAATTACTAATATCTGGTGCATTAACATCGCAAGCACCGGATGTACGTGATATATTTAATTATTCATTTCGAGATTAATTGCGTATGGATTCAGAAATGAAAATATTAACCCTGAATGAAAGTGACCATTATACAAGCGTGTGCTGAATAACTCCATCGACAATCGTTAAATTAAAGAGAGAGAATAAAGAGAAAGTGAGAAAGAGGAGAGAGGTTAAGTCGGGTAGATTTGTGTTCTGTTGCGATGTCCTACACAGCACAGGCTAATCGATCCGGGAAGAATTTCAAAGTAGGGGAATTATCGGCTCGGCATCATACCGTGTGTGTGTGTGTGTGTGTGTGTGTTGGAGCTCATCTGATTCACGCTGATAAGACCCACCCCTCTAACCTAAAAGAGAACAAGGCTGTATCTCTCATGAGACGACACCCGACAAGCCCAACGCGCTGCCCGACAACTTACGAAATAAAGAAAAGTTTATTTGAAAAACACAGCGATCGATACGTGAACTACATCGTTTAGCGTCTGCAGGAGAGGACAGCATCCGGTAAAGGAGCTCAGAGCAGGAGGCAGGGCAGGTCATCAAATTTTCATTTGCTGTCCACACTTGATAAAACGTCCAGTGCTCGATTAAAGAGAAATAAAGAGAGAGAGGAAGAAAAGGGAGAGAGAAAGCGAGAAGAAAGTAGAAGGAGGAGGAAAGACAGGGAGAGTGGCACAGGAGAGTGGCTCTGAGTTGGCGGGCCTTTCATTGTACATATGTAAATGAGAGTGGTTCCAAGTGGGCATGGCTTTCAGTGTACATATGTAAATGAGAGTGGTTCCAAGTGGGCGTGCCTTTCAGTGTACATATGTAAATGAGAGTGGTTCCAAGTGGGCGTGCCTTTCAGTGTACATATGTAAATGAGAGTGGTTCCAAGTGGGCATGGCTTTCAGTGTACATATGTAAATGAGAGTGGTTCCAAGTGGGGGTGCCTTTCAGTGTACATATGTAAATGAGAGTGGTTCCAAGTGGGCGTGCCTTTCAGTGTACATATGTAAATGAGAGTGGTTCCAAGTGGGCATGGCTTTCAGTGTACATATGTAAATGAGAGTGGTTCCAAGTGGGGGTGCCTTTCAGTGTATATATGCAAATGAGTTTGGCTCTAAATGGGTGTGCCTTGACGGCTGCAGATGGAGGTATGGTGGTGCCTGAGTCTATATATAGGAATGAAAAAATCTCCAAGTATGGCTGTACAAGGCAACGTGAGTTTCTTTCAGTCGAAATATGGAAATACAAGTGTCTGTGTCTGGACTGTGTTTGACAAGAATGTTGGCATCTTTAAATCCATGTATTGAAATGAGTGACTTAAATTGGGCATGCCTTGATGACTATAGGGGTGTGTGTGAGAGGTTATGCCGGTGTGTGAGGTCATGTATTAAAATGATATTGCCTCCAAGAGGATGTGCCTTGATGGGTGTGGACAGGAAAGTAGTCTTTCAATCTCTATATGTAAACAAGAGTGGCTCTAAGTGGCTGTGCCTTGAAAGTTATAAAACAGGATGTAGGTGTGTCCGTATTTGGAAATGAAGTGTGGCTATGAGTGGGAGTGTTAATGGCTGAAAATTGAAATTTGGGCATGTCTTTCAGTCTATATATATAAATGAGTGTAGCTACTAGTGGCTGAGCCTTGATGGTCATAGCTGGTAATGTAGGCTTGTCTTGAAAGCTAGAGAAGGGGAGTGTAGTTTTGAGTCCAAATCTGAGGCTTTAAATGGGAAGGGGGTCATGTGGACTTTACAGCCAGTGATAGTTTGACCTGTAGGACTGTTTCATATAGAGACAGCACTAACTTCACAGACACACACACACACACTAATATATATTATATATATGGTTGCTGACTGCTGACGAGCCGCCAAACACACACAGCCATTTCAATTTAATTAGCTATGTTGATGAGCCCCTTTTGTGGGGCGAACAAAAGCTCTGATCTTCAAAGTCGTGCTCTTTCGCATTCATGAAACAAGACTGATGCGCAATCCCCTCCACAGTAAACAAATCAGCAAATGCGTTTTTTGCACCTTCAGGGGTGTCTCAATGCGCTTTTCTTTTCCCTCCACTTACCCAAGAGCACCAATCCATAGATTCCGGTCCCCCCCCCCCCCACAGGATAATTGCTCAGTCTGAGAAGATCACAAGTTCTACCGGACTGAACGAATATCAAAAGCCAGTTGTTTAGAGGAGTGTTAATGGAGGAAGCACTACAGGCAGACATGCACACTCACACTCACATTCAGGTTGCACTATTTTCAGGACTATAAAACAATGTTTGCCCTCTAGCAGGCGCTGTATCTTATATGGTGACGTGATGTCACTATAGGTAATTGTCTTTTGTTATCCCGAATGTAGCTGCACTACTGTAAGAGTTGCTGTTATAATGAGTCTTTAGTGGTCACATATACATTACAGCACAGTGAAAAATTATATTTCTTCGCACATCCCAGCGTGCTAGGAAGCTGGGGTCAGAGCGCAGGGTCAGCCATGATACGGCGGCCCTGGAGCAGAGAGGGTTAAGGGCCTTGCTCAAGGGCCCAACAGTGGCAGCTTGGCAGTGCCTGAATCCCCGACCTTTTGATCAGTAACCCAGATTCAGGCAATGCTGGGGCTTGAACCCACGACCTTCAGATCAGTAACACAGAGCCTGAACCACCAAGCCACCATCATAGAAAATGAATCCTTCTGAACAGTCACAATCATGTATTCAACAGCTCTGTGGTATAAATTTTTATTAAGTCAGTTATTTTTATTAAAACACAAGAACGAGAGAAGGAATCTGCTCATTTGTATGCCCGAACTGGTGGTTTGGATGGTGCAAAAAAACATTATCTACAGTTCTTTTTTCTGCACCTCAAAGTAAGCGGCTGTCTACAAAACCCTTTAGACAATCTTTTAAATGTGCCTCCTGCTGATTAGCCAATGTTTCATGTTCACTTTTTTTGAGGTGAATGTTAGCGAGGTTACAAACACAACACACACACACACACGGAGCAAACCATGTCCAAACATCGTAAACGCCTCAATCATCACGGTAGTAAATGTGTTGCCATGTCAATCACACTCAGCCGCACGTTGGCACTCCATGGGCCATGAGACCAGACACGGGGGAAATGAGCTCCATTACTGAAGGTGGCCATGTTGGGAAACCAAGAACGGAGCTTGCGTTAAGGGCGAATGAGAATCGAGGAATCCCTCAGGTCTGCATGTGTCAGTGTGTGTATGTGTGCTGGTAAGACATCATTTAACACCATCAAGTCCTCCATGACAAGGGCACTGGGTCCTGATAGAGAGAAATGATGAAGTGTGGGTGGAGGGAGATGGGAAAAGGTAAGAGTGTGTGTGCGGTTGGTAATGAAGAAAGTGGAGATAATGAAACAAATCCTTTCATACTCGAGCAATACAACTATTTCTGCTCTCTCCTTAACCTCTACCCATCTGTCTATTTCTCCACAAATCTCTCTGGAGACAAACACACGCGCGCACAAAAAAGAAAAACACACCCATATACAAACAGGCGCACCCACAGGAACAGGACGGGATGTTAGGATGTGCAGGCTCATGAGAGTGTGAAGGCGTGAAGCAGAGACAATGTTCCAACAGGATTTCAGACGAAAAAAACAAAACATCAGTGAAGACACGTCTGAGTGCGTACGTGTCAGACAGAGAAGCCTCCACAACATTCAAGCAACAAAAGAGTATTTAAAAAGGAAGTGTATCTAGCAGTATATTAAGAATATCCAGGTAATGTTCTTTCTTGGACAGATTGGGTGATGATACAGAGGATACAGATTGGGTGATTGCGCTGGGGACACAGGTTTGGTGATGACCTGAGGGACGCTGGTCGAGCTACAAAACAGGAATGCAGAGGTAGCGACGGGGTGAAGATCAGATAATGACACAATGATGCAGATTGCGTAGTGACCGAGGGTATAGCGACTGGATAATGACTCGGGGGGGTTGCGGTTCAGGTGATGAGACAGAGGATACAGATTGAGTGATTGCGCTGGGGACGCAGGTTTAGTGATGAAATGAGGGTTTCTGGGATGCAGAGGTTATAACTGGGGTGAAGATCAGGTAATGACACAATGATGCAAATTGGGTAGTGACAGAGGGGACACCGATCGGGTAATGACACAGGGGATGCAGTTCAGGTGAGGACACTGGGGACAGTGTATATCAAGTAATAGATTTGATGCGGATCTGATGATTACAGAGGGGGAGCAGATTGGGTAATAGCACAGGGTTACAGATCAGATAACAGTACAGTTGACACAGATCTAGTAGTGACAGAGGGGAGGAAGATCCGTGATGATACATGGGTCAAAGATTGGATGACGATGCAGGGGACACAGAATGGGTGCTCCCACAGGGGACACAGATCGCACACTCATCAGCATGCACATCCGTACATCCTGTCCTGTTGGAATGGAAAGGAAAATATATGAAGAAAGTCTCCCCTGGACTGATCGGGTGATGACCCAGATTGGGTGACTGTACTGAGCACACTGGTTTGGTGATGAAACAAGGGACGCTCCGAACATCCAATAGTCACAATGACCCTGTCAAACTCCGCCCATACGCTCTGAGCACACTCCTAACATACTCCAGCTAATAACTAAACAGCCAAATCAAGGCCTCTTGCTTCGTCTCTCAGTACAAAGTTCTTTAGCCACCATTTGGCCCACAGGTGTGTGATGTATTTCAGAGGGAGCGGAATTGTAATAGCAAAATGTTTTATTCATGCAACTTTTAAAAAGACTGCGGTGAAGGACTGCCATTCCGTCGCTCCCTCCTTCTCTTCTTCTTCCGTCACTCCCTCAGAGTTGTAGAGCCAGACATGAATAATGGCTGTTTAGAAATACTGCAATGAGAGCGCAAGCGAGGTCCTCTGCACTCTCGGGACAGGAGGCTGTGTGTGAGAAGCAAATAAAAGAAGCTTGAACGTCTAAGCAGTGTCCGGACGTTAAGGTCATACTGCTCAACGCTGTCACGAGTCACGGCTACTCGGTTTCAACTCGGTTTCAAGGGCCATTCCGGAAACAGTAAGCTCAACTTCTCATCCCATCCTTCACCTTTTTGTCGCTTTTCTTCCAGTCCCTGTCCTTCTTGTACTTACCACTTCCCCACTTGTCTCGTCATCTCTTACGTTATTGTGTCTTTCCTTCTGTTCCCATTTGTTTCCTTCACCCTTGATACATATCTTCTCTTGGTCACTGCCCATCCTTTCCGTCTCTTCTCTTCTCATTCCTTCTCATGTAGTCCCTTCCTTTTCTCATTTGTGCTCTTCCCCTCATTTTCTCACCTTTTCACACCTTCTTTTCCCTTACCCTGTATCCCTCCTTTCTTGTCTTGCCTCAAACCTTCTCGCGTCTTCCATTTTCTTCCCGTTTCTTACCTTCTCTCTTGATACATCACTTATCTTTGTCACTGCCCTTCCTTTCATATTCTTTCCCTTCTTGTCTCTTTCCTTCTTGTGTAGTCCCTCCTTTCTCTTTTCCATTAGCCTCTCTTCCCCTTCTTTCTTTACTTGCTTCTTACCTTCGTATCTCCCATTTCTTGCTATGCCTCTTCTCTTGAAATCAGTGCTCTTCTCTTCCTCATCCCTTCTTTTTCCTGGTCATTTTTTACTTCTCACCTCTTCCCATCTCATGTCTTCTTGTCCTTTCCGCGCTCTTGTCTCTTACCTTCTTGTATCTTCCCTTCTCCTTTTCTCATGTTAGCACATTTCTCTTTTCCTTTTGTATCATCTCTGTCCTACTCATTCCTTTCTCTTCCCTTCTCAACTCTTCCCATCTCCTTCCTTCTTTCCCAATACCTTCTCGTCCCCTCCTTTCCTGTCGTCTCTTACCTTCTCATGCCTCCCACTTCTCCATTTCTTGCCATGCCTCTTATCTTGAGGTCAGTGCTCTTCTCTTGCTCTTATCTCATCTCTTCCCTTCCTTTTCTCATCCCTTCTCTTTCATTATTATTTTTTCCCTTTTGCCTTCCCTTCTCATCTCTTCCCATCTCCTAACTTCTTTTCTTTTCCCTTTCTTGTCTGGTCTCTTACCTTCTTGTGTCTCCCACTTCTCTGTTTCTCAGGACAGGACTTCTCTCCTCCTTTCCCTTCTTGGCTCATCTCAGTCGTCCTCATTCCTTTCTCTTCCCGTCTTATCTCATCTCCCTTTTCTCATCTCTCATGCCTTTTCTGAATATTTTTTCCTTTTGTCCTCCCTTCTCATCTCTTCCCTTCTCTTTTCCTTGTCTTAATACTTTTCTCTTCCTTTCCTCCCTCTTCCCATCCTGTCTCATATCTCCATCCTCTTCTTTCCACTGCATCTTCCCTCTCCATCTCATCTCTTCCTTTCCTCATGCCTTCTCTTTCTCATCTCCTCCCATCTCCTAACTTCTTTCCCCTTCTGGTCTCTTTCCTTCTTGTCTCGTATCTCCATCCTCCTCATTCCTTTGCGTCTTCACTTTCCATCCCATCTCTTGCCTTCCTTTCATTCCACTTATCTTCTGGTCTCATCTCTTCGATTTCCCTTTGTCTTCTTTTTACTTTACTTCCCCCCCCATTGCCTTTCTTTCTATAGACCTAATTTCTAAATATCCTTACCCTCCGTCATGTCCCTTCTCTTTTCCTCCTCCACTTTCCCTTTTCTTTGCAACCCTACACCCAATCTCTCCGGTTCGGTTTTGTTCTATATCGGTCATAAAGCACAAGCAGTAACACAGCATCACAGGTCTCAGGTCAATCCACTAACAGAGAAGATCTTTTATAGACACCGTGCCGGTCCAAATAGAGTTGGAAGCCGGCCTTATTGGTGAATGTAGATCGTCGGGCCGAGCTTGCCAAGAGCGATGGGGGCCAGGAATTTGAGAGTGCAAAAGCTCCACCGAGTTTGGAGAAATGCAAATGCAGATTTTTATCCAGTTAGAGACAGAATAATTAACATTCTGATTAAAATTCCCAGCACATGCGAGAGGTGGCACAGAATGCTCCTGTGAAATGCAAATCCCTCAACTGAGAGGGACAAAGATAAAGAGAGCGAGCGAGAAATAAAAATGAGAGTAGTGCCCCCCCCAAAAAAAGAGGCCAACATCACTCTTGTCCTCATTCTCCATCAAAATAGCGCTGTACTATAAATCATTAAAAAACTGCTTAAACATACACAACATTCATCTTTACTCTGAGAAAATAACCGACAAAACTGATCCTCTGGACAGGATGTAAGAAACTCCACTTCCTGTCTCTTCCTTTTTACAGTTTTTTTTTTTGTCTTCCAGTGCACTGTGATGGATTTATGCATGGCAAAAAAATAATAAATACACCTTAGATAGCTGAGCAGAATAATACATCAGCCTGCGAGAACCTGTTTAAAATTCATTGCTCTCAGGATGGCAGTCACGTATTACACCTCGCCGCTCGTGCTTGGGTCGAGGAAACACAGGAAGAGATACGTGCGTTTCTGTAAGCCGGGGATGAAGACGTCGACGCGCGCTCAGACCCGGAGCAAAATAAATGCGAGGTGTAACCGCATGTGAGATTAAGGTGAATGTAAACAAATGATTAGCGCTGCCATATCGCATCACGTGGCTCCGGCGCGGGTTACCGGTGCTGCAAGGATGGAGCGCTCCGGCTTACTGTGAACAGAAGCTCGCTTCTCAGACTCTCAGTTTGGAGTGATGAGGAATGAAGGAGGATAAATGAGTGTCAAGGAATGAGTGTGTGTGCGCACGTAGAGAGTCTGTGAAAATAACAGTACAAACCTGATGGATGGCTGTGATGAAGAGATGGACACGCTGAAATCCCTCAGTCACTCACAGATCATGAAGCTACGTGTCCTTAAACCTAATTCTAGACTATTAAAATTATTTGATAACGTCCATGATGCACTGTATGGCCAAAAGTATTTGGACACATGACCATCACACCCATAAGTAGTCTGAAGCACACTTATAAAATAGTATAAAGTGTCTCTGAATGCTGTAGATTTACACTTTTCCCTTCACTCGATCTAAGAGGCATGACAATGCCCCTGTGCACAAAGTAAGGTCTAAGAAGACATCATTTGTCAAGGTTGGAGTAGAAGAACTCACATGTTCTGCACAGAGCCCTGACCTCAACCCCATTAATCACTTTTGAGATGAACCGGAACACTGACTGCACCCCAGGCCTCCTCACCCGACATCACTGACCGACCTCACTAAGGGCTGAATGAACACAAATCCCCACAGCCCTGAGCCGGAAATCAAGCGGAAAGCCTTCCCCGAAGTGTGGCGCTTTTATAACAGCAAAGGGGGGATGGGATGTTCATCAAGCACATACGTGTGCAATGGTCAGGGGTCTATAAACCTTTGGCCGTATAGCGTATGTCTATTTAGTTGCACTGTCTTAGTAATGGTCATGTGTCGTGTCCCAAGGTGCTAGAGAAACATTTTATCCCACGGTGCAGCGTGTACATAGCTTGGTCTTTACTTCCTGAAAGCCATCACTACAACAGAGGAGGTTTTCTTACCTTCGGATCAGCAGTAAGCAGTTTGAAAGCTGCGTACACCTGGTTCTCCTTCACTCCTCCGCCCAGGTCCAGGAAGTTTGCCGGTTTCCCACCATGCAGGTCGATGATGTCGCATGTCGCCATGGCTAGGCCAGCACCATTGACTGTAACGACATAAATAATGGTCCGAATTATGATAAATCACTTGATGAGTTGGTTTGCATCATTCTATACGTCTACAGTTAGAAAAATAGAGTTAGAACGTGTTATCTATTATCCATAAACTTATTTTCCTAATAATGAATTTAGAAAACGCAAGCAGGGCATATGAGGACGTGGTACTGGGCTACACTATACGCAGCAAAAACGAGCTGTAAATGTCACAGCACAGGGTGAAAGAGAAGAAACAACAACAACAACGCAGATGCAGTACAGTGCAAAAACCTTTAGCCAATAAACTCTCGCAACTCCGATTGTCCACAATAAATGGTAACATAGCAAGTACGCACGGTTTAGGAATGAGGATAAACCTCATTAAATCCTGTAATTAAATATACAAGCTGATTTATAAGTCTCCAAGATTTCGTGATTTTGCGATCGCGGAAATGAACGGAAAAGGAAGCAAACCTCACAATATTTGCAAATTTTTCAAAATGGCCGCTGAATTTCTTCAGATTTGGGCCGGTGTGACCTCATCACAACGCGCATTCGGCAAAAGCACGAGTAAAGCTAAAAAGGTCTCATTTACCGACAAACATCACAATTTGTTCAATCGGCAATCTTCGCCAATTAGTATTCTGCAAATAAATAAACGATGCAAACAACAACAAAAATTTCAAGCATTTTTGGCCTCAACTATCACAAAAAAAACCCCTCTGTGAAATCCGGTATGGACTGCTACGTGGCAAAAGAAGCACACGACCCTTTTTTATTTTACATAACGTCATCTTAATCCCTCGCCAATGCCTGTAAGTCATCATATAGCAGTGTTTGATGTTGAACCCTTTAATGTACTTCAAATGGAGTGGATTAAAGTAGTCGATTTGTCCGTGACAGCTGGACTAGCACGCCAACTGTAAATTTGAATATATTTCCAAACTACTGCACTTCCTGGAGTAACGCACCTATTTGAAATAAGAAATAAACTCAAATCGGAAACTCCGAATATGAAACTCGAGTAACAGCCCAAAGAGGATATTCAAAAACTCAACTGTAACAGCTACAATAAAAACTCCCGTAACAGCTGGAGCAGCACACCTACAGTATAAACACTAATTGGCATATCGTAGTTACAGGAATACAAAACTGCGTAATTCACAGCAACAGAGCATCCTATAGTCCATAAAACACAGTAAATAATTACTCTACCCAGCACTAACTGCACAGAACACAAGTCTAATTCTCCATCATCCTGGCAAACAGATGGATAAGTGAATTAGATTAAACGAGTACTGGACACCAGCGACATTAGCAGTTGCAGCGTTAGCTGGGCCATTGAGCCTGCCTAATTAGTCCATGCTGTAGCAGAGCCAAGTGCTCGAGTGTTTTCCTCCGGCTTATTCCTGAATCTCAGACGAAAGGCTGAAGCTTGGCAAGAACTCCAAAACCAGCCTTGGGGGGGGGGAAAGAAGAAAAAAAAACCCAAACTTGCACACAAACCACCACGTCTATGTGTAGGTGTAGGTGTGTACGAGTGTGAGAGGGAGAGAGAGAGAGAGATACACTTTTGGTGGATTGTTTCTTCTGCTTTCTGGCATCTCGTTTGTTCGACACTTTAAAAACCTTTTTATGTCTTTTATGTCTACTGAGAAGCTGCTTTAATGACAACTAGAACAATCTTTCAGCCAATCTGCCTCGTTCGAGGCACTTTTCGAGGCCTTTCTCTCTAATTGGAAGTCATCGCTTCTGGCAGGTTCAATCACAAGCAGAACCCATTTGGTTATGCCTTAATAAAGTTACATGTTTAAGATCAGATCTAAATAAAACCCACCGTGACGAGGCTGTTTGAAATTGGTGATAACACCCTGGACGTGTTCTGCTTTCAAATGGAACTACAAATGTAGTCTGGGGGAAAAAAACAAAAACAAAACAAAACAAAAAAAAACGGCTACGTTGGCTTGTCTTAAGGAGGCTTTCTTCTTTTCACCCAGTGTCACAATACTATTCAATACATTGTGTGATTCATGCTTGCGTTGTATCTCTTTTCGGTTCATTGTAAATGAATTATCCATCCATACGTTTATCAGACAGGGTCGCGAGGAGTCTGGAGCCTATCCCAGGGAACTCTGGTCACAAGGCGATTGTGCCCTGCGATGGGTTGACACCCCGTCCAGGGTGTCCCCCACCCTGGACGGGGTGTCAACCCATCGCAGGGCACAATCGCACACGCATTCGCACACTACGGACAATTTAGAGATGCCAATCGGTATACGACGCACGTCACGGGACTGCGGGAGGAAACGGGAGCACCCAAAGGAAACCCCGAAGCACGGGGGGAACACACAAACTCCATGCACCCAATTTACTGAAAAGTATTGTTAATAAATATCAATGACTAATACACGAAAGCCCACTATAATTTGGTTCCAACTGCAAGACTTGGAGGCACTTGCACAGATCTACAGTCGAAAGGGTTTAAAGTTTGGGGTTGGAGATTATTCATTAATCTTCTGCATTACAGTACAGGATGGAAGGTTGTGCGTCCGTGTCCCAGGAGTAGCAAAGAAACACTGTCCTCTGACCCCCCTGACCAAGAGCTTTAACCTAGAGCTTCTCAGCAAACATCCATATGGACACATGCTTAACAAACATTTCATCATTCTTTCACAATCAAGGTAGGTCCAAGTCTCATGTCTAAGCCATGTCAAAGTCAAACACATCGCCGGCGGTGCGTTTTCCACCAAAATTCGAACATCTAGCCGTTTCGTCCCATAATCAATAAAGCAAACTTACCAAAGCAAGCAATGTTGCCGTCCAGGCCGATGTATTTGAGGTCGTATTTGGCCGCCTCGGTCTCCATGGGGTCGCTCTCGGCCGTGTTGTCCATGGCGAAGACGTCTTTCTGTCGGAACTCTGCGTTGTCGTCGAAGTTGATTTTGGCATCGAAGCACACAACTGCGGGAAAAAAAAAAAAGACGTGACATCTAGTTTCTGTTCTGACAGACGACACCAAACGTCCATTGCCAGGGGTGATGGTGTACCATTAGGACCTTCAAATGGGTTGGGTTGCATCTGTACAACTTGACTAACAAATCACATTGCACACATATTTGATTTTAAGAAATGACACACAGCCAATAACACTCCTTTTTTATCACGTACGATTTGAGAATAACAATTAAAAAGACAAAAAAAAATCCATGTTAATGAATGTTAGCAACATGGGCGAACTTTACAAGCCACTATTCAAAGCAAAATTCCACATATGCATAATTAACCTTCCTCGAGACCTCGTTAAAATGACAACGAACCAGGAAACCAGGATATGATAAACCCCCCACACACACACACACACATATCTCATCCTGTGATCAATCTCCTCGCTGTAAATCACAACCCCTGGAGATGCCATCAGTGACGGCCGTGTGGTTTAATGGCTGCTGTGCAGTTCAGCGTGATCATTCATGCATTTTGGGGGGAAGTAATGCAGTTCTGAGGATGGAGATTGAAGTACAGAAGTCCCCGAGCTCATCCGGAAAGCCGAACACTAACGCTCAGTCTCTCTCGTAGAGCCGAACCAGACTCCTACTTTCTGAGACGTGCTCTCACTAACGCCGTGAGGGGACGAGGAACGGAATGATGGAGAAAGCAGCTCTAATCAGAGTCGTGCTTAGAGTTCTCACTTCATCCCCATTCACTCCATCTCTCCTGTTCTACTAAACTCGACTTGATTCTTTCTCCTTTATTATTATCTCTGCAACTCCTCATTTCGCCATCTCTTTCTTTCTTCCAATGTCTTTTACTCACCCTCATCTGCATCTCCCACAGTGAACTCCTCATGCTTTACATAACTCCCTTTTTGGATCATTCGGAATTTCAGCATTTTCTACATGTCAATGCCACCGATCTCATTCTTCAAGGAAGTAACTGCAGCGTACTCCAGTGATGTAGTAGAAGTTGAGTGAAATACGCAGAGTTTCCAGAAATACAGGAGATTTAGAACAAAAGTCCTTCGTCAACTGTGCAAGCAAAGTGCTCCAGAGACAGTAGCAGGTGAAACTAGGTGATATTTGGCTGAAATGACTGAACTCTTTTTTTTTTTCTTCCTCCCAACGTTTCTATCCCTCTACAAAACCCGCAACCGAGCTTGCAGTTTAATCTTAAAGATGCTGCTCCACTAAGCATTACTTCTGCTCAATCATGAAATTACTTAATGGTCAATGAAGTGAAGTGGAATGGAGAAATGTCTTCAAGTTTAGACCTTCTGACTTTCACAAGCTGTCACAAAAACAACAAAAAAATTTTACATTATAAATAACTGTTTAGTTATATGTGTTCTGGAGCCCTGTGGATACACATCTAGCAACTGCATCCTACTCTTGTCTCACACACAGTCTCTCTTTCACAAACACAACCAGTGCTGGTTTCCCCCATAAATTAACACACACGTTTCAGAATGTTAAAGTGTCCCACCTTGTCCTTCGGGAGTCTCACCGAGTGGATTCACTTCCACTTGAGTGGCGTCGATTTTCAGGAAGAGATCATACAGCTTCTTAATTTGATCTGCAGCCTGGGACAGATGTGTAAAGAGAAATTATAGGGAAGGAAACAAACAAGGCCCTGCCCTACACATAAATAACACACACACAAACACACAAAACACACTAATTGACTATTGTGAACTTATGTATACACGTGGTCTGTGTGCATCAGTATCAGTGAAGGAGGCGTGCCCTATGTGTATCAGTATCAATGAAGGAGGCGTGCCCTATGTGCATCAGTATCAATGAAGGAAGCGTGCCCTATGTGTATCAGTATCAATGAAGGAAGCGTGCCCTATGTGCATCAGTATCAATGAAGGAAGCGTGCCCTATGTGCATCAGTATCAATGAAGGAGGCGTGCCCTATGTGTATCAGTATCAATGAAGGAAGCGTGCCCTATGTGCATCAGTATCAATGAAGGAAGCGTGCCCTATGTGCATCAGTATCAATGAAGGAGGGGGGTCCCTCTTGTGTATCAGTATCAATGAAGGAAGCGCGTGCTATATGTGCATCAGTATCAATGAAGGAAGCGTGCCCTATGTGCATCAGTATCAATGAAGGAAGCGTGCCCTATGTGCATCGAGTATCAAATGAAGGCGTGCCCTATGTGCATCAGTATCAATGAAGGAGGCGTGGCCTATGTGTATCAGTATCAATGAAGGAAGCGTGCCCTATGTGCATCAGTATCAATGAAGGAAGCGTGCCCTATGTGCATCAGTATCAATGAAGGAAGCGTGCCCTATGTGTATCAGTATCAATGAAGGAAGCGTGCCCTATGTGTATCAGTATCAATGAAGGAAGCGTGCCCTATGTGCATCAGTATCAATGAAGGAGGCGTGCCCTATGTGCATCAGTATCAATGAAGGAGGCGTGGCCAATGTGTATCAGTATCAATGAAGGAGGCATGCCCTATGTGTATCAGTATCAATGAAGGAAGCGTGCCCTATGTGCATCAGTATCAATGAAGGAGGCATGCCCTATGTGTATAGTATCAAAGAAGAAGCGTGCCTATTATCGTGTATGTATCAATGAAGGAAGGCGTGCCCTATGTGTATCAGTATCGAAGGAAGGCGTGCCCTATATTGTATCAGTATCAATGAAGGAGCAGCGTGCCCTATGTGTATCAGTATCAATGAAGGAAGCGTGCCCTATGTGTATCAGTATCAATGAAGGGCGTGCCCTATGTGCATCAGTATCAATGAAGGAGGTGTGACCCGGTGTATCAGTATCAATGAAGGAGGCGTGGCCTATTTGTATCAGAATCAATGAAGGAGGCGTGGCCGATGTGTACCAGTAACAATGAATGAGGCGTGGCCTATGTGTATCAGTATCAGTGAAGGAGGCGTGGCCTATGTGTATCAGAATCAATGAAGGAGGCGTGGCCTATTTGTATCAGAATCAATGAAGGAGGCGTGGCCGAAGTGTACCAGTAACAATGAATGAGGCGTGGCCTATGTGTATCAGTATCAATGAAGGAGGCGTGCCCTATGTGTATCAGTATCAATGAAGGAGGTGTGACCGATGTGTATCAGTATCAATGAAGGAAGCGTGCCCTATGTGTATCAGTATCAATGAAGGAAGCGTGCCCTATGTGTATCAGTATCAATGAAGGAGCGTGCCCTATGTGTATCAGTATCAATGAAGGAAGCGTGCCCTATGTGTATCAGTATCAATGAAGGAGGCGTGCCCTATGTGCATCAGTATCAATGAAGGAGGTGTGACCGATGTGTATCAGTATCAATGAAGGAGGCGTGGCCTATTTGTATCAGAATCAATGAAGGAGGCGTGGCCGATGTGTACCAGTAACAATGAATGAGGCGTGGCCTATGTGTATCAGTATCAGTGAAGGAGGCGTGGCCTATGTGTATCAGAATCAATGAAGGAGGCGTGGCCTATTTGTATCAGAATCAATGAAGGAGCCGTGGCCGAAGTGTACCAGTAACAATGAATGAGGCGTGGCCTATGTGTATCAGTATCAATGAAGGAGGCGTGCCCCATGTGCATCAGTATCAATGAAGGAGGTGTGACCGATGTGTATCAGTATCAATGAAGGAGGCGTGCCCTATGAGCATCAGTGTCAATGAAGGAGGTGTGGCCGATGTGTATCAGTATCAATGAAGGAGGCGTGGCCTATTTGTATCAGAATCAATGAAGGAGGCGTGGCCGATGTGTACCAGTAACAATGAATGAGGCGCGGCCTATGTGTATCAGTATCAGTGAAGGAGGCGTGGCCTATGTGTATCAGTATCAATGAAGGAGGCGTGGCCTATTTGTATCAGAATCAATGAAGGAGGCGTGGCCGATGTGTACCAGTATCAATGAATGAGGCGTGGCCTATGTGTATCAGTATCAATGAAGGAAGCGTGCCCTATGTGTATCAGTATCAATGAAGGAAGCGTGCCCTATGTGCATCAGTATCAATGAATGAGGCGTGGCCTATGTGTATCAGTATCAATGAAGGAAGCGTGCCCTATGTGTATCAGCATCAATGAAGGAGGCGTGCCCTATGTGTATCAGTATCAAAGAAGGAGGTGTGGCCTATTTGTATCAGAATCAATGAAGGAGGCGTGGCCGATGTGTACCAGTAACAATGAATGAGGCGTGGCCTATTTGTATCAGTATACTGATGCTCAGCTTCATCCATGTGAAGAAATACAGGCTCATATGGTTGACTGTATGAAGGACTGATCTTCTCCCCCACTTTATTTGACTAAATATACTCAATATATCCAACTTGTTTAAACGGTACTCCTCCAACAGAAATTTCATTAGTTCTGAGCGGAATATCTGTTTGCAAATCATCCTTATTAAATGCATTAAAAGGATGACTGTAGCAGAAATCTGACAAGCTGCACACTTGACTAATAATTTAAATTTCCTCGGGTTGTTTGAATCAATGTATGAACACACAGACGCATCAGTGTGTGCTACGTGCTCATATCCCTTTAAATATGGGCTTCATTAAGTTGAGTTACACGAATGCCGCATTCCACACGAATCACTGAAATGAGCATGGAATGAAGTTCTGATACGATGCTACTTGACTGATGCAACATTTTTTGATTACAACAAAAATTGTGTAGGAGGAGAAGCAGGGGAAAAAACCAGGAGAAGAGGGGGGAAAAAAAACAGAAGGAGAATTAAAATAAGCAGGAGATAGCTCCTGGAGGTCGGGAGCTGGCCGTATATATCACTGCCTGGCAGAAGTGGGATGGAGATAACCTCTAAATGTCTTTAAAGCCCAGTGAAGATTTAAATCAGGGCTTATCGTTTATAGCCACGGCAGTTACGGCACATCAGTGAGTCATTTATAGCTGAAATAAACGCCGCACAGACTACTGATGCCTCTGTGGATCGGCGATGTTCGCACTAAAGCCCAGCATACACAGCGTTTATCCGGCGTATTAGCGCAATAGCCGTGTCAGGGTGTGTGTTGTTTTGGTGCTCTGCTCCTCGACTCCTGTTCCATTACCTGTCTCTCCAGCGGCCCTTTGAAGCCCAAATTAGCTGCCATGCGCAGCGCCTGGTCGTCTCGAACGCCTTCGAAAATATCGATGACTTCCTGTGGAGGGAAAGATGGAGAGAGAGATTGAAGTGAGGAGGGGAGAGAGAGAGAGAGAGAGAGAGAGAGAGAGAGAGAGAGAGAGGGAAGGAAGAAATAAAGAGAGCAAGAGAGAGACCATCAGTGGGACTGATTAGATACAGTGTGTGTGTTCATATTAACATAGTAAAGGATGCAATAATACAGAGAGAGAGAGAGAGAGAGAGAGAGAGAGAAATGGATGATAACAGATAGACAGAGACAGATAGATAGATAGATAGATAGATAGATAGATAGATAGATAGATAGATAGATAGATAGATAGATAGATAGAAAAACAGAAAGTGATGGATGGAGACAGACAGATAGATAAATCGATCGATTGATCTATAGGAGAGAGTGAGCAAGAGAGATGATGCTTGGATGGATGAAGAAATAGGATATAGACTTCGTGAGCTCCAAATAGTGTAGAAGTGAATATGAGAGAGGTGTGTGTGTGTGTGTGTGTGTGTGTGTGTGTGTGTGTGTGTGTATACCTTGTAGATAAGGTCTGGTGTTTTGGCTGCCACCTCCTCAATGTCCACTCCCCCCTGTGGACTGCCCACCATCACGGGTCCATTACACGAGCGGTCCATCAGGATGGCAAAATACGTCTCCCTAGAGATATCTAGAGCCTCGGCCACCATCACCTGCAACCACAGAGACATTTTTAAAGCGTGGACATGGACAAGAACTGGGACGGGGGGGAAAAAAAAAAAAAAAAAAAAAAAAGAGAGAGAGAGAGAGAGAGAGAGTGTGTGTGTGTGTGTGTGCGCGATTGGAAGAGAAGTTACTGCGTCTATAGTGTTATCTGAATACAGCCACATTAACGGATAAGCTGCTGGCACGGTGACAGCTCACTAGTGGTTTTGTGTTTGTGGAAACAGAGAATCACAATTACAGCCTCTTAAAGGGCCCCCAATCCACCTCTGTACACACACTCCAATCATTAACCAGCCTACGACAGCACACACACACACACACACACACACACACACACACACACACACACACACACGGAAACCAAACCTGGAAAAATTTTCCAGTAAATACCGTTGGACATGAACTGGCAGGCAATTAGGCCCCACCTCCTTCACTAATGGAGAGCTACAGAGACCACACCTCCTTTATTAGAACTGACAACCTCCAAGGCCACGCCTCCTTTACTAGGACAGAGCCACAGAAGCCACGTCTCCATTACTAGGCCAAGCCTCCTTTACTAGGACCGAGCCACAGAGGCCACGCCTACTTTACTAGGACAGAGCCACAGAGGCCACACCTCCTTTACAAGGACTGATCCACTGTGACAAAGCCTCCTTTACAAGGACTGATCCACAGAAGCCACACCTCCCTTACAAGGACTGATCCATAGAAGCCACACCTCCTTTACTAGGGCAAGCCACAGAGGCCACGCCTCCTTTACTAGGACGAGCCACAGAGGCCACGCCTCCTTTACTAGGACAGAGCCATAGATGCCATGCCTCCTTTACTAGAACCGAGCCACAGAGGCCAATTTGCAAATGCATGCATGAGTGGTTTGATTAATTTGCCTGTTTATAAGGACTTTTTCTGTTGTCTAATGACTTTGTTTGTTTGTCCTTCGATGAAACAAACAAACAAAACCAAGCAATTTACAAGATTGGGAAAGAGATTTTGGGTGACTAACTTCCCAGAATAACAAAAATAGAGTTTAAACATGTAAATGTGGCAAAAAGCAGTTGTTGGACTTTTAGCTTTTCAGTTTACAAATAAATGAGAGTAAAACGTGGAGGTTCATTTTGTTCGGTTTCTCCAGCAGGCTGACGGGAACAGAGGGCGGTGTGTGAAGGGACACAATGCTCCAATCTCATCTCACGCACAGCTGCAAAATGAGGAACAACAAGCGCAAAACAACACTAACAGGACCGAGGATTTATTATCTGAATATGTAGGCAATGTGTGTGTTTATATTTTCTGTGCCACAGACAGGAGTGTGTGTAAAGAGAAAGTTAAAGGAGAGAGAGAGAACGAGAGAATGAGAGAGTGGCTTGTTAGTGACAGAGGGATGACACGCTCTTCAATGGCTGCGGTTTTCACCTTTTCATAACTAGGATTTTTTTTTCCCCCTTCTTTTATTTAAGATAGAAGGAATACGAATAGGCTTCAAAGCGAGCGGGTCTCGTCTAGCTACGAAAGAAAGGACGAGGTGAGGTAGAGAAAGAGGGAAAAAAAAAATGCTAATGGGATTTTTTTTTTTTTTCACAACCTGAGCCTGGTCATTAATTTAATGGAATGGAATAGCAGATTATGAGCAGTGAGGTAAAAGATCGAGCGTGAATACGGCAGCTCCTGCTTCCTGGAGGCGAACTCACCGTGTTGACCTTGACGCCCTCCTTCGGCGTCTGCTTGGTGGTCAGGTTGAAGCCGAGCATCTTATTGGCCAGCTCTTGCACCACCACCGGGCTGGGAACACATGAAACTGGTTAGTCATTAAGACCATGTTATGAGGGAAAAAAAATAAATAAATAAAAAATCTTATAAAGGGTTAGAGTGAAGGGGGGGATTAAAAAAAAAAAACAACAAAAATTGTGCAACAGATGGAGGCCTGAGGGCCTGACATGGCTGAGAAAATGGAGCGAGACTGTGAGCGTGCAAAAAGCAGTAGACTGCGGGTTGTCAATTTTAAAGAAAGAGCGACAGAAAAAGCAACAGATCAAAGGAGAATGAAGGAAAGAAAGAAAGAGAGAATGATAGAGCGAGAACGTTAGAGAGAGGACAGCATATCCAATCTTCCAGAGAAGGAACTCACTCACTCTTTGGTTAAGTGCACTCCACCTTTCAGGCCACTGTCAAACACCCCTTTGCCTCGGCCCCCTGCCAGGATCTGCGCCTTCAGAACGATTTCTTTAGCATCTGAGAAGAAATACGAGACAGACGTTGAGAGCGGTCGTAAATAGGAAATGAAAAGTAAGACATACGAGCTCTCGGCCTCGAGAAAAACGGTCAGCGGTTTTAAAAGGTCTGAACAGGTGAAGTGGCGGCTCAGAAATGCGGGACGCTCAGGGGAACGTGTACAAGCTTTGACTGACGAGCGACGACGGGCGATCATCTGGACAACACGCAACGACTCCGAGCCGGCAAAATCCCTGCCATTCAACCCAAACTCAAAAAAGATGCAAAGCTGTGGGCCAAAAATGAGTAGCACCCAACGCAACAAGGTGCGTACCGGATGTGTTTTCCAAATGTCATAACGGGTCGTTAGATGGACTAACCAGAGCTTTCAAAGGGAAGTTGTGACTGTGGTTTACATGGACATTTATTCATTTAGAGCACGGTACATTTTTATCCAAAGCGACTTACAAACGAGGAAATACAAGTGAAGCAAAATATCAAGCGGAGAACAAGACAAGTAGTGCTACTGTACAAGATTTATAATTGAGTTCTAGAAAAGCAAAGTGCGCAGAGTCGAGGTGTATGAGCCAGAGGAAGTTTATTTATTTATTTATTTATTTAAGAATAACGTGAGGGTTGGACTTTCAGGGGTTGCTTAGGTGTTCACGGAAGAGGTGGGTCTTTAGCTGTTTTTTGAAGATGGTGAGAGATTCTGTGGTCCGGATTGAGGTTGGTTCATTCCACCACAGAGGGACGGTTAGTGTGAAGGTTCTGGAGAGGGACCTTGAGCCACGTTGAGTAGGCACTACGAAGAGTCGGTCGTTAACCGGTCGCAGATTGCGTGAGGGAACCTAGCTTGAGGTAGGGGGTGCTGTTCCAGACAAGGTCTTGTACGTAAGCATCAAGGCCTTGAATTTGGTTAAGGCTTAGGACTACTGATCGTAAGGTCGCGAGTTTAAATGGCAGCACCGTCGAGCTCCCATGCTTGGGTGTAAAAAGATCGCTGGTGATTTTAATCACTTTCCCCAGCATTTCCCCCTCACATAATTAGTATCAACAAGCCGGTTTGGCTGCCCCAAGTCAGAGCCAAATCACAAATCGCTGTGGGGGCATTTATTCGAATTGTTGGTCTGGTTAAGAACGACTTCAAGAGAACAGAACAACTGCAAATCAATACTGCAGTTCTTCTTCACTTTATCCAACAACCAACCATTTCGATCCCGATGAGCGCGGGCTCTTCTAGAAGGACTCCGCCGCCCCCACCTGCAGGGCACAAGGGCTCGCTGAATGCTTTGATCATTCGATGAATTATGATGGAAATTATACGATACGACCGTCACACTCACCAGATCTCAACTCGATTGAACACCTATGATGATGGAACAAGCTGCACTTTTGTTGTTGTTGTTGTTGATAATAATGTTGAGATAAAGTGAGGGAATTACTTCAATGTTTATAGCTGCTATAATGTTAACGATACCAGAAGCTTGCTTCACGGACATTCCCAGCATTAAACCTTTCCTAGAAGCTATACAATGACTTGTTAGAGCTGTGCTGTTACAGAAAAATAAAACACCAATCAGTCTGACCAATCGGAATTGAGAATTTCGAGTCCCGCTGGGGCCATGTGTGTGCATGTTCTCCCCGTGCATGTTCTCTCCGTGCGGGTTCTCCGGACATGCATGGTAGGCTGATTGGCGTGTCCGAAGTGTCCGTAGTGTATGAACGGGTGTGTGAGTGTGTATGTGATTGTGCCCTGTGATGGACTGGCACCCTGTCCAGGGTGTACCCCGCCTTGTGCCCGATGCTCCCTGGGAGAGGCTCCAGGTTCCCCGTGACCCTTAAAAGGAATAAGCGGTAGAAGATGGATGGATAGATGGATGGATAAACAGAGCGCTCATAAAAAAATAAATGTCAGAAACACGTCTATCTGTTGATTATTGTAACGGATTTGAAAGAGTCGTGAGTTTGGAGAATTGCGAGTTTGGCCCTCTTGGTGCAACCACTTGCTATTAGTGTTAATATTGTCCCAGCTACACGGTCTGACACACGTACGGCAACACGAAGAGCTGAGATTAAAGGTTGTCGAGCGTTTGTCATGTTTACAAAACCCATCTGTTTGCGGCTGATTAAAAATCGCCGGGAGAAACGGGACTTCGGACCCCCGAGTTCATTTTGTGCTCTTTTTTCTGAGACAGAATCAATTTAAATACTGCGCCAAAGCACAATAAGGTCTCCGGAAAGGTCAGAAGAAAAATAAATCTCCTGCACACAACAAAAGAAAAATCGCTGACACTCTCTTCCCTTAACAGATCATGTCTCCCTCCACCCCCTCCCCACTGTCTTCCCCCTCCTACACTTTCTTAAGGACACAAAAGAAGAAAAAAAACAAATATATGGACAATGTTCCTACATCTCCGCTCGTAATCGTAAGTAATTGGGATAACACAGAAACCCCCGGGGCAAACAATTTCCAATTAATGAGCTCAAATTAATTTGAAGCTTATTTTCCAATGCCAGCAGTTTGCTTGGCTGAGTTTCGTTCTGCCCGAGTGTTGCCCTGCCTCACTTGTCCTTAAGCAGCCGGAGAGAGCGAGGGATTCGTGGAGCCACGTGGAGAGAACAAAAACAGAGAGAAAGTAGAGTTGGCCAGACCATATGGGAGAAATAGTAGACCTCTGAAAAAGGTAGGACTACAGAGCTCACGAACGCATCGCAAGGATCCCTGGTTCGATCCTGAGGTCGGGATATATTCTGCGTGGAAGTTCACGTTCTCGCCATCCGTCTCGGTTCCCTCAAGACGTGGTCTTCTACTGTTTCAAGGTTTAGAGTGTTCAGAGATCGTTTCTGTCCATCACGGTCATAGAGTAGTTATTTGCGTAAACCAAGGTGTTACCACACACAGAACTGACACTCACTGGATGGTTTTTTTTCCCCCCGTGTGTGTGAAAATTTTACGAATACTCAAACCAGCACATCTGGGAACCAACAACCACGGTATGGTCAAAGTCACTGAGATCACATTATTATTTCCCCGTACAGATGTGAACGTTCACTGAAGCGCTTGACCTGATTTTACGCCTTGTCCGACTGCCACAGGACTCTCTAATTGGATAATTTCATAAAAGCGCAGGAGTACTTTTCCTAACAAAGTGGACACAGAGTGTATATCTGACACGCCTGAAGCATGGGTCGCCGACTCCAAAAATAGACCTAATCGCGCAGGGGCTGGCATCAGTTTTAATTAGCTATTAAAACTGATGCCAGCCCCAGCGCGATTAAAAAAAAAAACAACTAAACGAATCTACTGGATTGACGTTCCTTAAAAATGACAAGATGCAGCGATCGAAGCTGCGACAAATGAAATGTTGTGGCATTTAAACAAGAAGGCTATTATTTCTATCATCATCATCATCTAGGGGAGCTCGGAGAGGAAACCTCTTTCGCGTGCAGCATTCATTAGACGAGACAGACCCATGATTCACTGATGAACCGTTATCATCGTTACGTTTTTATTCGATTATAATGGTCACTTATCATTCTCAAAAGCTGGATCTGCGTAAACAGTGATGCCGAAGTACTTCTTTTATTTAGTAAAATAAGACTTAATACATGAATCAGAAGATCGGTGGATCGGTGGGGAGGATTCAGGCCTTCCTATCAGAAGGTTGCGAGTTGGAATGCTGAGACATATTATCTCTGATGGCATTATACCACATCGCACTCGGGTTCTCGGTTCTGATTGGTCAGAGGATGTTGAGTAATGTTCAGTAGTTCCAGCTGCAATTCAAATGACAGGTTTATTAGAGCTTCATGAACACGCACCATGTTATTATTTCCATAGTGACCTAGGTGAATGTACGGCTTGATTTTCTGGCGTTTTCTGTGAGATTTATTCAGCATTTAAAAAAAAAACAAAAAGGAGTGTCCAGTGTCAGCACGTCGTAACAGTTAGTGGTAAAGCTGACGGTACCTTTCGTGGACTTTTCCCCTCAGCATGAAATGTTAACTACACATGGATAGAAGAGGTAGAAGAGGAATAAAACAACTTGTAGACATGCTCTGCTTTACATCAGGCTGCCTCACACCTCCACGTA
Source organism: Ameiurus melas (assembly GCA_012411365.1). Classification (NCBI taxonomy): domain Eukaryota; kingdom Metazoa; phylum Chordata; class Actinopteri; order Siluriformes; family Ictaluridae; genus Ameiurus; species Ameiurus melas. The sequence continues at coordinate 10,542,662 of CM022752.1, read as the reverse complement.
ATTGATAGGTTTGCTAGAAGAGAATGCCCTGAAGTCATTTATTCCTTACTTATTAAATGACTCTTAGTTAATGAGCATGAACTTAAACGAAGTATTAAAAGAAATCGCCTAAGGCTAGAACATCAAGCCTTAGAAATGGCCAGAACCACATCCACACGCGTACTGTATGTGTAAGGGCATCTCCAACAAACTCAACATGGCATTTAAGTAACAGAACACGCCCGGATTCGTCCATATGCTCCGCTCCTGGCTGTTTCTCCAAATGTCACTGGCTAATTGGTTTGTGCTCTTCTCATCCTATTCATTATTAAAATGGCCGATCGGAGAAGCGTGGGATAGTTGGAGCGTGCACGCGGCTTAATTAAATCCCATCCTCAGGTAAGTGTTATGTTTGCTCTTTACAATAATGCTGTGGTATCGAAATTATTTCAAATGACAAGATGTGTCAGGTTATTGTATTAAGGGTTTTTTTTTGTTGTTTTTTTTACATTTTGGTCAAAGATTTCATGGGTGTGAGTGTGTGTGTGTGTGTTGGGTGAAGGGGGGTTTAGGGTGGATGGCAACACAACCCAACCCATCAAGGCACAAATGGAGTCAAATCTCATATACTCTAGTATATATAATGCATAATGCAACACTGAATGATATTAATGTCAGCTTTTCAAGATGAAGAAAAATGGGGGGGAGGGGGGCCCGAGCCGTCACTCTAATTTGACTACTCATAGGCCGTCATTTACAATATATTACATTCATATTTCCAGACAGTTATGATCAATATTCGCAGCAGAAAAGGGAAGAACAGAAATTTCATTTAGCCAAGCGAAGTCTGTTTCTATTGTCCTGCCAATCCATCTACATATATACAAAGATGGAATGATGCGAGACTTAGATAAAAAAAAGAAACTACTCATAAAAAAGGGGGGGGGGGGGGGGGGGGGGGAGGAATATCAAAAGATGGATGGATGGATGGATATCCAAAAATGGAGGGATGGAGGGAATATCAAAAGATGGATGGATGGATGGATGGATATCCAAAAATGGAGGGATGGAGGGAATATCAAAAGATGGATGGATGGATGGATGGATATCCAAAAATGGAGGGATGGATGGAGGGATATCCAAAGATGGATGGATGGAGGGAATATCAAAAGATGGATGGATGGATATCCAAAGATGGAGGGATGGATGGATGGAGGGATATCCAAAGATGGAGGGATAGATGGATGGATATCCAAAAATGGAGGGATGGATGGAGTGATATCCAAAGATGGAGGGATGGATGGAGGGATATCCAAAGATGGAGGGATGGATGGATATATGGGTGGATATCCAAAGAAGGAGGGATAGATGGATGGATATCCAAAGATGGAGGGATGGATGGATGCATGGATGGATGTCCAAAGATGGAGGGATGGATACGACATGGACAAATGGGTGGATGGATGGATGTATGAAGGAATTGAATGAACGGATGATTGATGGACTGATGAATGAGAGACAAGCAAGTAGATGAGTTAATGGCTGGATGGAGGAATATTCAGATGGATGACAGATGACTGACTGATAACAGCTGCAGAAAGTAAATGGTAAATGGCGTACTTATATAGCGCTTTTATCCAAAGGGACCGACGTATGACCAGCGGAGGGGTGAGTGGTTGGATGGATGATCGATGGATGGAGAGACAGATGAATGAATGGATGGATGGCTTGGTGAGTGGATGCATGGATGGGATGAAATAGTCGAGTGTGGAAAACTCTGGATCATCTCGCATCTGGATAGACAGATGATAGATGGAATGAAATGATAAATGGATGAGTGAGTGGTGATATGGATGATAGACAGATGTATGAGTGGGTGGATGGAAGAAGGCAGCGATTGGACAACGGGCAACGGACAGATCGAGGGATAGAATGGTGTGACTGGGTGGACGGATGGTTTGGTGAGTGGATTACGACAGATCGATCGGCAGGTGGCCGGCTGATTGGATGGATGGACAGACACACGGACAGGTGAACAGATGGAGAGATAGATGGAGAAGCGGTGATGAATGCAGAAGAAAGCAGCATTCAAAACAGCAAGTTATCGCATACTAAATAAGCATCAGTCTTTGATGTACGCAATATTTCGGAATGCCCCCCGGAGTGTTGAAAGATGGTTTGTTGCTGTAGTTTAAAAGCCTCGTTTGTTCACTTCGGCTGGGTGTTGAGGTGCTCTTGAACCGTGCTGCTTTTCATCTTGATCATCAGTCAGCCCGTGTGTGTGTGTGTGTGTGTGTGTGTGTGTGTGTGTATGTGTAATTTGCTGGTGGATGACAGGAAACAGACAGCGGTTAGAGCGTGAATGCCTGACCCGTCTGATCCTCCGAGCTCGCTGGCTGCACTAGGAGCCACAGAGCAGGAAACAAGATGGAGAGAGCCTAATGATGCTGTTCAGTTCAAGAAACACACACACACACACACACACACACACACACACGCGGCTTGATAAATAAGACTGAGTGGTATATCTGTGTCTGTGGGGTTTCTTAACTGAAACGGTTGCTGTGGCACTGACAGCTGAGGCCTTGTTATACCTGTCCACCTGCTCGCTGTAACAATCTCCAGCAAAGTGTCACTGTCCGTGACAGACGTGCTTTTAAAGACCCAAGCTCTTACAGAAAACATGTTTGTTTGCTGGGTGTCAAAGCTGGAAAACTCGAGCCTGTTATACAGACAAAGCAAAACAAAACAAAAAATAATAATAATAATAACGTGCAAGAGCTCTGGTGGTTCGAGTGAAAAGCATACGAACGTGCAAGCCAACGTGAGAACATTTTAATGGACTATCGTGTCATTTTTGTTTATTCCCGTTTCAGAGAATTTCATCAGGAAAAGACTTCGACTGTAGCTCACTGTAGCGAGGGCGGAAACCCGCGGCACTGCACAGCTGGATCAAATTCAGCTCTAAAACACCCCATTATAAACAAGTCTAGTGACAAAAAACACATTTTCTCCAAGGGTGGAACATCGAGGACGCTCCGGCTGCTGACTCATCCTGGACGTTGAAATAAAATGGGACTAATTGGGATGCAGGGTCGAGTACCTAACTCAAGTATATCCTCCATCTTTGTAGCAGGACGATTTTTATTTATTTTATTTTTTAAACAGAATGAATAGTTAGCTATAAAGAAATGATTCAGACAAAATCAAACGTATTAAATGTCATCAAGTCAAATATTTAATATATTTATTAATATACATCATATTCTACTATGCCTAAAACATTCATAAAATAGAATAATTCTACACTTACTTATAGGAATTAATATTAAACCAACCATCAAGGTCGTCTGCCAGGTGAAATTACTACTCATTTTGTAAATATTTTTGTTTTATTTTGATTACTTTTGAATCCTCTAGCATTAGCTAACTTACTCAGTTCTCATAAATAATGCATTTGCAAAGAAAAAAATCATCAAAGTATTGTAACAATGTATTAAAAAAAATATATATATATATATATATATATATATATATATATATAGTATAGCATGCTGTATTTACACAATTAATAATACAATAAAATGTTATTTTTTCCCCCTGCTGACAAATCCCAGTAGAAAACATTATAGAACTTCTAATGTTTTCCAGTACAAATACCATTACAAACAACTACCTAACCATTAAAACTATTACCGTTCCTTAATGGTATCCGCTAGACGGGACATACCAGTAGAGCCCCACAGGGACTATTACAGTTTCCATTAAAACCAATACCATTCCCATTAGAACCATTAAACCCATTCAAATTCTATGAGGGTTTCTATAGTATTTGTTTGTTTTTCCAGCAGGGTTCTAACTAATCTCCGACAATTATAACAACATGAATAACAATTTGTAGTCTTTAATTACTTACTTTTAAAATAAAATAACTTTTTAAATTGAATATTAACTGCTGCTTTCAATTATCGCTTTAAATCTCTCAGTTTTAACACGATGAAATCACTAGTAAGTGAGATTAAATCGGTCATCCTGGAGCAGGCTTCTTTTGTACCGTGTTGACCCCTGACCCCGGATCAGCTCTTCTCCTGTGATACTGCTAATGAGACATGCAGGATTATAGACCCTCAGAAGCATAATAAACTCTCCACACACTCCGGTATCTTCTCTATAAGTTGACGGAGGACGAGAGCCAAGCAGATTGATCACAGGGATTACCGGCGCTCTCCTACGCTTACGCACACTATCTCGGTCTCCGACAGCTCTGACCGAGAAAATGTAAAAAAATAAAATATAATAATAAAGTCTATATTAAGCAATTCGGTACACCTCCATTTGTCTTGCGCGGCGTCTCTGCTGAAACTCAGCAGGAAATCACATCTCTTCGGACAAGGCCTGAACAATGGCCTCAGGTAGGTGTGTGTAGTGTTAACCTCGAACCTGAGAGCTCTCGCAGAGCCATATGTGTGTGTGGGTGTGTGTGTGTGACGACTGGCAGAAGTGAGGGAGTATGTGGAAATTGAAGGGGGGGTTAATAATAATAATAATAATAATAATAATAATAATAATAATAATAATAATAATAAATCATCTGTCTTCTTTTTCCCCTGGGCGAGTAGAGAAAAATTTTGGAGTGAACCGAGAGAAACGTGCCAGCTCTGTAAAGTAACCATCACAAATAACACACTTTGTAGTGTCTGTGTTCCACCACATTGGACTTGAAACGAAGTCCAGAATCAGCTTTTACCGTGTGGTTTTTTCCCGTTTCCACGGCCCTTTTATATACACGGTCGGTCTTTTTCCACGAGCAAGAGTACAGGAACCAAACCAAAACTTTAAAGAGACCTGCAAACAGTGTTATTTAGAGCTCAGAGGCTCCCCCGCTACTCACAGACTCTCCAAGCTTCTGTTGCCAAGTGATCAGAAGCTCAAAGCTCACAGGCTCAGAACAAAATTGGACAATTTGATTGATAAGCAGTTTTCTGGCCAGGTGCGGCCTCTTTCCTCGTTATGTCAT
>CM022752.1:10520166-10532666 GCA_012411365.1 Ameiurus melas | reverse complement strand
AAGACCGTCCCAAAATCTGCTCCCAAGACCAGCCCCAAGACTGGCCCCAAATCCACTCCTAAAAGTGTACACAAGACCGTCCCAAAATCCGCTCCCAAGACCAGCTCCAAGACTGGCCCCAAATCCACTACCAAGACCAGTCCCAAATCCGCTCCCAAGACCAGCCCCAAATCTGCTCCCAAGACCAGCCCCAAATCTGCTCCCAAGACTGGCCCTGAATCCGCAACCGAGACCATCCTCAAGACGGTATCTGCATGCTCCAGCTCCGACCGAACCCCTTCTCCGATGTGCACCAAAATGATCACAATACTTGTGATGGAAAAATAAATGTATATCTGAAAGAATCAGTGCAGAAGTTTTGAATTGGAATTAAAAATAGCACGTCTGAAATTCCACAATTTGTCAATGAAATTGCCCTCAGCCTGGTCCAGGTCACATCAGTTAGATTAGACTAAATTCTAGAGAGGAACAATGTAGATACCGATCGGTGAAACAACCTCATCCTCTGTAAAAAGGAAAGAAAATCCAGGAACACTGGGACAACAAATTATTCCTAAATCATCTTAAATCAAACGTTCTTCAAAGAGTTCTCTTAGGGAAAACATGAAACCATTCTCATCATTTGCAGAGCACAAATTCTTGAGGCAGCACAAATAAGGGAGTTAAAAGTAGACACACTGAAGGTACTGGAGAGTGTACTTCCACCCATCTCACCCGTCTTAGTCGTATCAAACTCGGCCACTTCGCTAATAAGGACACAGGAGATTTGACTGCCGTGAATGAAGCGGCACTGTTTACTCTGAATATTCATACCCTGCATAAATGAATTCATATGGTTTGGTCTCGTGGTGTGGGAATTGTAGGACTTCTGTCCTTCTCAGGCCCTTAATGAAAAGAAGGAGGACTGCCTGCCTCTCAATGTGCCGTCAATAAGCAAGGAAGGAAATAAAAAAAAAAGAAAGAAAAGGCAAAAAGCTTAAAGAGAACAAAGTCGAGATAATTCAGATGGAAAATAATGATAGCAATCATCTGAATTTATCAGATCGACATTAAAACTTCAAAAAAAAAAAAAAATAATTTCAACAAACAACTCGTGTCTACACAGCTTCGTCAGCTCAACACGCCACCGGTTTTCTTTAAGCAAATTCCTTGAACACTATCAAATTCAGGAATCTCCCTTTGGAGTTAAAAATCAGATAAACGGTATCATTTGGATGAAGACGACAACCCCAAAAATGTAAAAAAAAAAAAAAAAAAAAAAGGATGAATAAGTCACGGTCAAATATTTGTCCACAGTCGCTCAGCATCCGTCCCTGGTGGACACTGACTTCCTCACGAAATCCACACGGACTGATCTGGAACATTCTAAGAGGAAAATCCATCACGATGCAGCCAGCAGACACACGTGTCAACCCAGCCAGCGGTACGAGGTGGAGGCCAAAATAATAGAGTTTGCTCATTGGCTGGAGAAAACAAGAGTATGGCTTTAGACGGGAGAGCGGAGGAAAACACGAATTTGTCTTCATTAGATGCTTTCTCAAAAAAAGATGGCAGGGGCACACTGGGGTTACAATCCATCTCATATAGGAGTGCTTTATTATAGAATCCAGCGCATGTGTAAAATAAAAACAAAGACAATTTCAACATGAGCTTTGGTACAAAAACATGAAATCTTTTCCCATTTGCACAAAGCATCCCCCCGAGGGGGCGTGGGTTTTTGGGGGGTGGATGGAATTATGACACCGAGTCACTACTGCCACATTCACAGGATGTCTTCTGTAGCCGATTTCATTTACTACATCTCAGCCCACTTCATCTTCCAATCACATACACCGGCGGTGTTTTTCAGTCGGCGTACGTGTGCTTATGTGCCAACGCTGCATAATATCAAACCTGTGACTGATGAAGGCGGCATGAGGTTTGCCTCTTTGACAGTTAGGTCACTTAACACCATAGAGAAGCTGTTTAAAAGTCAAACGCAAGACGGTCTTCTGGCTTGCCTTCATTAGCATCGAAGCCTGCAGCCTGTCAGCAAATAAAGCAGGTACCTTCAAGTCACCGGTCCAAGTTTGGCATTTCGGATGCGAACTTTCAGATCCTGATAGTTCTTTGTTCCACTTTTCTCACAGTTTTTTTTCCCCCTTTCTCATAATGGTAATACAAAAAAAAAAAAAGTTTCTTTCCTTAGGAACAGGCCGTCCTGTAAAAGAGGAAAAGAGCGTCACCTCGTACCATAAAATGTTCCACTATATTTTTTAACCTCTCCATACGGTGCGGATTTAGACTCCCTAAAGTTGCAACTGCAATAAATCACAGCCTACTGAAGCATCTTTGCTTTGTGTCTGAAAAAGTACCCGGGTGTACGAGCAAGCGTTTCCAATTGAGCCGTCAGCTGCAGTGCAGCATGGGTAAAACTGGGTCCGTCAAAGAGAGCGGAGGGAGTGCATGTCCGGCACGTCTCGGAGGGAAAAAGCTCGCCGCCGCATCTCGCTGACAGAAATCCATTTGCGTCTCGCTTGGTCACCTCGGCCCACGGAGACCCACTGTGTAGCAGAGTGTGCGCTTAGATGGAAAGAGAGATTATAGTGCCTATGACAAAATCCTAATGGAGCGCGTTCGGAAAATCTGCTCCGACATGGCCGCCACGCGTGACCTGACACGGCGGCGTGACCTCACTTATACAAGCAACGATACGCACAGGGAACAAACAAGGCACCGTCGGTAGGACTGGTTTTCGTTTCAAAGCTGTTCTGCACTGTTCTAGCCAACTGTGTGCGCGCGTGGCAGACTGCACTAAGGCCTACCGCGAGCGGCGAGATAAAAGGCAGATTAGAAAGCCGAAAGCAACAGCTGACGGATCAGCTCGTGGAAAAAGGCCAGGCTGATTCGCACTCGCATAGCTTAGACAGAGTGGTTGTAGTGGACCGCCGTTTATCTCCGGTTAATGATTCTTGGCCGCTGTGATAAATTCGCACACCTTTTGATAGCCAACATCAGGCTTGGTTGGTAGCGTATATGTATAAAAGTGAGTTACGAACGATATAGCAGACAACGGGTACAAGGAGGATTAAGCAAATTACATTTGCATAAATTTAATACTAGGACTGCCAAGAACATCAATGACTTAGCGATGCTTCAATGCTAACGCAGCAAATCTCTTAATTACAGGAATTAACAGTGCCTAATGTAAATGCTAAGCTCTAGCAATGGAGTATGGTATGGGTTGGAGATGGGTCTCTAGGCTACTGACATTCCCCTGCCCTATTGCTGGAGCCAGTTACCCATTCAGGTTCAGCTCAAAGTGGTGCCATATTTTGGGCTCTGCACTTGCAAGATGAAGGGTTGGGTTCGGGTGCAATGCTAGTCAAGTGGCAGGCAACCTTAGATGGACTACACCCTTGCAATGGAAACTGACTTGTCATTCGACTATATCAAACAGGACCATGGGGCAAAATGAAGATGAACTGGTCCTGCTGAGTTGCCCAAATGGATCTCAAACCAGTCACTTCGTACCGAGCATAGGTGCCAATAGGATTTGTCTCAAATCCAGAAAAACACCTTGTAAAATCACTCATAAGCATCGTATTTCGCGCCATACATTAGGAAACCAAACAACGGTTTGGTGGAAACCCGGGCCTTTAAAAAGATCCAGTTGGACCAGCACCAGCAAGAGCATCATGTGGTTCTTAGCATACAGGTGGATAGGGCTGAATAAGGTGGCATCATTCACGGTTTTTGTGCTACTTACTTAGCCTTCTGGCAGCCTCCAGGGCCTCGGCAGCAGTGTCGGCAACAAAAAAGCGCTGGACGGCCACGCCACACTCCTGCATCAGCTTCTTGCTCTGGTACTCCTGAAGGTTCAGCCATCTTCTGGGGCTCACTCTCGCCAGCTGCACATGCAAACAGATTGATTAATTCAGCAGATCAGTAAGAACCTAGTTTTCCACTCCTACCTAAAGTTTATGGGCGGACCACGTTGCAGAAAATTATAACACGGGTGGGGGTTAAAGCTAGTAAAGTCCGGACTACATCTGCTACATCTCGGCCAGACAAGAAGACGCCGCCGCTATTCATCACCGCTGCTTACGACGCTCGATTAAACGCGACGTCAAACACTCCAACGTGCCTCCGCAGACCGATGCCGCAGACCAACCCCATTATCCTCCAGCAGAAAACGAGCCAGAAACGGGCTGTAGGAATGAGACGGGAAGAAAAGGATCCAACAGAGAGCCCGTAACAATACGTGGCAGGATGAAGCGGCGTTTCAGAACGGCTCTCAGGAGCTCGGGCTGTCCTAGCTCTGCGCGCTCCACTGGGAATAATGAGACAGCCAGATGGACTGTGGGTTACTGCACACTCTGAAGTGCGCGCTCAGGAATCGTAGGCTCAGCAGCCGTGATGGCCGTTGACTCCAGCTGTTGGCGCTATTAAAAAGACATCGGTAGGTTTTAGTGGGAAAGAGGCCTGCGCCGAGGTGACTTTCGCTTTTGGTGTTGTCAGGTGGGCTCATTATGCAGCGAAACAGTCTGTCTGTGTGTGTGTGTGTGTGTGTGTCTAGAGTTAGCAAAGAACCAGAGAACAAAGAGGAAGAGTATGCTTCAGGAAGCATAGAGAGAACGCTGATGGCTGAGGGGAACAGAACAGACAAGAAAAGGAAGAATGTTATAGCGAGTACTGAAAAAGTTATTCACTGGGTTTAGTCGATCCTAGCCCAATACGAGAATCCGACGACTTTCCACTTGTTTATTTCTTCACTTTAGCAACCACTTAAAACAACATGATGTAAATGAGCTACGCTAGGGTGCATTAGACTAGACCGAAGATGCTTTCTGATTGGTCGGTTTGAGCAGAGGTTTTCCCGGTAACATGGATTGACTTTTTCTTTCATTGACTTGAGTTCAAACCATTTCATTACTAATCAGAACATCAGCTTAGGGGTCAGTTAACAGCGTTAACGGCGTTCTTGGTTCACCAGGACTGGAGCTAAAGCGATTTGGATGCAGATCTCTGACATGGATCAGTTCTAGTATTGGGCTGAAAAAACAAACAAACAAGAACAAAAACAAAAAACACCTGGCTTGCTTTGATACGCAAATCATTTCCATAATTGGGAATTCATTCCGTTATTTAGTAACAGTCCAGAATCTTGACCCCAATAATGATTTATTGACCCATATATATATATATATATATATATATATACACACACACACACACACACACACACACACAGCATTCCGTAAATTAACTAAAACGTGGTCCGTCAAACAAGACGTTCTACGGCGCAACAGAAACACGTTCAATCTCTCATCAGAGGATCAAAAGGAGCTTGCGAATCCCGACAAATGCCACAGACAATGACACTATTCCCTCTCCCTCTGTCAATCAGAGAGACATTAGCCAAATGATGGCGTTTGTGATGGTGCTTTCCTCAGTGTGTGCATCGGAAAAGATACGCCCGTCTGGCTTCACGTGTGTTGGAGGAAGCACATGTTGGCCTTCACCCTCTCTGGTTCGTAGGTGTGGTGTGATAGACCTGACTGGTGGAAGGGAATTGGCTAATGACTAAATTTGGGGGGATGGGGGGACTAGGGGTTTGACCGAAAGTCATTTTAAGAAGAATACAATGTGACAGCGGGCTGTGGCTGATGCTTTCAGCCTTAAGGGATGACAAGGCCGCAGCATGTAGGGATAAAGATGGGATATCGCTCTATCATTTATGAGAGTGAGAGTGTGGATCTGGCACTGACTGACACTGACACACACACACACTCCCTGCTTCAATGACTAACCACAGGGATGGCCTTCAGACCCATTTAACCTCAACCAGACAAACAAGGCCTCAGGCTATCTTTACACCTCAGACAAGAACAGACTACAGACCAAAACAGAACAGAAAGGACCAGATGAGACAAGTCGAGACTAAAGGACGAAATCTGACCATGTACTATATATATATATATATATATATAATAAATGCATCACCATCTCGAAGTTTCAAGCACAAAACAACGAAAGACTAAATGTATAAATCCAATGCTTTCAAAACAGCCATTATTGTTTCAGAACATTCCAGAGAAAGAAAAAAATAAAAATAATATACAATAAATAAATAAATAAATAAACAAGACCTCAAATGCCAAATGGACCGGAGAGAACACGTGCTGTGTAAGCTTTGCTATGGTTTATGGATGCGATTTTACAGGTCTTTCATGCTAGCTGTAAAAAGCATTTCCATTTAAGGCGAGTCAACTCAAGTTGAACTCAAGGGCTTGAATCGAAAAAGTCCAAATAAATAACGAACCCATTAAGCACGGACTGGAAAGCAGAAGGTCCGGGTAAATGAATTCATCCATTCATTAATATTACAGACCTTCTCAAACAACAAAAGAAGAACTGCGAATGAAAGAGAATGACAACCCCCCACCCCCCTCCAGTGACGAGCTATAAGGGTCATTTTGCCAAAGTATTTCAGAATTTTCATGGCAAGATACTTCAAGCCAAGTAAATAGTTCTACACAGGAAATAAACGCTACACAGGAAATAAATGTAGAGATGTGTAGGCTACACTGAATAACAACGCTAACTCAAATGTAAAAAATAAATAAAAACATCCCAGTTTGAATCAAGCGCGAGGATTCACCTTCTCGTCCTCAGTCTCCACTCGAGGCCGTGAAGCGGAGGATGGGGGGACTGCAGCAGGTGGTCGGTCGTAACAGCCGGTATGATCATCTGCGCTTCTTGTGCACTTTACCTTAAGGACCGAGAAACTACAGCTCTAAAACAGGAAACAGCTCCCATTTCGATGTTCATTAGCACAGAGGCTGTGTGCTACAGCCTCCTCCCGAACACATATAAACCCAACTGCTCGGCTCACGCTGGCATGGTACAAAAGATTCTGATGCCCCACTTATCGCCCGCCGCCAGCTACACTTACCGGCACACAAACGGCGAAACGCAACAAAACGTCCTCTCTTCTTCGATATCAGGGACGGGAATCGTCTGGTGTCCACGATCGTAGACCGTAGCAAAAAGGTCACGTGATGCCCAAAAAAAAACAACAAAAAAAAACGGTTAAATGAACAAAAAATAAAAATGTTTCATGTGTTTGGTAAGAGCATTTAACATGCAGTCATGGAAGTGCTAATGTATTGTAACAGAAGAGTAAAAAGCACTTAAGAGCAGATCTCCAAAACCAGTGCGAGGAATGAAAACAAAACAAACAAAACAAAAAGAAAGAAAGAAATATATATATATATATATATATTTTAAAATCAAACCACCGGTATTTTCCAACAAACAAAAACGCAATTAAACATCCTTAAACATCTGACACGGAAGCGCTCAATTAAAATCTCAGCTCCCAGTAAAACGACGAGTATATTTTGGCGTCTGTGACTCGGGTGCTAGAGCGGGTTGTCCATTAATCGTAGGGTTGGCGGTTCGATTCCCGGCCCATGTGACTCCACACGACGAAGTGTCCTCGGGCGAGACACTGAACCCCAAGTTGCTCCCGATGGCAAGATAGCGCCTTGGCAGCTCTGCTACCACTGGTGTGTGTGTGTGTGAACGGGTGAATGAGTCGCAATGTAAAGCGCTTTGTGAGCCGATATACTGGACATCACGGGATCATTTTACAATTTTAGCTGTGCGGCACTGGCTACAGCATTACGATACATCGAAAACAAGTCAAGGTCAACTATTAGGAGAAAAACAAAAATCACAAAACTAGATCAATGAGGTTGAGAAAACATTTAAATGTAGGAGGAGCCATTATACATTGCGGGGGGGTGTTTACAAATAAATATTTAACTAATCAAAGGTATTAGTTATATTAAAGTCCGTCCCCGGTCTGAGTATTCTCAATCTTCGGTCACTGCAAATACCCTCGAACAACCACAATAATTAGTACATTCTGTTCCCAAAAGTGATTAGAAATGAGCATTAAAGTGCCTTTTTTTTTTTTTTTTTTTTTTTTTTAATCTTTTGGGGGACCGTGTCCCACAATTCCCCCTAGTCTGAAACACCTTAAAAATGATCTCGTGAGAATTCCTGAGATAGAAAAAAAATAAAACAACCCTGGCAATTAGTCGTGACAGCAGAGACTGCTCTGAAAATCAGAACACTCCGACAAGTGGCATAAAACTCATGAGAGAGAGTGAATAAAAAGACAGAGGATCAGGATTGAATTTTTGGGGGGTTTTTTTGGAAAAAGAAAAATTGTTTCATTTGCATACAATGTTGGAGAAATTGTAGTTAAAATACAATCCGGGACCATTTCCCTCCATCACTCACTTCCTCTCCGGATCAGTAGACAGGACCGAGGCGTACAGCTGGATCCGTTCAGAAGAACATCAACACAGCTAAAGGAAAGGAAAGGGAAAGTGTCGGCGCTGTGTCGGTACCGTGACAGCCACCCCGGGGTGTCGCACGAGGAGGTATGGGTGGAAGAGGAGTGATGGAGTGCAGAGAAAAGAGTCTAAAATACACGAACCACACGGTGGTGCCGGGGGCGGGCAGCTATCGATCAGCACTGTGAAAGAGTGCAGCGCGTGTTCGAAACGTCAGCGTTCAGAAGTGTCAAATGTGCTTTGATGCCGTTTGTGAATAGTTCTGAGCATGTGGAGCGGATGGCTTCGTCCCAAATTCAAATTCGCATGGTGTTAGTGTCGTGAATTTTCACACGATTTTCTGAAACTGAGCTAAACAGTTGAGCTAACAAGTAATGGAAGCATATCTCACTTAAAATCTATCCCAGCTCTTCAGACTTGCTGATATGGATTAGGGCACTAAGAATGTTCATTTATTTATTGATTGATTTTTTTTAAATGAAAAAAAAGGTTCAAAAGTAACAACACAAACTCACAATTTTTTTTCCATTTTAGTGATTATACTATACCTTTTCCCCCTCAAAACGACACTTTTCTCCCAAAGTCATATCTAGACCGGTAGATTTTCTTTCAATTAATGAAGGAAGTCAAAACATTCTCCATTTCCCTTGACAGAAAGGTGCGTGTTTCAAACAGGAAAATTGAGACTTGAGAGGGAGGTTGGCTGAGTGGGCGGGGCATTAGTTGATAACGGAGAGTTCAAAACATCTACGCAACGGTCAGTCGCTCTAGATTCATATGCTAATTGTGTCATCCGCTATTCTGTTTTGGGGGGGATTGCCTGGGTGTTTATATTCATCTTCCTTTGAGCGCTCGCACCGTCACTTCGCTTTAATTAGACATGCATGAAGGAACGTTCATGAGAACAAAAGCCATGACAACCCGTCTGTAATTATGAGTCGTAAAAATTTAGTAATAAATAAATAAATAATCATGGGGGTTTCCTCCAGAGCACTAAATTTAACAAACGATGAAAGCTCGGTGCTGAAGGGACTGAGACGGAGCTGAAGGGGGCGCCGCGGGAAGACTGAACTCCCCCACGAGACATGGGTTAGACACTAATTACCCTCATCAGCACTCCAGGGATCGCCTGGAGAAAGAGATCGCTAATAGCACACCATACAAACAAAACAAACCCACACAATAAACAGTGTAAGCAGCACTGGGAGAAATGATATCAAACACAGAGAGTCACAATGTTGAGAAGGAAAGCGAGTGTGTGTGTGAGAGAGAGAGAGAGAGAGAGTGTGTGAAGAAGAATATGCGAGTGTGTGAGTGAGAGTGTTAATATACTGCTCAAAAAAATAAAGGGAACACTTGGACTTACATTGTGCTGTTAAAATGTTCCCTTTATTTTTTGAGCAGTATATGTGAGTGTGAATATTGTGAGTGTGTAGAATGTTTGTGTGAGTAAGTGTGTGAATATGTGAGTGTTTGTGTGAGAGTGTGTGAGAATGTGTGAGAATGTGTGAGAATTGTGTGTGAATGAGTGAGCGTGAGAGAATGTGTGTGTGTGTGTGAGTGAGTGTGAGAGAATGTGTGATGTGATGGAGTGAGTGTGTGAATAAGAGTGAGTGAGTGTGAGAGAATTTGTGTGTGTGTGTGTGTGAGTGAGCGGAGTGTGTGAGAATGTGTGAATGAGTGAGTGAGTGAGTGAGTGTGAGAGAATTTTGTGTGTGTGTGTGTGTGTGAGTGAGCGTGAGAATGAGTGAGTGAGTGAGTGAGTGTGAGAGAATGTGTGTGTGTGTGTGAGTGAGTGAGTGACTGACTGAGTGTGGAGTATGTGTGAGTGAGTGTGTGTGTGAATGTGTGTGAGTGTTGAGTGATTGTGTGAGAATGTGTGAGTGAGTGAGAATGTGTGTGTGAATGTGAGTGAGTGGGTGGGTGTGTGTGAATGTGAGTGAATTTGTGAGTGAGTGAGTGTGTGAGTGTGAGTGAGTGGTGAATATTGAGTGGAATGTGTGAGTGGGTGAGTGAGTGTGTGAATATGTGAGTGTGTGTGAATGTGTGAGTGAGTGTGAATATGTGAGTGAGTGTGAATGTGTGAGTGAGTGTGATATGTGTGTGTGTGAATGTGTGGGAGTGTGTGTGAATATGTGAGAGTGAGTGTGTGAATATGATAGTGGAGTAGTGTGTGAATGTGTGAGTGTGAATGTGTGAGTGATGTGAATATGTGAGAGAGTGAGTGGGTATGAGTTGTGTGAGTAGGAGTGAGTGAGTGTGTGTCAGTGTGAATGTGTGAGTGAGTGAGTGTGAGAGTGAGTGAGTGTGAATATGTGAGAGTGAATGTGTGAGTGAATGTGAGTAGTGAGTGAGAGTGAGAGTGTGAGTGTTGTGTGTGAATGAGTGAGTGAGTGAGGTAAATGTATGAAACGAGAATATGCGAGTGTGTGAGTGAGAGTGTTAATATACTGCTCAAAAAAATAAAGGGAACACTTGGACTTACATTGTGCTGTTTAAGTGTTCCCTTTATTTTTTTGAGCAGTATATGTGAGTGTGAATATGTGAGTGTGTGAGAATTGTGTGTGAGTAAGTGTGTGAATATGTGAGTGTGTGTGTGAGAGTTGTGAGAATGTGTGAGAATGTGTGTGAATGAGTGAGCGTGAGAGAATGTGTGTGTGTGTGAGTGAGCGTGAGAGAATGTGTGAGTGTGAGTGAGCGTGAGTGTGTGAATGAGTGAGTGAGTGAGTGAGTGTGATGTGTGTGTGTGTGTGTGAGTGAGCGTGAGATATGAGTGAGTGGAGTGAGAGAATGTGTGTGTGTGTGTGTGAGTGAGTGAGTGACTGACTGAGTGTGAGAATGTGTGTGTGAGTGTGTGTGTGAATGTGTGTGAGTGAGTGTGTGAGAATGTGTGTGAGAATGTGTGAGTGAGTGGAATGTGTGTGTGAATGTGAGTGAATGTGTGTGAGTGAGTGGAGTGTGTGAGATGAGTGAGTGTGAATGTGTGAGTATGAGTGTGAATGTGAGGGTATTGAGTGAGTGAGTGAGGTGGAATGGATGAATGAGTGAGTGAATGTGTGAGTGAGTTGTGAATATGTGAGATGAGTGAGTGAGTGAGTGATGTGAATGAGTGAATGTGAGTGAGTTGAAGATGTGATGAGTGAGGGTGATGTGAGTGATGTGAATGAGTGAGTGGTATGAGTGATGAGATGAATATGATGAGTGAGTGTGAATGATGAGTGAGATTAAAGAGTGAAATGAGTGAGTGATGAGTGAGTGAGTGTGAGAGTGTGGAGTGAATGTGAGTGAGTGAATGATGAATGAGTGAGTGAGTGTGTGAATGAGAATGAGTGAGGATTGATGAGTGAGTGAGTGAGTGAGTGAGTGATGAGTGGGAATGTGAGTGAGTGATGATGTGAATGTGTGAGTGAGTGAGTGAGTGAGTTGTGAGGTGAGTGAATTTGTGTGAATATGAGTGATATTGAGTGTGTGTGAAATGTGAGTGTGTGAATGAGAGCGATAGTGTGTGAGTGCAACTCCAGTCTCAAATCTACTTAGATTCTAATTCACCATCGTATTCTCATTCTCATGGTACGCCGACTCTCGGCCCTGACGGAGAACTTCCTGTCTACAAAGACGAACGTGGAGATCTTCAGAAAACGGAATACAGTTCGCTTTCTCTGCTCCACTTAAGGGAACCGGTATGAGCCTTGAGAGACCCGGGTTCTCTCACCATCTCGCTGTATGGATGTACTCATGGTGTAGATGTAGATGCTGGTGTTTAACGGTTCTCGAGCGGGTCTGGGGGACTTGAACAGAAATACCTACTGAACACCTGAACATAGAGCGTCTGATCCTGACGTTACTGAGGACGTAGGAGACGTCTGGAGAAACCGACACGCTGGATGTAATGTTGGTGTATTTGTTGTTCTGCTACTTTTAATCAGAAGGGTGTGCAAACTTTTACACAAAAATCAAACTCTAAGTGTAAGTCCGTCCATTGTCCCTCTCTCTTCTCTCTCTCCACACACACACACTCTCTCTCTCTCTCCTCCGCTTACACACACACACACACACACACTCACGCACACACACACTCTCTCTCTCACACACTCTCTCTCACACACTCTCTCTCTCACTCTCTCTCTCTCACACACACACACTCTCGCT
>CM022752.1:10400166-10515166 GCA_012411365.1 Ameiurus melas | reverse complement strand
CACACACACACGCACTCTCTCACATGCACGCCTCTCTCCTACACACTACCTCTCCCTCACACACACACACACACACACTCTCTCACACTTCTCTCACACTCTCTCTCACTCTCTCTCACACTCTCTCTCACACCTCTCACACATACTCTCTCTCTCACACACACACACACACACTTCTCTCTCACACACGCACGCGCTCTCACACACGCGCACGCGCTCTCTCACACACGCGTCTCTCTCACTCTCTCTCTCACACTCTCTCTCTCTCTCACACACACACCGCACGCCTCACACACGCCACGCTCTCTCACACACGCGACGCTCTCTCACACACGCTGCACGCCTCCGCTCACACACGCTGCGACCGC
This sequence comes from Ameiurus melas, assembly GCA_012411365.1. Classification (NCBI taxonomy): domain Eukaryota; kingdom Metazoa; phylum Chordata; class Actinopteri; order Siluriformes; family Ictaluridae; genus Ameiurus; species Ameiurus melas. The sequence goes on along the minus strand of CM022752.1, from coordinate 10,514,798 downwards.
TCTCGCCTCACACACGCACGCCTCACACAGCGCACGCCTCCCACACTCTCTCTCACACTCTCTCTCTCTCTCTCTCACACACACACACGGCACTCTCTCACACACGCACGCTCTCTCACACACGCGCACGCTCTCACACGCTTCTCTCTCACTCTCTCTCTCACACACTCTCTCTCTCTCACACACACACGCACGCTCTCTCTCTCACACACACGCAGCTCTCTCTCTCACACACCGCACGCTCTCTCTCACACACGCACGCTTCTCTCTCACGCACGTGACGCGCTCTCCTCACACGCACGCACGCTTCCTCTCACACGTGACTGCCTCACACGCACTTCCGCTCTTCTCACACGCACTCGCCTCACACGTGTTCGCTACACGCACTCGCCTCACACGACTCTCACCTACCTCGCTCTCTCTCTCACACACACTGCGCCACACACACACTTACTCCTCTCCCTCGCTCATTGCACACTGCCAATACACATACACTCTCCGCCTCATACACACTGCTCGTCAGCACACACCTCGCTCACTACACACCTCGCTGCCACTACACTCGCCTTCAATACACTCCTCGCTTGTCCGCACACACCTCCGCTCACCACACTTCTCGCCGTCAGCACTTACACTCTCGCTGCCGTCACATACTCTCTCTCGCCGTACACACTCTCTCGCTATACACACACACACACAAACACTCTCTCGCTCACACACAAACACTCTCTCGCTCACACACACACACACAGACAAACACACTCTCTCGCTCACACACACACACAAACACACTCTCTCGCTCACACACACACAAACACACTCCCTCGCTCACACACACACAGACACACTCTCTCACTCACTCTCTCACTCTCTAAATAATCTAAATTTCCATTCAGGGAGAAATAAAAGCACCAGGGACGTTTCTTGTTTGACTCTGGAACGCTTCGAACGGTGACATTCAGCTACTTCAAATCTCGCATTTCAGTACGCACTTCAATTCATCCAAATGCCACAATAAGGTGCCTATGTACCTTCGGTGCTTGGCCCCCTGATTGAAAAATAACAAAAATCTTGTTTACAAGACCATCGTCCTTGAACACCTCATTCATAAACAAGCAAATAAATAAATCAATTTCAAAATATCTCGGCGGTGATGAGGTAAATCATCAAGATCAACACCACAACATTTGTTTTTACAAAGCGTAACGCAAAGTCAAATAATTCTCTCTTGAAACTCTGAAGCCTGTTCCACGTCCAGTCCATTAGCATTACGTGAAGCACGCTGAGGTCTCTGGAGCACCGGAGCAGATGTCCCTTTAGGTACGACGCGTGCCCCGAGCGCATCTTGACCTATCGGCCGTCCTCGTACGAAGCCGAAAGGACGGAGGAAAGCTGCGGCAGCGTTCGAGTCACATTCTGTTTCCAGGGCAGACGCAGAACAGACCGACCTCAAAAAAAAAAAAAGTTTGGCGTCATTTGTTATGGTTTATTTTAAATAAAAACATTTAAAAAGTAAGCGTTGCTTAAGGAGCAAAAGAACCTGACCCGTGTCTGCCTCAGAACGTCAAACTTCTGGCACTAGCCAAAATCCCAGAGGACGTGAGGAAGCAGTTTGTATTTATAGCGGTTTATTGACTTGTCCTTAAGGAACATTTTGAGGATCTGAGATCGGAGAAAATAAACTTTACGGCAAGGAGAGGTCCAAAAAAAAAAAAAAAAAAAACTTTCTTTTGACTTCTATTCGTTAAAATGTTGTTGTCTCGGAGAGATGTCCTTGACTTTTAGAAAAGGTGCCATTATTTAGGCTCGCTATAACCATGGTTACGATGTCTACAATGACCATAGGCTTGTGTGATATGGACGATTTAAACCGCCATGTCTTTACTCCAATTCGATGGTATTTCCAGATGTGTGAACCTGCCAAAAAGCTCTTCGATTTAACATTAGCGTATGCCAGTATGTCAAAAAGAGCAGTCTTCTTTTTATTTTTCTTTCTTTCTTTCTTCCGAATATAATCAGAGATGATCCGAAGAGACAAATCTGGAAACGACTTGCGCAGATATTACGAACTCGTCAACGTAAACGTTCTTCGCGATTGCCGCTGCCAGCAAGTGGTGCCCGACTACACAGCTCAAAATCACAAGAGCCGTGAAAAAAACCAGCATAACGGAGAAGTCATACAATAAAAGCCCATGTGAACGCCCTACAGCAGCGTTTTAATCAAGAACTGCATCTCCGGATTGATTGCTGATCAATTAGATCGATTAACTCTAGCATTAAAACAGACCTCCGGTACAATACGGGGGTCACGAATCCCCTCTGAGCGTCTGCACAGCCCGTGCACTTATCGTCCCGATTGTTATCTCCATTACTTTCCCTGTCTCCACCCTTTGTAATGTCAGCGCTTTCTATCCAGCTGTTCGTGATTGGTTTCTTATTAGTACGTGGATTTAAACCCTCGCTTCATACCCGCATTTCCATTAAACATTTCCTAAGCTTATTAGATCCCGAGTCGATTTCAGCAGTAAAATTTAAGTCAACTCTGGCTGTACACGTTACGGTCGATAATCAGATTTCGTTCTAAATACATGACATTAAGAACAGCACGTCTACGGTCACTTCAGAACCTGGTGATAAACTCGCTACAGAAGGACGGTCTGAGATGAAATTCTACATTTAGTTCATTTGGGTAATTAATACAGATTAGTGGGGCACGGTGGTTCAGTGGTTAGCACATTTGCCTCGCACCTCCAGGGTTGGGGGTTGAATTCCCGCCTCCGGATCGGTGTGAGTGGAGTTAGCATGTTCTCCCAGTGCTTCGGGGGTTTCCTCCGGGTACTCCGGTTTCCTCATGCATTGTAGGCAGATTGGCATTTCTAAAAATGGTCTCTTGTGCCCTGCGATGTGTGCCCCCCGCCTTGTGCGCAGAGTGCCCTCCAGGCACACCGTGGCCCTCTGGGATAAGCGGTACAGAAAATGGATAGAATACAGACGACTAGTACTAGTGCAGAAGCATTGTCCATTCTATTTGCAGCCTCAAGAGAAAGTCAGCAAAGTGCTACCAAACAAGGTTAATCATTCTAGTGTGTTAGCTGATGTGTGTGGTGCAGCAGGTGGTGAGATTCATAGTAGTTACAGAACGAAGGAGGAGTGCATTACGAATTTCGAGAGAGGTGAACCAATCAATCTGGATGAAACCATATTGGGGGGGTTGTTAAACACGTAAACACTAGCCTACAAATCTCAGGAGCCATCTCCAGGCATGTCACTTAGCGTTTTAACGTTATCTAGGTTAACGTCCTAACGGTATTCGTTTCATAGGTCTGTGGTATACTACTCTTGTAAAAGAAATTCATTTTTCGTCAAAGAAATGTGCGACTGTCCACTTCTTCTCGGCTCAATCACAACACCGTATCCCACAGCGCCCTCAGGCTGCTTCTCATTGCAACAACACGACATTTCAAGGCTGACTGAAATGCTCAAATAAAGCCTAATATAATCTGAAAAAATAATTATATTATATCTGCGATGGTCTGGCACCCTGTCCAGGGTGTACCCTGCCTTGTGCCCCATGCTCCCTGGGATAGACTCCAGGTTCTCCACGACCCTGAAGAAGGAGTAAGCGGTAGAAGATGGATGGATGGATGAAATATATTTTATATATTTAATTTAAGCCGATAAAATTAGTGATATTATATAATGATATAACCACCCCTCCCCCCACACACACCACCATCACCGCTCACCGTGGTGATATGTCACAGCCGTAACCTCCACATCAAAGTGAGTACACGCTCCTGAACCGATATAATAAAGGGCAACGTCACAATCCTTTGAGTGTAATGTCGGGGTGTGGTGCTAAATTCCTGAATTTATAACAGTGATAAACGCTCTCTCCTGTTGAAGAAATGTCACCTCCTGTACATGAGAAGACGAGCGATGCAGCGTGCCGAGTGAACACAATAGACTCGGCTCATGCCCGATATTCGACTTGTACGAACAGGCGAAAGTGCTCCTTAGTTCGAGGGAGTTGTGAGCTGCGAGTTAGGAGTAATTTGCATAGATTCATTTCTCGGTCTTTATATGCTGTGCATGAAAAGAAAAACGACTGGCAGAAAAGTACAACCAAAAAAACTTTCCTTTTTAATATTTTTTTTAGGTGAGCTACAATTTTTATAGGCTTTTTTTTTTAAAGCCAAAACCATCAGTCAGACCAAACGGCAATACAATTCTCCCAGTGAAAAGCCAATTAACGTTAACGGAAAGAACGCGCGACGTGAATGGTGAACTGAGACCTGTGAATTCACAATCTTCGCTCTTTTAAGCCAATAGAAACCCAGTGATCTGATCTCAATGTCCTCTCATTGTTGCTTGGCGCACATCTAAAAAAAAGTTTTTAAAAAACACTTTTCTTGGTCACGGCATAATTCAAGAGGTCATAATGGCTTCATCGTTATTCAGAAATATTACAACAAATAAGCGGTTACTTTTAGGACAGTGCACACACAATGTCTTGCTGAACATTTCACCCGAGCGGTAGATCAGAGTAGATTAGATTCGATTAGGCTTGTGTAAAGCCGTGCAGTCACGTGCGAAGCTTCATGTGTTAATACAATGCGCTCGGCTGTATTGTTTTCACAGACTAGTAGTGCACGACAAAACGTAACTACATCAACTGCTTTGAATTCTGTCCAGAGGTGAGCATCTGGATGAGCTTCGGTGGACTCGCACCAGCCGTCCCCGAGGCTCAAAATCCTCATTACGGCTCCTAACCCTAAACTCTTTGAACCAACTCCTCTTAATTAGCACCTTCCGACAGTCTCGGAGTTAATTAAGCGCAGCACTTCCTCCCGGGGGCGCGTGGAAATATGAAAAGAATTAACACGACTTTCATATTGCTGATTGGCCCTAATTGATTCTTTACGCGGGAGGTGTGCGGCACGCGCTTCGCCGCAAACTCGAACCTAATCAGGAAACAGGTTTCCAACTCGCACGGACGGCGTACGGATTTCCGCGTAGCCCGATGGAGCGGAAATGTAACGGTATAGCCTTTAACGGTCATCGGTTCGCCCCCGACGGGGTGATGGCTTCCTTTTCCTGGTGGTACACGTTGACTCGGCGAAAAACGCATGCTAATGAGAGGGTAATTGAACGGAGAGCGCCGGAGACGACACGAGCACCGTAATGGAATTAACGGCTGACGAGGCACGCCGAGAAATTCCAATGCGCAACATAAATAAGGCAAAATGAGTCATTGGCAATTATCGCACACTCATGCTTGGTCGCGTGCACGCACACACGCGCGCACGCACACACACAGAGTGAAGCACTGATGATGGAGATCAGCCATTTTGCTGCAACCAAAAAACAATGTTCCTTTAAATAAATGGAACAACACGGTGTTAATAAAGTCGTTTCTCACAACATTATCTAATTATCATTTAAATGGATTTAACATAAATAACATTCTAATGAGTATTTCTCCCACTGCTCTCTCCCCGTCTCTCTATCTCCTATGTCTCTCTCTCCCCCACCGTCTCTCCTTCTGTTTCTCCGTGTGTCTCTCTCGATCTGTCTCTCTCCAAGTCTCTCTCTGTGTGTGTCCCCATCTCTCTTTCTAGCTCTCAGTCTCTCTCCTTCTCTCTGTGTGTGTCTCTCTCTCCCCCATTTCCCTCTCTCGATCTGTCTGTCTCTCTCCTTCTCTCTGTGTGTGTCTCTCTCTCTCCGTCTCCCCGTCTCTTTCTCGCTCTCTCTCTCAGCCTCTCTCTCTGTCTCTTTCTAGCTCCCAGTCTCTCCCCCCCATTTCCCGCTCTCGATCTGTCGGTCTCTCTCCTTCTCTCTGTGTGTGTCTCTCTCTCCGTCTCCCCCTCTGTCTCTCTCTGAGTCTCTCTCTCCCCGTCTCCCCATCTCTCTTTCTAGCTCCCAGTCTCTCTCCTTCTCTCTGTGTGTGTCTCTCTCTCCATCTCCCCGTCTCTTTCTCGCTCTCTCTCTCTCAGCCTCTCTCTCCCCGTCTCTTTCTAGCTCCCAGTCTCTCTCTCTCTCGATCTGTCTCTCTCTCCGTCTCCCCGTCTCTTTCTCGCTCTCTCTCTCTCTCAGCCTGTCTCTCCATCTCTTTCTAGCTCCCAGTCTCTCTTTCTCAATCTGTCTCTCTCTGTGTGTGTGTCTCTCTCTCTCCCCCATTTCCCTCTCTCAATCTGTCGGTCTCTCTCCTTCTCTCTGTGTGTCTCTCTCCCCGTCTCCCCATCTCTCTTTCTAGCTCTCAGTCTCTCTCTCTATCTCCCCATCTCTCTCGCTCTCTCTGAGTCTCTCTCCCCCCCAATCATAAGTCTTCAACTCCACTTGAGGAAGGTCGTATAGCAGAAGTGATGCATTTGGAAAGATGACAAGAGCACTCCTCTTTTGACGTGTGTGTGTGTGTGTTGAAGTTCAGTGCTGCGTTTAAAAAGAAAGTCAACAGAGCGTGCTCCAGGATCTAGATCAGGAAGATTTGCATTAGGAGTAACGCGTGTGGAAGCAGCGTAATCTCTCTTCGACAGACTCCGACTCAGGGCAAAGTCAATTCTCTACAGATACGACTTAGCAATTAGCATAGCTAATAAGAGACATCATTAGAAAGAGCGATGTGGAGGTGTCAGGACTTTGCGAGCGAGACAGTGAGAAGGTCATAAAGTGGAAGAGCGAAAAAGTAGGAGCGACACAACGGGTGTTTAAAAAAAAATAAAAAAATAAAGCAGTAAAGCTGCTTTGTAAACGTTTCCAAACCGAACAAAAAGAAGCTGGACTGATTTTGACAACGTCCTCGTGTGCGTGTGTCGATAAGCATCGATCAGTCGTAAATAACCAACCGCGTTCCCTGAAGAGCTGATTTGCATTTAGTGACGCCCACAAAACTCCATAAAAGGCAAAGAGAGCTGAAAACGACGCCTGAACGGTGAAAGAGCGACTCCTTTGTGCAACAATCGCTAAATCTTCCAGTAATGCAGCTCGGCCACTGCAGTTACTCGACTCCCAATGTTTTGTCCTTTAATACGGCGCCATTACTTTTGCTTTAACTGTATGGCTGATTTTAATTGACGGATTAGTCTTGGACAGAGTTTCCGCAAAATGTACGTTGAATTTTCATTTGAAATAACCAAGACATTATAACTTGATAGCATAATCTGTATATAAACTAGCAGCAACTCATCACAAAAAAAAACAACAATAAAATGATCCTGTTATCCATCCATCCATGGACAGGGGGCCAAACCATCAGAGGGCACAATCGCACACACGATCAGCCTACAACGCATGTCTTTGGACCAGACGAGGTAATCCCAGTACCTGGAGGAAACCCCCAAAGCACAGGGAGAACATGTCAACTCGACACACGCAGGGCGGAGGAGAGATTCAACCCCCATCCCCGGTCAGGTGAGGCAAATCCGCTAATCCACCGCCCAATCCAGTTATCTCAGGAGAGATTCATTGATTATCAGAGAAAAGAAACGAGTCAACAATATACATAAATTCAAAAGAAAATCACTCTGATCGATCAGTGATCCGTATCCTGCACCTGAACCTGTGAATCTTCTCACTCCAACTAAAGAATGATTCGTTCCTGTTCATTATAAATGAATCATCTGGAAATAAAGGTGAACTAAAAGCTTCCCAGAAGTGACTCCCCCCCCAGACCACTGCCATAAATCCTTAAATTATGCAAGGAGACTAAACGGCGCTCTCGAGCTGCGGGAACAGCGATTAACCTTGGAGAAACGATATTCAAATCCAGTTAGGGTACGACTCTCAGCACTGCGTCCCTCGCGACGCTGAAGTGGAAATCTGTCCGCGTTAGAGACGGAAGGGAGATTCGGCTGCTCTCAAGTTCTCAAGCTCGATAAATATTCCTCCTAACGCCGCTCGTTCTACCAATTTTCAATACTCTGTTTTCCTCTCCAGTAAATCTCTTCTGCTGTTTCAGACTAATGTTCATCTCCATTCCTTCCCAATGTCCATGTCCTACTCTTCTTTTTTTTACTTCCACCGACCTCCTGCCTCCGTTTCAACTCTCCACCGCCCTCCTGCCTCCATTTCAGCTCTCCACTGCCTCCGTTTCAGCTCTCCACTGCCTCCGTTTCAGCTCTCCACCAACCTCCTGCCTCCGTTTCAGCTCTCACTCCCTGCATTTCAGCTCTCCACCACCCTCCTGCCTCCGTTTCAACTCTCCACCGCCCCCCTGCCTCCATTTCAGCTCTCCACTGCCTCCGTTTCAGATCTCCACCACCCTCCTGCCTTCGTTTCAGCTCTCCACTGCCTGTTTCAGCTCTCCATAAACCTCCTGCCTCCCTTTCAGCTCTCCACCAACCTCCTGCCTCCCTTTCAGCTCTCCAACAACCTCCTGCACTTCTCATTCCTTTTCCACCAACCTCCTGCTCTTCTCTGTTCCTCTCCATCAATTCCCTGCTCTTCTTTTTACATCTCCACCAACCTCCTGCTCTGCTTTCTTCCTCGACACAAACCTCCCGTTCTTCTCTGTTCCTCTCCACCGACGTCCTGAACTTCACATTTTTTCCTCTCCACCAGTCTTCTAATCTTTCTTCTTCAAGGTTTACAAGTTCAGGACTATCAAACCCAGGTAATGCTGGGGGACATAAAACTGAAAAATTTATATTATTATTATTATTATTATTATTATTATTATTATTATTATTATTATTATTATTAACAGCTTCTGGTTTATCTCTCGGTCCAGACAGGACCGCATTTATCAGACATCAACCAGCTCCAATCCTGCTGTGACTTAGACTAGCTCTTCGTATTGTTATTGACAAACCATGGCAAATTGAATTGCCGCGCAGGGTAAACTGTCATAGCAGAGGGCTGAATTGCCACGATACCTGGCTGTCAATCACAGCTCCTTAGCTCCGTGACAGAGGACAGGAAGCTTCCAGATCGTCACACTTATCTCTCCGAACACAGCACACCTCATCAACAACACACGGGAGCAAAAGAAATCCTTCCAGACTGAGAAATTTGGGTTAAAAGTTCGACGAGCTTGGCGGCGATACAGAATGAAAGTTATCGCAGTTTTTCCCATGAACACACTTTTTCAGAATTCGGGCTAGCATTTACACGCAGTGAAAAAACAAAATGACTACAAGCTTTGGCATCGATCAAGGTTCACCTTCATCTTCTTCATCTTGCCCTCAACTTACTATCTAGGTTTGTCAGAACTGAATACATATCTTTAGTAGGTACTTATTATTCAGGAACAGATCATTTAACACTGAAAATATGAAATCCTGTATCACCATACATCTCATTCACATGGGAAAACATCAACACTTCAAACACACAGAGTTCATTTTTATCACCTCTTAAAAAATAGGTGATTTTTTTTTAAATATTATTTGAATGCAAACAAACTTCAAGCGATTTTTTTCTTGTCAGTGTGTACTCAAGCTGGCAGTATGATGATAGAATATCGATATCATGGTAAATGATGTCACAATACACTTTTCAAAGATTTCACAAGAATTGAGACACTGATTAAAATAAAGAAATAAATAAATAAACAAATAAATACATAAAATTGCATAGCAATTACAAACCCTGATAGGGAGCAGCTAATGTTGTGTTCACATTGTGCTCTGCAATACTAAGAATTACATTTATTAGGGGGCCAAGCACCAAAGGTGTGTTAGGCACCTTATTGTTATTCGACCTTTTCCTACTGTTCTTCTTCGAGATCTTCTTAAAACCATCTGGTGAAATTCGGCACGCTGTTTGAAGAGGGTCTAAGTGTTATTCTGACCGAATTTTGAAGTACGTTTATACTCGTAACTTTTGAACCGTGTTTACAAAAAGCCGGGCATCCCTGGATCGCCAAGGTCGAGACGAGTTCAACGCACCCACCCGATGACTCTCTATGAATTTCTGCCCGATTAGATTTTCCGCCATCTTGGATTTTGTCAAAAACTTTATCCGTTACTCCTCCTACAAATGCTGTCTGATCATCACTAAATTTGGTAAACGTCATCATCAGAGTACGCCTCAAAAAGTTATCGAAGCAGTTTTGATACTCCAGGTGGTTTGCCTGTAACGTGCAAACAAACCTGACGGCGACGCCGCCAAACAGGAAGTGAGGCTGAATCTAGGTCGTGCATGCTGACAAACCCTGATAGGCATTTTCAGGACCATGTCCTGATGCTTTTCAACAGATTTTATGATTGTGCCATTTTCCGGTCAAAAGTTACAACGACATGCAGAAAATGCTTCCGTTTCCAGCAAATTATTGCTGTTTTAATTTAATTTACTGCTAAAGTTTTAATTTCATTTATTTTTGTGGACATAAACGTTTAACAATACCGTTTAGCTAGCAGTTGGTTAGCAAACCTATATGCCGTGATGCATATTGAGTACCGTAGAAATGTCTTCAAGTATCCTGATATGATATTTCCGTCATATCGCCCACCCCTGGTCTAAACGCAGGATTCCTTCTAAAAATATTTAACTGAAAATCTGTTTCTAAAGTTTAACCAAAAAAAAGTCAATACACTCCGTTTTAAAAACTTTCAACTGGCAGTGCATCTCTAAAGTCTGGTAGTTTGGTGGCTTATTAATAACCTCATTACGATGCATTACATTTCTCAGCTCTTTCCACCACTCGTAAACCCGTGTCGCTGAAACTCGCCCCTAAATGGTTCCAATATGTACAAAATCCCTCCTGGTATCGTGTTCAGGGCTCCTTTTTCCATTTTACAAGCTAGTCTTTTACTCAAGTCATAAAATAATCTCCAGTACCCTAAAGCCTTGAGTGCTGCTCTCATCTTACACACTCTTAAACAAGCCACTTGCCATAAAAAAAGTCAGCTGTAAAGTAACTTGGCGTGAGGTGGTCGCTCATGAAGCTTTTCTCTCTCTGTTCTACTCTGTATCTGTCGATTGTATGTATTTATGTGTGCATATACTGTGCAAAGTGACCTTGGGTCTGAGAAAGGCTCTATATAAATACAACTTATTATTATTAGACACTTGCCTCCCATAGAACAAGTGTGTGTGTGCATAAAGGTGTGTGAGAGTGGGCTGGATTTGGCATTATAACACATTCTCAGTTCGCATACCAGCCTACTCATAGCAGAGTGTGAGAGGGAGATAAAAAGTATTTTCATGCATTACAGAACCTCCATTCACAGGAGTAAACACGATGAGTATCGGCAAGAAGAAGAAGAAGAAGAAGCAGCAGCAGAAGTCTGCAGTTGGCTAGGTTCCTGGTCCTATTATTTGTCATGGAAATTTTCCTGATGCATGTTGTGCTTTCGCAGTTCAGTAAAGCCTTGCTCAGGTCATATTTACATAGTAATTACAAACACTAACCCCGCTCCTCGAACCCTAACCTTCAATCTTGAGCATTTCTTCAGAATGCATCCCTGACTTCAGGTTAATGTTCAATCACTAACTTGCAATCCTCGCATCCAGAGGTTAAATGGAGATTTATTATATGAAGGAGCCCTACTTCCAGTAACAGGCTTGTTCGTATCTACACAATATTACACCGCCACCATATCTAGTGGCATTTACATTTTACCGAATAGATTTTATTACCAGACCTGCAGTCCTTTACACTTTTTGCAAGCTCGGCAATTTAACACCGGAGCAGGTTTGTACGACCTACATCGCTCAAAATACACCAAAAGAGCAGTCTTCTTTCTTTTTTTTTCCCCCCTTCCCTCCCCAATAAATCAGTCCCTTCAGGATTAAACTGGGGAAAATCCTTTAACGCAAATCCTTGAGCAATATTCCGAGGAGCTTGTGATTTTTCACAATTACAGCAGATTTTCAGCAGAGTTCGGGCTAAGACGCGTCACGTGACGTCGTCACGACACGCATTTCAGCCAAAGTCCTCTTCGATTCACGGGTGTCAAAGAGGAGTACGGCTGAAATCGTTTGCCGACAAACATCTGGCAGGATCGCACCGTGTCGTGTCGGGTTGAAGCCTGAGGTTTACATCGCGAACGCGTGCACAGTGGACTCTATTCCACATCTGAAGCGAGTGAAGAATCAGGATCACGTGCGGCAGCTCTGTTCCTTTAATAGGAAAAAAAAAAGTTCGATAGGTGACACCTTCGAACATCCAGAACGCTCTCTGCGAAACACAGACACTCTGATTGCATCAGCATAAACCTGCCTGATTATTTAGTGAACTTTTAGTCACTAGGATAATCTGCATCCGCATCAGAGACAAGAGAGAGAGAGAGACTTTGTGTCTCTGTCCTGTCACCATAAGAAAAAAAACTCAGCTGGCAATGTGAAACACACACATACACAACTTTTTCTATATAGTTTCAGAAATGGATAAAGAAATACGTGACTAAACGATGTAAAAATCCTCCTTGTACTTATCATCACACTGTCGTGATACGCTTATGAAGCAGTTTCAGAGCACGAGCTAGTCTATATAAAAGTTTTACTGCTCCCACTTCAGATGTACGTTGAACAGTAGGACTCAGATTTAAACAATATTAATCTCAAACACAAGGTCAATGTCTCATCAGACACACCCCCTCACCAACCAATCAGCTTTCGGCTGAAGCACAGCAACAATGCTACATCCAGCATGTAGTGAGCTCTTAGGAGGACTGCATGTGAGCACGTCTCTGCCTTCCATGATTACCCATAATCCCTCTCTCTGCACGGCCATGGAAATACGCATTAACGCAGAAGTATAAAAATCAACCTAAACACGCCACGTCCGTCCGGTTCTCTTACTCTATGCTTTCTTACTCTTACTCAACTAGATATTTCGATGAGAACGTTTACCTTTACTTGAATATTTTTTTCCTTAGTAACGCGACGTTTACTTAAGTCACTATATTCTATACTCAAACCACCTCCGATGATAAACAATTAGAACTTATTATTCTGAAAATGCAAATATTGTTCAAACATTGCAACGTTAAAGCCTACGTTTTTTTGTTTTCAATAATGGATTATTTTTATGTAACTTCGCTATAAGAAATCAGTCAAATTTTTATTATCATGACGTTTTAATAAAGTGGAGATTGGGAATTTTATTTAAAATTTCTCTTCCTTGTCTCTCTTACAATAAGAAACACTAATGATACAGACACTGGAGTATTTTTGTTCAGGAAAGCCATGCATTATATATTTTATATATATATATATATATATATATATATATATATATATATATATATATATATATATTATGATATTATTATTATTAACAATAAAATATATATTAATATTAATAATAATAATAAATATATATGATGATGATTATTATTATTATGTATTTGTGAGTTTATTTTTCATGAAAAAAATCTGAATTTTAGGATAAAACACTTACACGTAGTGTTTATCTAGGGAATTATGTGTACAAGCAGGTCTTAAGGCACCAGATGATATCGATTACTCGATTATCAATCAAAGGAAACTTATTTTAAAATGACCCAAACAAGCAATAGTGACCGAAATCTCCAAATTAACACCAACAGCTTTCATTTCGCTCTTCAGATGTTCCCAGCCGGACTTTTACACGGGCATGTGTCGAAGTGTAGACAGAGAGATCATTTTAAAAAGGTTGACTCACTTAATTCGGGTTTGTAAAAACTAATTATATGCGCATAGTTGGTTTTGTTTTAATTCATCTTTTATGGGACATTTGTGAGGTGACAAAGTCGAACAATTTGATGCGGATTCGATTGTTTCTGCCTTCTGATGCTGAAATGTGATGGACATTCATTGCAAATCGTGGTTGTTAGATTTGGCTGCGAGAGACGGAATAGACAAACTAGTACTAGTGCTGAAGGTACGAGAGAAGTTTACTAGAAAAATCATAATCTCGAATCGAAAAACAGAATCGAAATACAGTCTAATCACATCCTGAGGTCACTTAGAGATTACTAATCCCAGCAAGGCGCAGTTGGTAGAGTGGGTTGTCCACTAATCGTAGGGTTGGCGGTTCGATTCCCGGCCCGGATTCCACCTGCCGAAGTGTCAAGGCAAGCTAGCGCCTTGCATGGCAGCTGTGAGTGTGTGTGAATAAGTGCACATTTACCAGTCCCAGAAAGCAGATCCAGGGCAGCAATTTCTCAAAAAAAACACACCGTACGTGAAGAACGAAAAGCCGGACGGTGTCTTAACAACTATTAATAACTGACTTCTGCACTTTGCGCTGAGCAAGAAATTAGAGCATTTGAGGGGTCAAGTCACTGAAGTGGGGGCAAAGTCCAATCAAGATGACTTTTACAACCAGTGCCACTCTGTGAATTAGCATGAAATGCCAAGTGTATGAAAATTAAAATAAATTTAAAAACAAGTAAAGCATATAAGTCATGCTAATTTGATTATTTATGAGTTTATACTCTACAAACGTTAATTTCAAAATCAACAGGAACTACTTGATCTGTGATCATATTGGCTCACGGATATTTTCCTATCCGTTTTGGACAAATCCCGCCTCCTATGCTAGGATTGGGTGGGAGTATTCAACCTCTTGCGTTAGGATTTGCTGATTCTGTGGGACCAGCGGAATCGCCCAATCGTAGAGCAGGAGTAAGGGTTACTACCATCCAATCCTGGAATAGGAGGCGGGATTTCACCAATACGGGTAGGAAACGAATAACTGTCACTATCTGACCGACAGGTTGACGGTATTTTTTTAACAGTTTAGACAAAAAAATTTACTTTCAAACGATAACAATGTCATTAAACGTTACCTTATTTCTGTTGAGAAAGAACGGTCCGGTTGCAGTTCCACGAAGTGCTCTAGAAACAGCCCGGGATGCCATGGATGCCATGGATGCCGCCATGTTGAACCGGAAGTGAGAGATATACAGCAGCCGAGCGCGTGCACGTGGAGAATGTGAGGGTGAGTGAGTTGCTGTTGAAGAACTTTGACCTTTGACTCGTACCTGGGATTGAGCAAACATCCCGTACTCCTACAATATTCCCTTTAGACACGTGACTCGGTTTAATACGTTTGATTTTTGATTGTTAATTGTATTCCAAAAAGGACCGTAGGAAAGAAACTAACTAAGCAAATAGACAGCTAAATAAATCAACCTAAATAAGTAAATAAATAAAAACATACAGAAGTAAAGAAAGAAACTAAGTAAGTAGATAGTTAGATAAATAAACAAATACAAGTAAATAAATTAATAGACAAATACATAAATAATAAATAAATAAACTTAAATAAGTGAAGATAGATAGATAAATAAATAAAACTAAGTAAACAAATAGATAGATAGATAGATAGATAGATAGATAGATAGATAGATAGATAGATAGAGAGAGAGAGATAGATAGACAGAGAGATAGATAGACAGATAGATAGAGATAGATAGACAGATAGAGAAATAGATATATATATATAGAGAGATAGATTGATAGATAGATAGATAGATAGATAGATAGATAGATAGATAGATAGATAGATAGATAGATAGATAGATAGATAGATAGATAGATTTATATAGACGGAGATAGACAGATAGAGAGATTGATAGATAGATAGACAGATAGAGAAATAGATAGATATATATATAGAGAGAGAGAGAGATTGATAGATATATATAATATATATATATATAGAGAGAGAGATAGATAGACAGAGAGATAGATAGACAGATAGATAGAGATAGATAGACAGATAGAGAAATAGATATATATATAGAGAGAGATAGATTGATAGATATAGAGAGATAGATAGATAGATACAGTGGTGTGAAAAAGTGTTTGCCCCCTTCCTCATTTCCTGTTCCTTTGCATGTTTGTCACACTTAAGTGTTTCGGAACATCAAACCAATTTAAACAATAGTCAAGGACAACACAAGTAAACACAAAATGCAATTTGTAAATGAAGGTGTTTATTATTACAGGTGAAAAAAACCAAACCATCATGGCCCTGTGTGAAAAATGATTGCCCCCTTGTTAAAACATACTATAACTGTGGTTGTCCACACCTGAGTTCAATTTCTCTAGCCACACCCAGGCCTGATTATTGCCACACCTGTTCACAATCAAGGCATCACTTAAATAGGAGCTGCTTGACACAGTAAGGTCCACCAGAAGATCCTAAAAAGCTACACATCATGCCGGGACCCAAAGAAATTCAGGAACAATTGAGAAAGAAAGTAATTGAGATCTATCAGTCTGGAAAGGGTTATAAAGCCATTTCCAAAGCTTTGGGAATCCAGCGAACCACAGTGAGAGCCATTATCCACAAATGGCGAAGACATGGAACAGTGGTGAACCTTCCCAGGAGTGGCCGCCGACCAAAATTACCCCAAGAGCGCAGCGACGACTCATCCAAGAGGTCACAAAAGACCCCACAACAACGCTCCAAGAACTGCAGGCCTCACTTGGTCTCAGTTAAGGTCAGCGTTCATGCCTCCACCATCAGGAAAAGACTGGGCAAAATGGCCTGCCGCATGGCAGAGTTCCAAGGAGAAAACCACTGCTGAGCAAAAAGAACATCAAAGCTCGTTACTTCTCCACCACACATCTTGATGATCCCCAAGACTTTTGGGACAACATTCTGTGGACCGATGAGACAAAAGTGGAACTCTTTGGAAGGTGTGTGTCCAAGTATATCTGGCGTGAAGGAACACTGCATTTCATAAAAAGAACATTATACCAACAGTAAAATATGGTGGTGGTAGTGTGATGGTTTGGGGCTGTTTTGCTGCTTCAGGACCTGGAAGACTTGCCGTGATAAAAGGAACTATGAATTCTGCTGTCTACCAAGAGATCCTGAAGGAGAATGTCCGACCATCTGTTCGTGTACTCAAGCTGAAACGAATTTGGGTTCTGCAGCAGGAAAATTATCCTAAACACACCAGCAAGTCCACCACCGAATGGCTGAAGAAAAACAAAATGAAGACTTTGGAGGGCCTAGCCAAAGTCCTGACCTGAATCCTATTGAGATGTTGTGGTATGATCTCTAAAAAGGCCGTTCATGCTCGAAAACCCCTTCTAATGTAACTGAATTAGGACAATTCTGCAAAGATGAGTGGGCCAAAATTCCTCCAGGACGCTGTAAAAGCCTTATTGCACGTTATCGCAAACGCTTGGTTGCAGTTGTTGCTGCTAAGGGTGGCCCAACCAGTTATTAGGTTTAGGGGGCAATCACTTTTTTCACACAGGGCCATGATGGTTTGGATTTTTTTCACCTTTAATAATAAACACCTTCATTTACAAATTGCATTTTGTGTTTACTTGTGTTGTCCTTGACTATTGTTTAAATTGGTTTGATGTTCGGAAACACTTAAGTGTGACAAACATGCAGAGGAACAGGAAATGAGGAAGGGGGCAAACACTTTTTCACAACCACTGTAGATAGATAGATAGATAGATAGATAGATAGATAGATAGATAGATAGATAGATATATTTATATAGACGGAGATAGACAGATAGAGAGATTGATAGATAGATAGACAGATAGACATATAGAGAGAGATAGAGAGATTGATCGATAGACAGATAGAGAAATAGACAGATAGATAGAGATAGATAGACAGATAGACAGATAGAGAAATATATATATATATATATATATAGAAAGAGAGATTGATAGATATATAGAGAGATTTATTATAAAAGTTTTGTTTTTAATAAATTTTAATAAATTTGTTATTTATTAAAGCAAACAAAAAAAAAGTTATCCAATCCCAACTGGGCCTGGGTGAAAATGTATTTGCCCCCATACTTACTAATTCCTCAAATCTATGAAACCGCATCCATAATGGGGTTCAGCTGGACTAGACACAATCAGGCCTGATTACTGCAAACCCTGTTCAATCAAATCAACACTTAAACAGAACTTTTTCAACAGCAGGGAGTCGGTTAAAAGGTCTTACGAGGTTTCGTTGCGTCCGAGGACGTACGTTTATTTATAGCGGTGTGTTTAAACGGATTATGTTGTGGGTACACCGGATCGAAAACATAAGAATCGGGGTTATCACGTCATCATCGCTCGCTGACCCCATCTTTGTAAATTCGGAGCATGCTCAGGAGGACGACGTGGCGGATGACTGTCGAGGTTTTGGGGTACGTCTGGAAAACTCGGTTGTTTTGAGTGAATTAGACTCTCATCTTGGACATTTGCCAACATGCCAACAAGAGAGGGTGTGATGAGAGCGATACAGAAATACCATTCTCTCTTTTCTGATGTTCCTGGTAAAACTACAGTCTTGTGCCACGATATACATGTGGGCACTTAAAGCAACATCCGTATCGACCGAATCCATTGAAGCGTGTGATGAAGAATGAGCGTGAGTATTTGTTAAATAATGGAGTGGCTGTCCATGGTCATAGCCCGTGGAGTTCGCCATGTCTTTTAGTGCAGAAATCTTCTTTCCGCTTTTGCACGGATTACTATAAGGTCAATAGCGTGACCAAAGGCAGATTCTTTCCCTTTACCTTGCACTGAAGATTGTGGCGAACGAATTGGTTCTGTCACCAAACTAGATTTCCTTAAAGCATACTGGCAAGTCCCTTTAACTGCCCGAGCTAGTAAGATCTCAGCGTTGTTCACCCCTGATGGCTTTCCGCAATATACGTTAACGGCGTTTGGGATGCGAAACGCTCCAGCCCCGTTGCAGAAGGTTTTGTCCGGACTGACGGATTGCGAGGCATATCTGGACGATCTGGTTAATTTATTCGGATAACTGAGAGGATCACGTCCGTAGTTGGGGCCAGGTGTTCAGACGCTTGGCTGATGCTTCCTTGACTTTGCATCTTTCATTGAAAGTGTGAATTTGCGACCGATCACATATCGAGGTAAACAGGTAGGTCAGATCCCCGCTGACTGACCTTCTGAGCACTTCGAAAAAGTTCGAATGGAGTGCCAGGTGTGATCATGCTTTCGCTGCCAGGAAGGATTCATTGTGTAACCGGTTCTTTCTGCTCCTGATTTGAAACGACCGTTCCAGTCGAGTCTAGATCCCAGCGCTGTTGGAGCTGGTGGAGTGCTGATGCAGGAGGATGGTATTGAGTATGTTATTTCTCGAAGACATTTGCAGCGTGTCAGTGTAACTGCAGCGCGATTGAAAAAAGAGGCAGTGTCCTTGGTGTTGGCGGTGCGACACTTTGAAGTGTATCCGGGGGGCCGTTTGTAGCCCGAGTAAAGTGCACACCATCCACAATCCATCGGTTTTCCTGTCGCAAATGTCTAACTCTAATCAACGCGTGATGCGTTGCTCACTTCTTTCGCAGGAATAAAATCTTGGCATTAAACATCGGAAAGGTTCAGGTAACGTAGACGCGAGTCTGCCAAAGTGATCGTTAGTCACGGGAGTTGTTTTTTGCACTCCCATCGTTGCAGAAATTGAGTTGCATCCAAGGACGTATGTATCTTTGCGTTTGTGTATATTCCGCATTGCATTTCGATGTCTTTTGTTCTCCATCCGTCCTAACGCAGGTACTCCGACTGACCATCTGTATTCAATTAGTCTACGTTTGAGGCGATCGGATGGCGTACGTGAGGAGAAGAGATATCTACTACAAAGCTTTCTTAGTTCGTGCTATGCTTTTGAGGAAGATCACAGCTTCTCTGCGAAGGTCCAAACTGTTTCAGTCACAAAAAGGACCGATGTTCCAGACGATTTTAAGTGTGCGTTATTACCTTCACAAAGACACACGGTCTGATGCGTCACACGCCCAAGAAACGTGAACCTTCCTTCACGGGAAGAAAGCAGCAGTACCTAACGAGGTGCCTTTATGTCGTTTCCGCACAGATGTTGTTATTATTTTATGTGGAGTCAGACGAAGATGATTTCAGCTCTTGAAGAATAGTCCCAATGTTCATGGAGAAATGATTCAAAACATGTATTCCACACAGAGCCGGAGACGAAATGGAGCTTTTTCGTGACTATAACCGTATATTGCCATATTTCCATATATTGCCTGGCGCTGTCTTTATCTCGTTATGCTGCTGAATGTGTATACATGCAGCAAGCACAATTTGCTTGTATTGCCTCATTTGTAAGTCGATGTGGATAAAAGCGTCCGCTAAATGAAGAAGTGTAAATGTAAAAGCACTGCTTGAGTTTACATGTGAGAAACGTGTAGCTAGAAGTAATCTTCCTGACTACACAGTAACTCTGGATGGTCTTTCTGTTTCATCATGTACAGCAGTTAAAAACCTCGGAGTGATTATTGACTCCAGTCTATCATTTGATGCTCATGTAGATAATATTACTAGGATAGCTTTCTTTCATCTCAGAAATATTTCTAGGATAAGAAACATATTGTCACTACATGATGCAGAAATACTGGTTCGTGCATTCGTCACCTCTAGATTAGATTACTGTAATGCCTTACTGTCTGGATGTTCCAGTAGGAATATAAATAAACTCCAGTTAGTCCAGAATGCAGTTGCTACAGTCCTCACTAGAACTAGAAGATACGACCACATCACCCCGATCTTATCCACACTGCATTGGCTCCCTGTAAAATCTCACATTAAGTTTAAAATACTTCTAATAACCTATAAAGCACTACACGGTCTCGCACCACAATATCTAAGCGACCTTCTGGTTTTATATGATCCACTACGCCTACTCCGATCAAAAGGTGCAGGCTATTTGACATTACCTAGAATAGTGAAGTCTACAGCAGGGGGAAGAGCCTTCGCTTATAGAGCCCCACAGTTATGGAACAGTCTTCCTATTAGTGTTCGGGACTCAGACACAGTCTCAGTGTTTAAGTCTAGGCTTAAAACATATTTGTTTACTCAAGCTTACCCTGACTAGATTATATCTCACTACTTCACGGTCCTAATCGTTTTTCTCCCTCTTTCTCTTTTTGCCGAGCCCCACATTAATTTATGGAGATATTGGAGATCCAGATCCCTTCTGCCTCTGGATGAGCCCAAATCTTCTGCTGGGACTACGGCTACTCCTAAGGCCATACTTCTCATTTTCACATTATCTGTGTTACCTTCACATTCTGTGTTACCCAGATGAGGATGGGTTTCCCTTCTGAGTCGGGTTCCTCTCAAGGTTTCTTCCTCAACAAACATATTAGGGAGTTTTTCCTTGCCACCGTCGCCACTCAGTGGCTTGCTCAGTTGGGATAAATTCCATTTGTTTTATACCTGTTTGTCTCTCTTTAGATGTTTCTGACTGTTTATACCTGTTTTGTTTTTTATTTCTGTAAAGCTGCTTTGAGACAATGACTATTGTAAAAAGCGCTATACAAATAAAATTGAATTGAATTGAATTGAATTGAACTGTCTGGGAAAACCCATTAAAAAACCCATTCAAGGGAACAGAGGTACTGTTTGTCATGAATTAGGGGGCTGAGACAGGTGCAAATGCTGTGCAGAGTCGTTTGAGTGGTTTTTAATCAGACCCGACACTGTTACCACCTGGACGTTTATTAGTTTCCTTAAACAGTCCATCCTGACGTGTTTTATTCCCCTTACACCACGGATCATTCATTAACGAATGATACGTCGGACACGTTTTTATCCATTTAGACAGTAGATACATGTCTATACTGGATGTTGTGGAAC
Source organism: Ameiurus melas (assembly GCA_012411365.1). Classification (NCBI taxonomy): domain Eukaryota; kingdom Metazoa; phylum Chordata; class Actinopteri; order Siluriformes; family Ictaluridae; genus Ameiurus; species Ameiurus melas. The sequence continues at coordinate 10,493,276 of CM022752.1, read as the reverse complement.
ATCCACCGGTTCTCACTTCGGATATAGCAGCTACAACATAAACGGTTATTCCTTTTTATCACCAGCTTCTATTGATTATTTTCCTTCTTGTAGTTAATGACCGTTAAGAAGTTAAGGAAATACACAGCTTGTTATATTCCTGAGCACAGAGCACTGAAACTGGAGACTCCTTCCATAAACGACGCATCAATAACACCACAGTTTCCTCACAGCAAACTTTAGTCATTAGTCTGTCTTGTTATTATGTAGATCGTCAGCAATGCCTATGAACGAGCGGGTACTGTACGGAGAAATGATGCGTTTCTTTAAAGAAAAATAATCCAATATTTAGTGAATATACTTTTACAACTGTGATTTAAGCATATTCTCTCGCTCGCTCACTCGCTCGCTCGCTCTCACTCGCTCTCACTAGCATGATCCCATTAACTTCCAGTTTTGCCAGAGCACTTAAATATCTCAGCCTATTATTCAGTCAAGAGCGGTCATAAGGATCATTTAAGACAGTTCTAGCGAGAATAAGAGCCACGCTAATATGCTAATAGGCTCTTATAATAAAAAATTATGCAAATGGACGGATTTGATGGATTTGCTTCAGCCTTATTCAGTCTTTTATGTTTGTTCTGCTCCCCGTCGAATTTTACGCACCGCTTCCAGGAACTTTTTAATAGGCCAAGATCCATATTTAAGAGGAACACATACATATAGAACGTGTTCTTGTGCCAGCTGTAGTGTTACTTGTGTAAGCACGATTTCACGGCGTGAGAACGAACCCCAGGCTCTCGGATTTATTCTGTTGACTAAGCTTTAGCGCTCAGCTGTTTGCCATCCGGCTATTTGATACAGTATATTAGATATAAAGAGTCTCAGGTGGTCTGGGATCGGGGGTTTGGGTTTTTTTTTTTGTCCGTTTGCATAAGCACACTATACTTATACTTGAAGAATCTTTAAACGTGTTCACCTAAGTTTCTAAATTTCTTTTTCCTCCGAAACACCGCATTTGATTTGGATTGGATTTGGCATGTTCTCTGATCTTATCTGAACCACTGGTGGACGTTTTATCCATGGTTATTTTCTACTGTTTATGCAAAGTCAAGTTGTTCATTGAGAATGACTTGAGAACAGTCTAGTGATGTTAAACGGGACGGTCAGAGCCATGAAGGGGAAACACGTTTCAATATTAAATATCAGCTTATTGTAATTAGATAGAACCTAGCTGAGAACTGAACACGTTAAAAAAAATAATTAGCCATTGTTAGCCATTAGGATGGGTGTCAACTTTGAGCCAACGTTTTGTCTGTTGGGAGAGCGTTGCCAGGTTTGTTATGAAAAGTGCACCCTTACCAACATTGGACCAACATTGGACCAACATTAGGCCCTATGTTAACCGAATGTTGACCTAAAACCGTTGGGCTAACTGCGGTAGGGTTGTTGTAAACGTATGCCCTTGCCACTGTTGGGCCAAGGTTGTCTAAGTTGTTAAGATAAGTTAACTTTTGACACCACTGACCCAACATTGTTAATTTTTCTTTCATAAAATCCCTGACACAGTTGGCCCAATGCTGGTCCAGGATTGGTTGAGCTAATAGTGTTAGGGTTTTAATGAATATTGCCGCCTTGCCAGCATTAGCCAGTGTTTGGCCTACAGTGTCAGGGTTGTTATGACAAATAATCCCTTGCCAATGTTGACCCAACATTAGGGCAGCAGTGTCAATATTGTTATGTAATGTTGGGCCAACTGTGTCAAATACACCCTTGACACCACTGACCCAACATTGTTAAGGGTGCACTCATCTGTCTTAACAACCCTGATATAGTTGGTCCAACATCGGTCCAACAGTGTTAGAGTTTTAATGAATATTGCCCCATTGCCAGCATTACCCCAGCATTAGCCATGTTAGCGTACAGTATCAGGAAAAGTACACCCTTACCAATGTTGGACCAACATTAGGGCCACCGTGGCAATAATGTTATGTAACATTGGCCCAAGTTTGGGCCAACTGTGTCAGGGTTGTTCTGAAAAGTACGCCCTTGACACCAATGACCCAACATTGGCACGGGCTTTATTTTTCATAACAACCCTGACACAGCTGGCCCAATCTTGACTCAATGTTTAACCATTAGTGTTAGGGGTTTAATGAATATTGCCCCTAGAGTGTCCAACATTAAGGCAACAGTGTCAGTATTGTTATGTAATGTTGGGCCAAGATTGGGCTAACTGTGTCGAAGTTGTTCTGAAAAGCACACCCTTGAAACCACTGACCCAACATTGTTACGGGTGCACTTTTCATAACAAGCCTGACGCAGTTGGCCAAATCTTGGTCCAATGTTGGACCATTAGTTTCAGGGTTTTAATGAATATTGCCCCATTAGCCAACGTTTTGTGAGGGTTGTTGTGAAAAACAAGCCCTTGGCAATGTTGACCAACATCGGGGCAAATGTATCAGTATTGTTATGTAACGTCGGGCTAAGACTGGGCTAACTGTGTCAGGGTTGTTATGAATTTTTCACAGTCTTTTTCACATCCTGATTCTCCAAACACTCCATGCCCTCAAGCACAGTCTCTCTCTCTCTCTCTCTCTCTCTCTCTCTCTCTCTCTCTCTGATTGATTCAGAAGTCTCATCTGTTCCTCTTCACTGTAACCCACAAACCGCTCTCCTGCAGCTCATTGCCGACGGCTCTATTCAATTTCCCTGCACCTCCGTTACTCCTAGCTCAAAGAAGAAGAAAAATGAGGAAAGAATCTCGCGCTTCATCTTCAAGTGCTATTCTGTAGCTTATAATGCTACATAGATTTTTCATTTTCGCCGCACATTCCATTACACTCGAGTACCGAGCACTGAGCCACAGGGCCGCATGAATAATTTTCGCGGTGTGAGCCGGGCGCCGTCATTTTTCTTCTTCTTCCTTTTCTTTTTCTAAGGAATTCAATGAGGCCGGACTTTCGTCATTACGCAATTGTTAGACAAAGCGTGTTTGAGAACGCAAATCCGGACCACGAAAAAGATGGGTCAGAAACGAAATACGCTCGCCGTCTGAATCAACAATCCAGGAAGGTGGAATCCGAATCGGCTACGGTGTGAAGAAAGTCTCTCGAGAACGACAAATCGAAATAAAATTCAGAAACGATACCGTCGTATCCCAGCTAACACACAGCGAGCACGTTTTTTTGTGAGGAGGGGTTTGGCTTTTTTTGAGAGCAGATTTCACGCTGTCAGTGTGAGCAGCTTCACAGATGAATAGTCTGAAAAATAAACAGACAAATAAATAAAAATGAATCAGCGGCTAATACCGAGCGCTTCAGCGCTGTCATGGGACGCTAAATCAAATTCCCATCAGTAGCAGTTTTCTCTCCACTCTATCGTTCCTTGTGTGTGTGTTAAATCACTTCCATTCACTGCACACCATTGATTTTGAGCTCATAATCCACACATATTTGTCACTTCTAGCCTGTATCGGTGATGCCTATGGGGTATATTTTAATTTACACACACTGTGAATGACACTTAAATGTTGAATGCTGGGTATTCGAGTACTTCTTCAACAAGTATGCCAGAGTGTAAGCAAAGAAGTGGAAGTAAGCATTGCAAATACGCTAGCATGCGGTGTAAGAATGTGTTTCCTGCACACGCACAATGCTGTTAAACTACATTCGGCTACTTCATAGAGCGCTGCAGCGGTGCATCAGTCATTTCGTCTGTCCGGCTCACTCGCCTGCACACCTGGCTCAGACAGACCATCTTCCTAAGCTTCAACTTCCATGATAATACCAGCCGGAAACGTCATCGCATCATCGCGCTCGTCATCCCGTAGATCACTGAGTAACAGCATAAGGATGCCTGCATTGCATTCTGGGGACTTTTTGAATATTTGGTGAGTGAGAAAAGAATCTCTCTGTCTTTTGGGGTGTTTTTAACGACGATAACACCAAATCCTGACTGTTAGTTCTTATGTTTGAGGTCACTCAAATGTTTTTGTTTATTCAACACCAATAGCAATGCCTCGCAGATGAGAACTAGTTCCTCAGCAAAGCCCTATCTCAGCTATAAACCGACAGAAGCCACAGAGCGGACTCCATGCAGAGACGGCGGCCTCCTTTCTCCAGGAACCGCGGTGTGGTTTCGAGTAAACTCCATCGCTCACTCCGTGGTGGGATCGCTGGCAGCTCTCTGGCTGATATAAAACCCTTCACCTGCTGTTGCTCAGAGGTGTATGTGAAGGATTCCCGAAGCCAATCTTCATTTCAAACCCCACCATGTTCGTCTGTCAGGAGGTGTAGAGCACACTTTCAGACTTTTCACACTTCGGCTAGCCCCCCTATCCCCCCCCCCCCCCACACACTTCTCTTTCTGTTTCTTTCTCACTCTCTTACTATATCTTCTTGGTGGTTCTCTTTTATTCAGTGCCCACTGAGAAAGAAATCCGTGCCAGGATGCTCGCAAGGCAAATAAACAGAAGGAGTCGTGCTGGACAGTCAGTTCTGACTTTTCTTTGTACAAAACAGCCCATTACGGCTAACAAAAACGCTAGTTAGCGTGATTATATTTGACGGATGCTAATTCAGTGCCTAGACACACGTTATTATGAGTGCTAGCATAGTTAGTCTTTGTTTTCGCTTTGAATTTGTTGCGTTGATGCGGTGCGTCCACCATACAGCTCTCGGTTACCATAGAAACGCTAACGAGTGCATTAATATGGACCTGTGATTTGACTTGGACTCTGGACTGTCAGAGCTGCTGTCAAATATAATAATATATAACAGCAGTAATAACAATATATAATTGCTGTTAAAATGGGCAAGCAATCAAATCCAATATGATGAGGGGGGGATAAATATATATTTCAGAGTTTGAAATGTGTTTTGGAGAAGCACAAAGACAAACACACACACACACACACACACAAACAAACAACTATCACATGACTCAGAGATGACTAAAATATTCAATACACTTGGGCAAGAGAGACGGGGTGACACTTAGCCCCGTGTGGTTGGAAAAAAGTAGTTAATCACTCTGAATAAATGTTTTTTCGTGATAGACAGCGCCGGAGAGGAGAAGCAGTCTCGTCGACTTTTTAAAAATGATTCACGATCAGAATCTGTAATCATTTTTTTAAATTGCACTTTTGCACTCTTTTTTTTCCCACTTGTTAAGCTAAAGCTGAGTGCCTCGTTCACCTGGTATAAGTGTAGGGAACAAAGACAGAACGGTGAACACGGATTGGATTGGATTGGATGGACAGACGCACATGTTGCTTAATCCAATTTTAGATCCATGACACTAACCTAAATATGTTTCTGCAAATTGGGGGAACATTGAACTAGTGTCGAGCACATTTGCCTCGCACCTCCAGGGTTGGGGATACTAATCCCGCCTCCGCCCTGTGTGTGTGGAGTTTGCATGTTCTTCCTGTGCTACGGGGGTTTCCTCCGGGTACTCCCGTTTCCTCCCCAAGTCCAAAGAGGCTGATTGGCATCACGAAATTGTGCATAGTGTGTGAATGCGTGTGTCATCGTGTCCTGCGACAGGTCGGCACCCCCATCCAGGAGTTCCCTGGGATACGCTCCAGGCTCGCAACTCTGTCTAGGATAAGCGGTACAGACAATGGATGGATGGATGGATGGATGGATGGAGGGATGTTTCTCTAAATTATGAAAGTGAGTATACATTGTTTCAGTTACATTGTTTTAGTTTTGTTAGAGAGCTTTAATTATTCGAATAAACCCGACATCTCTCACCCTGTAAATCTCTTCGAGCCTATTTTCTTCCTGATGGGTATTCAACCCTGCACCTCTCGCCTACCCAACTGCTCCTGCCCTGAAATAATTATTAGGTATGCGCACTTATTGTTTTCTAATTATGGATTGCCTTCTGGTGGGTTGCTTTTAGGTGCAAATCTTAAAAAATACAATTCTTTACACTGTCATGGTAGGAAACGCATATTTGGGGCATGTTGTGTGAACTCGGCAAGCTTCAAAAAGGCTTAATCTGAATCTCTCCTCACTGAGCTGCACTTCAGCAAAGTACTCATTTCAATTTCCGATAATATAAGCTATGGTCCGTTCCGAAATGATCAGGCCTGTGCCCTATTCTCTGCAAATCTGAAGAGTCCTCAAGCATACGAGGTTAAAAGTGACAGGCGTTGGGATTTTGCTCCACCGTGAACCGATCACTGAACTCTGTATTCTGTCTTAATTTATAGCACATGCAAAGGATGACAAACCTGTTGTATGATGCTAGGCATTTATCCATCCATCCATCCATCCATCCATCTTCTACCGCTTACCCCTGCTAGGCATTTATGTTTTGTGTTATTGTCTTGCTGAAGTATGCCGTAGCCACCATAAAAAGGTGGAATAAAGGCTATAAATAAACCGTAATTTCCCAGTTGCCTTTTTTGTCCAGACGTAATAACACAACAAAGACTATTGGGACGAAAGTGTCCATCAAGTGACTGGTTCAATAAGAACTGTTTAAGGACCCATTCAAGTAATTGGTTTCCAATACTTCAGTTAGAAATGACCCTACAGATGGCCGCCTTGAACGCTCTTGACTATCAAATTGCTCCTGCGTAGGCTTCACTTCAGAACAGACGTCACAGACAATCATGAACCCTCGACTAGAACATACACGAACACCTTACCTTTTCTTAGATCAAGGTGTTAGTTAAGGTCAAAACTTGTAAATCTTGTAGGGGGCTAAAATAAAGATATATTTATCTATTTATTCATATCTTCATCTTGTATCCGGGTTGTGGTGGTCAGGGTTCTCTAGTTTGTCACACCTAGGGACAAACTAGAGAGTACGTAATCTGTCTACCGACATGTTTATGGACAGTTGGAAGAAACTTGAGGACCTGGAGGAAACCCACACAGACCTGAGCTCAAGATCGACCCGTGGGCCGTGGAGCCCTGCGATGGCAACACTACCTGCTGCACCTGCACTCCACCCAACATCCATGACAAACCCAGTTATTTGGGGTTGTATTGTATGGTATATTTGCATTGAATGCAATGCTGTTGTTTTTTTTTTGTTGTTGTTTTTTTTTTTTGTTCCCTTTATAGGAACATGCTGAGCGAGCGAAAAGGTAAGCAACACATATGAGAAAAGAATCGAGCTCAGAGCATCCCATTAACCTTGTTTTCTTGTGTGGAAGCACCTCTTCCTCTATCTTAAGTCCCCGTCGCTTACGGGCTCTCAGGAGGCCTGCAACTAATTAACCTTGTGGAGGAAGCAGTGGAGGATTAGGGATGAGAATGTTAAGCAACCTATCACACGCCAGTTGGATTACCATAAGCAACTTTCAAGTGGCTTAACCAATATTTGTCTGAACCTGCAGTGTGAGAACTTCATCCTTCATGAATTCTAAGTAACACTCTGACTTTTGGACGGGGAAAAGATACATGCCTGGAATACCAAAGACCAGGTCCTTTAGAAAGATGCCTGATGTTGTGTTGGCAAATAAGAATAAAGACACAGGTGTTTTTGTAGCTGTGTTTCTACAAACCTGAGAAAGGGATCCACGGCTATTTGGAGAATACGTATGAGACATGGCTTGGGAATTCTCTGACTGTCAACTTCCTATAAAGCTAATTCATTCATTCATCTTCAGTCAACACGTTATTCCAGCCAGGGTTGCCGTGGATCCCATTTTGGGAACACACCTTAGATGGGATGTCAACGCATCTCAGGGTGCCATAGGGGCAATTTAGAGTCGCCACATACCTCCACAAGGAGAACATAAGAAACTCCACAAACATTATTTAGTCAAGCTCAGGATTGACCCTGGAGCTGTAACACTGGAGCTACCCACTGCACCAACATGCTGTCCACCTATAAAGTTCAATAACGTATTTCCATCCATCCATTTTCTGTACCGCTTATCCCACAAAGGGTCGCGGGGAGCTTGGTGTCTATCCCAGAGGACTCAGAACTCAGAGCGGGGGACATCCTGGACAGGGTGGCAACCCATCGCAGGGCACAATCACACACACACCACGTACAATTTAAAGATGCAAATCAGCCTACAGTACATGTCTTTGGACTCGGGAGGAAACTGGAATACTCTGAGGAATCTCGTGAAGTACGGGCCGAACATGCAAGCACCGCTCACACAGGGCAGAGGCGGGATTCGAACCCGCAACCCTGGAGGTGCGACGCAAACATGCTAACCACTAAACTTGCCCTCAGATACAACCCTGGACCTTAAGCTGTAATCAAGTACCCAAATTGAATTTTAATAGTACTCACCATTGTCAGGTCAGAGATTCTCGACAAATCGTGAAGGGTGAGTTTTGGAGTCAAGACACCTTCAATCTGAGATTGGATCTGAGAGATCCGACTTTATATCCTTTTAGAGTATAAACAAAATCCTAACAAATGTAAACAGACGTGACCGAGAGAACGAAACCGAATACCCATCACTGTAATCTATCAGCTGCTATGTAGACTTATAGCAATTAGCATTCAGCTAGTTTGTGTGGGCAGAGTTATTATCATGCTAGCTAACATTTTTAGAGAGGCTTAGCTAATGTCTCCTTGGTGAAAGAGGCACTGAATCAGGGTGGGATCTGAGGCAGGCTGCTTTTTCTTTCATGAATCGTTCTTGTACTTTCACTTTTTCATTCTTTATGTAAGAGTTGATCATTTTCAACTCGCCTAATACTAAATATTCATACAAAATGATTTGCAGCTTCAACTCTTACCAGATTATTTATTTGGATGAGTACTTGCATGTTTACTTGAGTAAAGAATTTGGGTTGCGTTACCCCCCGTGACTAGCATTTGTATCCTGAAAGGTACAGGATAATAACTTCTTTTTTTTTAATGGATGTGTAAAAGTGTAAAATGAGTGTAGAATACTTTAGCATATTTAGCATTGGTAGATCTTATCTGGCTCTGTCGGAGCGTGAAGGCATCATGCTTCAGCATGACTGAAGTGACCAGATGTACAGTATGCACCTTCTCGGACCTGGTCAGTTTTTAATCCTTGCTTGAAACCAAATAACAATAGAAGAACTTATTCTGACAAAAAGTTTCTAAGTATAAACATCGGGCCGCCACCATGACGCTCATTACCTTGTAGGGACTGAGCCGTGGCCAAGCTTTGATGTGTATGAGGCTAAATGGAGGATCATCTTTAAAGGCTGAACTGGTGACATCTCGTGAAGTGTCGAAGAAGGGTGACAGCATGGAGACCTTCTGGGGCTCATACATAATGCTCTTTGTGTTCAGAGAGCCATTCCACCAGGCTGGAGATATGAGCCGGGACATCAGGAGGATCAGGGGATCAGAAATGAAGGAACCGATAGCTGTAGCGATCATAAAGAAGCAAAGAGTTTGCAAAGAGAGAAATTTTACGGATCATATTATAGGTGACTAATTATCTATAAAGCATGCTAGTGTGCAGGTCTTATTTTATTTTATCTTATTTAAGTTTATTGGAGACAAGTATGATTACTTTCTTCTGCGTGACCATGTCTGCTTTTGGCATTTCGAATAAAATACACCATAATATTTGTAGCATTTTTAATAAACCTGGAGACAAGGCGACAAGAGCGAATCTAGTAGTTTAAAAAAAGTATGCTTCTACAAGTATGCAAGTATGCAAATATATAAGTGTGCTAGTATAATATGGAAGCATGATAGAATGTAAAGAATTTAGTATGCAAGTGTACAAGTACGCAAGTATGCTAGTATTGTGTAAGTGTGTATAGTATGCAAGTGTGCAAATATGGTAGTATACTAAAGTATGCACCTTTGCTATTAAGCCAGTATGCAAGTGTGCATAGTATGTAAGTGTTAGTTAGTATACCAGTGTGTATGTTTGTATGCAAATATGGGAGTATACTAAAGTATGCACCGTTGCTATTATGCCAGTATGCATGTGTGTGCTAGTATACAAGTATACAAATGTGCTAGTATGCAAGTGTGCAAGTATGCAGGACAGCCAGTGTGCATAGTATGTAAGTGTTAGCATGCTAGTATGGACAGATGGATTGGTTGGTTTAAATGGATGGACGAATAAGCTGACAGGTGACACAGTTAATGCAATAACAAGAACAAAGTATAGTATATACATATACATACTATATACCTGTAGTATGTAATATACGCAAGGACGCACGGTGGCTTAGTGGTTAGCACGTTCGCCTCACACGTCCGGGGTTCGATTTCCGTCTGGGCCCTGTGTGTGCGGAGTTTGCATGTTCTCCCCGTGCTGCGGGGTTTCCTCCGGGTACTCCGGTTTCCTCCCCCAGTCCAAAGACATGCATGGTAGGCTGATTGGCGTGTCTAAAGTGTCCGTAGTGTATGAATGTGTGTGTGTGTGTATGTGATTGTGCCCTGCGATGGACTGGCACCCTGTCCAGGGTGTACCCCGCCTTGTGCCCGATGCTCCCTAGGATAGACTCCAGGTTCCCTGTGACCCTGAAAAGGAGTAAGTGGTAGAAGATGGATGGATGGATGGATGGATGTAGAATACGCCTATTACATAGACTTTTATTATTGGCATCAGTAGTTAAATGCACTTAAACCTGCACTCGTATAAATGCGCTATTATATCAAAACGAACGAATATTTGGAATCACAAGAGACTGCCGAAGGAGGAAAACAAGCACGAAGCTGCTAGGAAATAACGAGTACAGCATGTAATCACTGATTCATATAAACGGATATGACGAGGCTAATGTCAGTACAACCTCGGCATTCCTCTATGAGAACAGAGCATTTTCCACGTCTCGGTTTCTTCTTGCATCATCATGTCAGATTGGCACTTCCACTTAACCCTCTGCTCCTCCCTGTGCTGAAGCCATTCCAGTTCACCTCTCCTCTCTGCTGCCTTGCTGCTTTCGCCCGGCCCTGATTATCTCTCTAAATCGTTGCTGTTGCTGTTTATTCTTTTGTCTGCGAGAGAGCAGATGAGCCCTGATGCAAAAGTCCGGCTTTAATACTGCATGTATATGTGAGCCTCTCTTGTCAGCATGTCTTATTAAATGAATTTTTACAAATTCAAAAGCCTTTCTCTGTGAAATCTTTGTCTGTTGTTGTTGGGGTTTTTTTTCTTTCTCGAGTGAGTGTGCTTGAAGAAGCCCGTAGGCTTTCAGTTTAATAGAGCGCCGCTGAAATCCGTGCGCTGGACGGAAAAAAAAAAAGAAAGAAAGAAAAGAAAATAGACAAGGCAGTATGTTTTATCCTGCAGACAATGAATGCTTTTTAAAAATAAAACCATGGCTTTTCTGCATACATCTCTCAGTGAGTGTTCGGGGAAAATCCTTTGTACGAGACTGCGAATTCTCTGATTTTGTGAGTGCAGTCCGTGATGCATTCGGTCCATGACTGCTCTAGTCTTTTTTGGGCTGGTTTTTCTCACTGTTTGCTGTTTTCTTCTCTTTGACTAGAGGATGACAAGTGATTGGCTCCATCTCTCGATGCAGCTGGCAGCTTGTTAGAGCTTTTCTGGAGCGTGGCTAGTGCCAGGATCACATTCATTTTTCAGCACTCATGAATATATTCCGTCCTAGGTGATGCGATGGCCAGGACAACGGCATGGTGACACAACATTGGGATCCGGATGCTCCGAAACACAAACCAAGCCACAGTATTTGCCAGGACAACATAATCCCATGCCAAGTGCATACGCATTTCAGAGAAAATAAAGTCATTAAGGAATTATACAAGCATCGATCAACTCGGCTAGGAACGGTCCATCCATCCATCCATCCATCCATGTTCTACCGCTTACTCCTTGTTCAGGGTCGCGGGGAACCTGGAGCCTATCCCAGGGAGTATCGGGCACAAGGCGGGGTACACTCTGGACAGGGTGCCAGTCCATCACAGGGGCTAGGAACGGTTTAAAAAAAAATCTGCAAAAACACGACCATTTCAGCAATACGGATGTGACGTAGGACTTTTGTCCCATGTCCCATGGGGGCGGCTGTGGCTCAGGTGGTAGAGCAGGTTGTCCACTAACCACAGGGTTGGCGGTTCGATTCCCGGCCCACTGACCCCCAAGTTGCTCCCGATGGCAAGTTAGCGCCTTGCATGGCAGCTCTGCTACCATTGGTGTGTGAGTGTGAATGTGTGTGAATGAGACACAGTGTAAAGCCCTTTGGATAAAAGCGTTATATAAGTGCGTCATTTATTTACCATTTTATTGATATTGCCTTCCTCCACCTTTGAAGCTTTGGATCAGTGAAGCAACAGATGTATCTGGTCATGTGACCTTCTTCAGGAAAAACCCCAAAAGCAATTTTTTAAACATGTCATACAATTCATGAAAAATCCCTCTTCTCGTGACTATATTTGTCATGATAAGGTTGTGTTTGCATGCATTTCTGTTCGTTTCTAATGACAACCTGACTGAGGAACATCGCAGCAGGATAGAAAGATAATAAAAGGGTGATGCAGCTAGGACTGAGCCACAACCTGAGATTTTCAATGAGTCCATTGTTTACCAACTGGAGCTGCCTCCGGTCTTTTGTTGGGGGAAAAAAAAAAGGGAAAAAAAGCACACACTGTGTGTGTCTGTGAGTGTGTGAGTCAACTCCGACTACAGCACTCAGAGGGACGAGCATATGTCTGCCGTGGCCTTGCAACCTCACATCCAGAGATAGATGTCACCACCTGAGAGAGCCGAGCGCAGAGAGATGGAGAGCTGCCCTGAGAAAACAAGAACAGAGTAAGAGAGCTGCAAACTCGGAGCGAGAGAGAGAGAGAGAGAGAGAAAGAAAGCCTCTGTAATGAAAACACCAGCTGTCATGGGGTGTTGTGTAGCTCACTGAAGTGGTGTGAATGGTTCCGTGCTGATAATTCGCTGTGATGAGTCTGCAGCTCAACATACCACACAAACACACACACATACACAAACACAAACACACACCGACTTCAGTAAGAAGAACAGAGCGCGCTCGTCTCACCCTAAACCCTCACTGCGAATGTCAACATGACACCTCAAAGAAAACACTTCCTGTGCGTCGTCCCTATCACCCCGTCCCAGATCACGACGATTCCGCTCAAGGTTATCTTGCATAATGTCGGAAAAAAAAATCCCAATATATTGCTGCTGTAGTGCATACAAACATGGAAAATAAATGACTCCTATTACAGCACAACATGAAAGGTGTCTAAGTTTGGGATTTTTCGTTTTTTGGGTTTTTTTATGTTTGCCGATGAAACACGTCTTAAAGCTTCCGATTTTATCGTTGGGTTATTCTCGGGGTGCGCTGGTACAAATTGGACTTCGTAAAGGGCTTCCTTCCTTGGCATCAGATTATTTGCTCTCAGCAGAATTATATTGGATTTTTGTTTAAGCAAGCAAGGTGCACTTTAAGAACGGCATGTAGAAGCGAAAAGTGAGGCTGGGACTGATTTCTTTCTAGCCCAGACTGTAAATTAGTAAATTAGAAGGTCATGAGTTCAAATCACAGCACCGCCAAGCTACCACTGCTGGGCCCTTGAGCAAGGCCCTTAACCCTCAACTGCTCAGTTGTATGAATAAAAAAAAAGAGAGAGATAATTATAAGTCGCTCTGGATAAAGGCGTCTGTTAAAATGCAAATGCAAATTCAGGAAGCCTATGAGCAACAGTCGTGTCAGGTGATTACACGGACACGCCCTGACACGCCCTGTCGATTTGGTCTCCGTTTGGGCGCCGTCTTAACCGACACGTCCGTGACACGCTGTGACGTTCAACTATTGTAACAATGTGGATTTTTTTTACTCTATCATCATGTCCATGGTGGAGAAACTAAAAGTAGATAGGCTAAGCACATAGTCAAAGTCCATCCATCCATCCATCCATCCATCTTCTACCGCTTACTCCTTCTTCAGGGTCGCGGCGAACCTGGAACCAATCCCTGGGAGCATCGGGTACAAGGCGGGGTACACCCTGGACAGGTTGTCAGTCCATCACAGGACATAGTCAAAAAAAAATAAATTCTTAAAAAAAGACGTTGTGACATAATGCATTGCTTTATCTAATAATTTAATTGTCAAGCCTCCCTGTCATCTAATATCATGAGCACCCATAGCTGCTTATTCTTCTGCTTATTATTATTATTATTATTTATAGCTTCTGTTGTCTATAAAGTGGAAGCAAGTTGGCTTAAAGTGGAGAAGGTGGAGTTCATTTCAAGGGTAGGTCCTTGGCTCTAGAGGACTGACTACGAGAATAAAAACTCTCAGTGAGAACATAGATCATTTCGCTCTCTTGGCCTCCTGACCTCGAATGGCCGTGGCATCTTCTGGAGTCGAGTTAGGCGACAGGGTGAGCGCATTTCTCTTGCGCCACTCGTGAGCAGTGAAGGTTTTTAGCAATGTTTATTTCGCTATGTTATGCACGCTGCAATCCTTGGACTGTACACTGATCGCAACCGTGGACCAATCACAGCAGAGTATGCAAATAACATGCAAATCAAATCGTTATGTGATGTAAAAACCTTTGATTCGAAAAGCGGTTTCGAATCGAAAATTATGGATCGGTTCTTGTTAGACAGCAGATTAAACCCAATTTCTCGCTGATGATGTCGTCTAAAAAGAAATACTATGAAGTCAGTTTTCACATTACAGCCTCTTTTTTTAATGTACAGGGAGAACATGCAAACTCCACACACATAGGGCCCAGACGGAAATCGAACCCCGGACGTGTGAGGCGAATGTGCTAACCACTAAAGACTACTCAAACCCAACCCAGCGTGCGATCTGCATATTAATGACATTTGCTAATTCATGTCTGTCACTTTTCCACATGTTTAATTGCCATTCTCCTTGCTTTCTCCTTCTCCATTGTAGTCCTTATTGAATCATTGTGCTATTAATAATAATGATGGCGTGATGACAAGCTCCTGAATCAGAATAACAGCCGAACGAGACGGATGAGACGAAACTGAGAGGCAGCGACGTGTCGATTGAGCCACTTCTATCCAGACATGGGGGAAAAAACATAACTGTCACTACTAGATGATTCAGTAAGGAATAAGACGCTTACGGGCACGTTGTAGTAAAAGAATCGACGACGGCGTGTTGTGATGTCATTACCAGCCGGAAGTGGATTCTTTTTCCAAATAACGGCACATCCTGAAATGATTCATGCCTGTCAGGAAGAAATAAGGAAGGAGGTTGTTCAAATCGTCTCTTCTATTAAATGCCGATTGAAAATAACGTGCGCTAACAATAACCGCGTCCACCTGTGCCATCACACAAGCTTTCTAACAGGGATCGTTAAAAACCAACCAACCAATAAATTAACACTATACTTTTAACCAAATTTAACACAAATATTTGTAATATTTTATATAATATTAATGGAGTTCTCCAATAAAAGCTTCTTTGAAGGAGAAACGTGTTGAGACTGTATCAGAAACGCACGCTTCATATTTCCTCGTTGGTTCTTTAATTCTGTCTTGGCGGTACATTGGCGTAGAAGCTACCGAGCTCCATTTTCCATTTTCTTTCTCTGGCCAGCTTCAGTTTACTTAAGGCTTCTTTTCAGCCGAAACAGAAAGAGGTGACGTGGTTCAGTTCTCTTGAGTTTTGGAACGAGTATTCTAGATGGAATGGAGCTCATTTTGGTGCTGTTTGAAGGATGGACAAGGTTTGTGTCCCAATTTCATGCCACTCAGGGAGCCTCCATTGGGGCACGGCTAGTCAGCTAACCTCCAGCCGACCTTCGTTCTCTTTGTCTCTCCTTTTCCCGGAGTTTTGCTTCACTTACTCTTTCTCCCACAGTTAGCACAGATCACCGCTGGGAATCCTAAGTGCGGGTTAGAATGGGCTTCCAGGTTTTGACCAGCATGCTTAAATTAGCTGACAGAACCGCCTGTGGACACTGAGATGAAAGAACATGTAAGAAAAAATAATAATAAATTCCAGAATTCGCATTTGATCATTTGTAATAGAACAATTATTTAAATAAACGATTGTTATACAGAGAAATGTTTAGGAATGCTAAAGTGATATGGTGTTTGCTAGGTAGCATGACCGGCCATCGGGCCAGGATGACTTTCAGTCGTTGTTAGCGTTAGCATATTATCGAATGCAAAACTGTGCTTTAGCTTAGAGCATATAAATGGCCCAAATTTTTCTCTTCGCTTCAGTGTCGTTATTTAGGCGGCCCGCATCGAACCTAAACAACCAGTCCGAGAGAATCTGAGCGAGGCGGTCTTCTGCTTGATTTATTCTCGGTCGACTTCCACGTGAATTTTCGTGATTTGATTCTATCGGCTCCTTCGTTCAGTAGTCCGGGTACTTATCAAGAAGTCGGCCATTTTAAGGACTGTCTCAATCGCAAAGTCCTTCCTGTGCACTGGAACGTTCGCTCCCTGTAAAAATCCCACAGTGCACCCCAAAAACCAGGACGCATCGATGCTCACTATGTTCCCTTACTGGAAACGACGTCATATTTTCTGAAGCCGTCCAGCTGGAAAGGAATGCCAGACGAACTCTCAGTCCACTTTGTCTACAAATTTACGTAGCTTGCTATCGTAGTTGTAGCTCTTAAACTAGTATTTACATCGGCGAACTTTATTTGACGTTCTATATACGATTTATTTGAATCTAACAACTTTTTTTTTTTTTTTTAAGTCTTCTAGCTAGTGTACGATCCTGCTTGAAGTACCTTGACAGAAATGCATGTAATTATGCTAACAAATTTATATGACACATAATGTCAGAAAGATTTCGGTCCTTCCTATTGGTGATAAATGCCGGCGGTGACGTTTTACAACGCAAGTATTACGTAGTCGTGTCGCCGGATATTGTTCCTCGGTGTTCCAATGTGTAGTGAGCTAGGGTCCTTAAAAGTGCCCCAAGTCGTGTGCACAGTCTACCGATCCACCACCTGGGGAGCTAGTGAGCCTGTTAAGACGCACCTTAAATCGACTCGACTGCAGAAACAGAGACAAACATGCCGTGTGTTTTGAGTTGCAACATTTTTTTTTTCTGTAGATTTTGCAAGCTCATAAAGACGTGCCATGTGTTGTGGATATTTGGATTTATCATTCGTTTGCATGTCTGCATAAGAAAAATAAATAAATAACGGGAACAGGGCGTGTGTTTTTCGAAATCTCAACATTTACATATTTCAAAAGGGGGTGTGGTGTCGGGTGTGGGGGATTTGCTTCAGGCTACAAAGCTACTAGCTACAAAAACACAAGCTACTAATGCTACATCATGGACAAGTTGTTTTAAGGAAATAGAATAACTCACCTGATTAATTTAGTCAAGTAATAAGCTTCCCAGGTTGGAAAGATGGCCTACCAGCTTAACCAGATCCGCCTGTGTTTCGATTATTGTATGGAACAAATATTACATACGAAAGATTAATTCTATAATATGCAGTTAAAGAATTTTGGACCTCCGCTGTAATTCCTTAGCATCTTTATCAGCTGAACTGTTGAGCCAGCTGTAGCTTCTGCTGTTTATCTTACTCCTGGTTCAAGGTTTTAAGGTTATGAGACAATTTTTGGCTAAAAATCAATGCCTTGTTTATCTTGAACAGACAGAGTCTTTGATTGCCTTCAGCACTGATGTATATGTCTCCATGGGATTTTCTCTGACTTTTCTTATTAGAGACTTCTTGATATTGGGCCTCAGTACGGTCAAAAAAAAAAAAAAGATTCTGTATGAGCATTGTCCGTTATGACCTTGTCTTGGTCTTTGACCTGTTATATTTAGTAGCTCCATATGTGCTGAAATAAGAGTCTGTGGTAACTGTTTACATGTACTATAGGTACGCAATACATTACTGTGGCTCGAGTCTGGTTCACACTGTCTGATTGTCAGCCTGATTTTGCTGTCGCATTGTAAAACTGAGACCAAAGACAGCCATTGACAACGTTCTGGCAGTGTGAGAAACCTTTTATTAAAATCTCAGAGTGTGAGTTGTGCTACAACGCTTGTCTAAAAGCCACCAATACAGAATGATCCCAAACTCACAGGACAGCTACAAATACGTAAGTAGAAATGACGAAATGTAAACAAATCACTCTAATGGACAGGGGGAACAAACCTTATTACTTCAAGTTCACTTTGTAGGATGTTTCTGTTTACGTAAGCAGAACAGAGTCATTTTCTTTAAACACACAGGTCTATCTTTAGAGGATCTTTATTGTATAATCCGACATGGAGAACGTGTTCTTTATCTTACAGTCTGTTATAGATTTCATCCAAGATTTTATTCAGATCGTCTCATACGGTGTGACAGGTAATAATCTTAAACGACAACTTAAACCTTTTTCTCACAGTACACAAATGGACTTGGACAAATGAATGATTTGATCGCCTCAAGAATGTTATAAGATTAGTCGAGGCCAATATTTGGGTTTCTGTGCGTAGAGTACCGTGACTCTGCGTTTAGCTGCTGGTGAGTAAGGGTGATGGGAAAAGGGAGGGGTGTGAGGCTAGGTAAAACAAGAGATACTGCAAAAATGTTAAAACCCCGAGCGTCGTCTTTCATACGAGCCATCAACCACTGCTGTGGACTATGACATCACAATAAAATTCAATGCTGAGCACGGGCATCCATTTATGGCCTGTGTAAAACCAGTTTACTTGTGAAAGAAAGAAATAAAGCGTTAGGCAATTTTCACGGTCAGCATTAGCTTATAGAATTCATTGTGTCATGTCATCATGCTAATAGGCAACGGTCACTTGTATTCGTATTGAGTATGACTCAGCGTTATTAAAGACATGAACAAATTGAGAAAATGCTAACATCAAGACTCAAGCCTGAGATCCAAAAAAAAATCCTACACATAAAATGAGTAGTTCAGCAGCTGTACGACTTTGCTAGCAGCTAAAGCTAAAAAAAAAAAAAACAAAAAAAACGAACAAAAAGGTTTTTGACGAACAGAAGCAGGTGTGGATTCGCCTAGGGTTCGGAAACACTTAAAGAAACCCAATTTAGGACTCGTTTGAATCGTCCCTTTACTCCATTTAAGCATGTAATTTCATATTATGGGAATTTATAATGAGACACTTCTAATTTATGAGCACATTGTGTAATTTTTGACTCGTAAATGCCTCGCGGTCATCATCAATAGCGCGCCTGTGTGGCTGGGAAGGAGAACGGTGCGTGAGAGAGATGGCTGTGTCAGCTTTAATTGGCCTCAGGTCTAGCTAAGTATGCAACGATACAATTAAGCCGTGCTCATTTTTCAGAATGATTGCCTTTTCACAGGCAGAGCTCTAATAGCTACTGTAGAGCGATATCTGCAGCAGCACAGCGTCTCCCATTTCAGATGGACAGTCTCGAGACTTGGCAAACGACGACGTAAGGCCTACGACGTAGAGGTTCAGAGAGATGTAAACCGAAGGGTAAGTACAATAGGCTTGTAAGATAAGCGTAAATAGCTCGGCTCTGTGAGGAACTACTCTGTGGTGTGGGCAGACAGTCACTATTGGGGGTGGTAATTTATGACAGAAAATCTCACACACTCTACAGTTATGACAGACACTGAAGGAGGGCTGAACAACTGTCGCACCGATGGCAGATGTTCCTCGCACCCGGCCAAATCTATTCATAGAACCTCCGGCGCGGGTCTGGATCTCATAATGTGAAGCTCATCAGGCCAGCGTGTGAAAGGTACATTAAAAACAGCCAAGGAGTCAATCTGATACGATTCAGAGCTGTTTTTGATTCATTACGATTCATTACGATGCAAAGTGACTCGTTTAAATGAGTTTCCTTTGTGTCCTTCAGGTCAATGAATTATTTTCAACATAAACACTGAGAGAGGGGGGTTCTCCACCGTCTTCCACATCCCCCTCCATCACGCCCATCCCCCCATGTTGAATCCCGAGTCAGATCAAAGAGGGCCAGAGACAGCTTCCTGTCAGGGTAAGTCAGGTTAAGTGTAGCTGAAGATCCTCAGTGGCTGTAATTTCATAAGCAGCAAAGAGAACGCCGTCTCTATTCAGCTAATGTGATTACTGCTATTTCCCCGTGCGGACCAACGCACACGCTAATCTAAAAAGAACACCTGTGCCTCGCCAAAATGCAAATAAACGGAGAGGCAGAGGAGCTGTGCGCACTCCAACAGGACCGGAGGAGACCCCTGGTCCCAGGTGACCTCCAGCGAGAATGGGGTGTGTGTAAACGGTAATGAAGTTTTATTGGGAAAAATCATCATGGAATGTAGAACATGAATTGATTTGATCAGAAAGTGACAAAACACCTCCGTCTGCGAGGAGTCCTACATCGAACCAGAGCCGCCTGCTTCCCTAAGCGGCCGTTAGATCAGATATCAGCAAGACAGAACCGGACCGTCCGATCCCATCTGGCAACAATGATCCGCCCCAACTTCACTCCACGACTCTCAAAACTTGACTCAGGCAACCGGGTTAAAAACAGATCTCGTCGTCGAAGATGACTTTGAGGACATTGAGTCACACCTTTAAACACTCACTCTCCAAGCTGTCTGCGCTGAAGAGTTACACCCTGCCCAGTTGAAGTGCACTTTGTCATGGCGAGGAAAGGAGGCGAGGCAGCAAAGCGCTATAAACCTGCTTTATTGCACGGCAGAGAGGCACTTCGACAGAGAGCACGGTTTTTTAATGAACGGTCCAGGTGCCTTTAGCCATGCACACAGAGAAATGGCTCCTGCTCCTGCCTTTTCCCAGACTCCCAGTGTTCCACTGAGCCACAGTTTTACACAGCCAAATGTTTTACGGCAGCCATGCCACAGGGATGGGTTTACAGTACCATCGCATCCCGTTTCAGTTCACGCAGCGTCACGTAACCGACGAAAACGAGGAATTTGATTCGCATTTTAACTTCATGGACATGCAGCGATTTCTCAAGCATTTTAAGAGCCGTAAACTGCATCTAGTGAAAGGACGAGTGTAGAAGTACAATCCTATTTATATATTTTCTCAACTTATCTAGTGCAAGGGGGCACAGTGGCACATTTTTGTAAATATTTGATAACTCTCACCAACAAAACAAAAAAAAAAAAACATTTTTTAAAAAAAATAAAAACATTATAGATCTTTTCACGAAAAATATACCTTGTCCCTCAAAAGATCTCAACACACAGCCATTAATGTTGATAAAGCATTCGTGTTCATAAATGCTACTCACTCATAAATTCCCTCCGCCTAGCTGATTTACATTTAGCCACTCCCACAAGACCACATGACAAAATCGAAAAAAGTGAGAGCGCCTTCTCATCATGGCATGAGCTAAATCTTCCAGTAATGCAGCTCAGCCACTGCGGCGCGTCGGTTAGCATAAGCACACGCTGACTCATCTTCCTTTCATTACCCCTGTCCTAGTTTCACTGATGGTTTTGTTTCGGATTGGATTCTTTAATATAGTTCCACAGAATATTTTTCATTTTTATTAAATTGGTGAATGCGACTGCACAACCCAGACATAAACAAAGAAAATGTTCGCATGCAGCTTATCTGCAGCACCTTCTGTGCACGGAATATCAACAACGTGGCACAAGAATAGATTGCCAAGCAACGTATCAAACGCTCACTTGAATGCTTGGCATCAAAGTCCAACTCTACCACTATGCCGTTCGAATGAAATAAAATAGTTTGACCTTAGCCCATTTCATGCATAAAGTTTGATGTGTCACATTTGATTAGACTTACTCGGCTCACGAAACTGATTTCTTCTCTACAAAATTCGTCCAATTATTATTTTGCTTTCTGGGAAACATGGAAATATATTATGTAGCTTCAGAAGGGCAGTACTAAATGAAACAAATAAGATCTTTAAACCAACCAACAAACAAACAAACAAACAAACAAAAAACCCGAACAATTTACACCGATCGTCCTGTTCAAAAGTTTACACCCCCTGGTTCTTAATGTGTCGCCTTCTTGAGCATCAGTGAACGTTTGCACCGTGTGTAATAGTCGTGTACGAGTCCCTCAGTCATCCTCAGGGTGAAAAGATGGATCTCGGCATCATCTAGACGCTGTTGGAAAGTGCTCAAATACGCAGAAGATGCTGGAAAGGTAAAGTAAAGAACGTGCAGGACCTGGAGGATGTTTCTGAAGAACAGTGGGCAGTTTAACAGCTCAGGACAAACAAGGGATTCGGGGTCGTGGACCATCCAGGTAACGGCATGCAGTTTGAACTGGTTCGTTTGTGTAAATTCAGTTATTATTGTGTCTCGTGGACTATGTGCAAACGTGTGTTATGTGAAATAACTTATACAGGGCAGGATTAAATAAAAACAAAATGCAATTTCTGTGATCCGTCAAATTTTTTCCAGTGATGAACCTTTTGCAGATTCTGCGAGGGGTATGTAAACTTATGACCTCAATCGTACGTACGAGGCCCAGTGAACGGTCACGGGAACGTGAATCCGACGGCCCCGTTCATCCACACGATGACGTTTTGCTTATGTTTTTAGATGATAGCATAGATAGATACAGCGTCCTAAACCAGACGCGTATGCTCTTTGAGGCACATTCAATATTTATAGGACTATCTATTTATTGTTAGCCTCGTTAAACTCGCAGCTCCAGTTTGGGACACCAGCTGATCTACTACATTTGCATTCAGGGAAAAATCCAGCAAATTCGATTTTCCGGCCAAGCCGCTCCTCGAACGTGAATGAATATTTGAATATATACAGAGTTACTGCTACGTGCGTTGCTCTGGAAGTTCGCAGCAGCGGGGCAATAAAAGTGTGAACGCCTCTGATAAAAGCTCAGCTTTAGGACACAATGAAAAAAACATTTGAGACAGGTGGAGGATGTGCTGGCAGACTTCAAAGCTACGGCACTAAGACAAGAGGACAGTGGCGCATGAAACTTTAATGGAGTACTTTAAAACTTAGATTAGAGATCGAAACCGCTTCAAAACATCGGGAGGTATCTCTCCGGCGGAGAGCTGATCATACAGAATGCTCTTTCTGCTAAAATATATATCCTCACATTATAAATCCGATTTGGCCTGAAGTGTGTGTGTGTGTGTGTGTGTGTGTGTGTGTGTGTGTGTGTGTGTTTTCTTTCTCAGCCGTTGGTGCTTTGATAGTCTGTCATGAATTATAAACAAATGGGAAAAAAGAACCAAGAGTTCTTTTTTTTTTTGAACAATTCTGCCGTTGTTTTATTAATGCTTCAATCTGCGCCTGAAGCTGTGGATCTATTTGTAAGAGAAATTGAGAAAGGAATATTTCTCTTTGCGCCCTGAAGAGAAGAGGAATTCATCATCGAGAACCCCGCAACAGGACGGTGATGAATGCGATAGATTTGCCGGAAGAGCCGGTAGAACAATTAGAGCAGAGACATTGATTAGGAGAACAGGAGTCTCATTGGCTCGAGCCAGTTGGGGTTACGAAGAGGTTCGACATCGTTCACCCGTTTTTACATTTACTTCTTATTTCTTCATTTGGTGATGGCTTTTATCTGGTCTCAGAATAGTATTACGGTATTAAAGGAGCCAATGGTGCAAAAACACTGCCCCATCAGGCCACTTGTGACACGTACAAGACCAAAAAATTTGAAAAAATAATCAAGTGGTGCGATTGTGGGCCGATGTGAAACCGTCCCGAACCCTGAAACCAAACCAAACGGCTACCATCCCGAAGTTATGTCTCATTATTTTTCAACAATATAGATCAAACATCACACCTGAAAATCAAAATAAAAATGATTTTCCGACATGTGTTTAAGCAAAAATTTTATGTTGTTGACCAACTAAACATATCAACAATACTAACACATAATTGAATTAGGACATAATGCAATATTTTACAGTTTTGTGTAGAAAATCGTAAAGATAGAAAAGAAATCAATAGACATCATCCATCCATCCATCCATTCATCCATTTGTCCATTTTCTGGACCGTTTATCCTACACAGGGAGTCTGGAGCCGGGGGACACCCTGGACGGGGTGCCAACCCAAACAGTCAAGCACAATCATGCACCCATTCATACGCTACGAACGGTTTGGACACGCCAATCAGCCTACAACGCACGTCTTGACTTGGACCGCCGGAGGAAACCGAAGTACCTGGAAGAAACCCCCGAAGCACAGGGAGAACATGCAATCTCCGGCGCACACAGGGCGGAGGCGGGATTTGAAGTGACGTACATCTCATATTTTCTCGAAAACAGCCTCAGATTGGTTCTAGATAATGTAAGTGTGTGAACTATCGTCCTATGGTAGAAAACGTAAGAGTTTGACACTGATACTGGAGACTCCTTCCATACCTGTGAATGAATACATCCACCATAGAGTCACTGTGGAAGCTATCGCTATAGAAACGACAAGTAAATCGAATCTACAGGACGACTGTGTCGCTTTTAGGGTTATTTCTATTACCAAAGCCTTATCTTTTGAGGCAGAGTGTAGATTAGTGCTAATGAGAGTGCTAAAACCGCAATTTTTTATTCTTTTTTTATCACTACGATATTATTTCGCCAATCTACTGTGCGTTCATGTCTAGTCAGATCATGAATGGTTAATTCAGCTTTGCGTATTGAGGGTCACGCTTCTGTTTAAGTAGCACATTACATGACTGTAAAGTACAGAATTAGAATTTCACCGGCGTTATTGTTCATATTTATTCTGAATTATGCATGCGGCTGATGTATTATTCATACCGCTACAAACTATGCGTCTGATTCATAAGTAAAAATCTCTAAATCTTATAATAAATACCCAATTAAAACGAGTCGGTTTGAAAAGCCTGGCACGCAATGAGTCGACAAATCCTGTTTGACTGAGGCGAGCTCGCGCCGCAGACGGCCAATTTGAATTTCCGACTGAAAAAAGTCGAAAAAAAAAAGAAACGAGAGCTCCCGCGTTTAGGAGAGAGCCCGAAAGCTTGAGATCGGATCAGAGACGTTTTAATGAGCGCACCCAGATTAGGAGTCGAAAAAAAAAGACTAAACGTGTTTGGGATGTTTTTCTCTGCCTGAAAGTCTCAAATGTAATCAGTGCAATGGAAACGGGAGGAGCTTTTACATCCGTGCCTGTCCTCAATACAGTGTAGAATGTATAAATGTGGAGTCTTTGTGTATATTGTGAATAATAATAATAATAATAATAATAATAACAAAACGTTCGAATGAATTCTTGTCTTCACGCAGCGTGTTGTCTCAAACCGCCCCTTTAAAATCAAATCGATATCCTCAGCTTTTAAAGGAAATGAAAATCCTACGTGTCTCTTTCGTGTTATTTATCTTTCCTTTGGATCTGAAGATATCTGCTGTGCGGGATCTGGAATGCGTATTTGCTTGGCTCGCTAGTGCCACAAGTTTTCCCTTTGAAAGCGTCCCTCGATGTTTGAAGGACATGAGAGGGAAATGAAAGCCTCACTTCTTCTCCGGTCTGTGCATTTCCCTAATTATGCTCTATATGCGAATGGAGGACAGAGGGACACTCGCACGGCGGTTACAGCCGTCGTCTCAGCTTCTCCATGAGATTCACGTCCAGCGGTACGCCTAATGTAGCCGTACTCTCTCCTGTCTCTTTCTGTCTCGCTCTTTTCGTCCTCGTATCTCTCTTTTCCTTGTTCCTTTCCCTCTCAACTTCTTCTCCACTCCACTGCAGTCCGCTACTGTAAAATAAAAAAAAAAATAAAAAAATTTTTAAAAAAAATTTTTAAAAAAAAATTTAATTAAAAAAAAAAAAAAAAAAATATAAAAATAAAAAAATATAGGAATTTTTTTTGGCGAACGCACCATTACAAAACGTGTGTAACGTGTATAATTGTTGACATGGCAACGTTTTCTTTACGAGGACATATGGAAGGAGTCTCCAGTGACAGCGCTTCGGATCAGTTGGACGTAAAGCCGTCTGAATACGGGATCCAGAAACAGATGCTGCGTCCCCATTCGCCTACTATCCGTCCTAAACGGGTTAGGATTAGTGTATCCCAAATGGTAGTATGTTGAAATGAGTATCCTGAAGGTTTTAAAAAAATGCTGAAATGCTTCAGGAAATTGTATAACTAAGGAAGTGATTCAGAATTCAAAAGAGGGCGCCCTCTGGAGGTCTGGAGGAGAATATTATAAAGAGGAATTAAACACTGTTATTGGAAAATAACAAATTTGGGGTGGTAATAGTAACTTTGCTTCATCACATTGTTGATTATCTTTCTATAACAGCATGCCTCTAAGGCGTTTTAATTCCTTACACACTGTGTATTATCTTGTTATCAGTATTATATTGTTGTATTATTATTCCTCTTGAAATGAGTTTATTACTAATCCACCGTGTAAATCTTACATAGTTGTTAGCATTAGCAAATTGCTGTGGTGTAAGAGGAATAAAAAGATCACACCACCCCCGTCGTGTTTTCTTCCTGACATATAAACCAGAACATGGCTATAAAAATGTCATATCAACGAGGCCACGTTGTGCGATAAACATGGTTTATAAAATGTTCAGAGAGAAATCGGTTATAAAACGATTCATATTCAAGATGGAATAACTTTGTGACAGACAAACTGTTCATGCCTGAAGCATCCACTCTGGGCTTAATACTGTAGAAGTAAATCATTTTCTGTTTTTTTTTTTTTTTGACTCCAACTTTGAAAGCGGCACGTAAAGAGTCAGTTTGAGGAATGAAAGCTCTCCGCCGATGCTGTGCTCTTTTGACAGGCAGATGCAACGATGCTCATCTCACGCCTGAGATGCACATTTACACTTCAAAGCCTCCCATGTGTTTGTTTAAGATCTCCAGCCTGCATGTATTCATGGAGGGAGGTACAAAGAATATATAAATAAATCAATAAAAATATAACAAATGCAAACAAAATAAAAAAATAAAAATAAAAAGACACCTTTTTATTTATTTTTACATTTTTTTTTACTATTAACATTTCAAATGCATGTTTAATCCAATCGGGTATGTCTATATACGCTATATAAAATTTGTTGTTTTTACTATATTATATACTATATTACTAATATATTATTATTATGTATCTTTCATATATTAATGTCAGGGTGGACATAATATCTCATAATGTCTCAAAAGCAATATACAGTATGCACAATTGCCAGAAGCGTAGCGGCATTGTGATAATTCTCACAAAAATATTGCTTAGTATTAAGTATCTTATTACACCAACCTAGTACAGGAGAAATTACTCGGAACCATCGTCCGAAAAAGACTTCAAATGAAAGTGTAATAACGCCAAAATGATGAAGAAGGTCCACCAGTGCGTGCACTCGCCCCAACACATTCCCCTGCAATTCAGTCATTTATACACAGCCATAATAGAATCAGCCATCACAGCCTTCGCTTCCGTCTGGCTCGGTTCTGCATCATCAAACTTTATGCGGAAATTACACTGCATTGTGCATCTTCGGCTGCGATCGTCCTCCTTTCACTACTCCTCGAGGATGAGTGGAAGAAAGCAGGGAATGTTATATCCGAGTAAACCCAACCTGACACTGAGCTTTAAGGACTAGGAGTAACTAAGACTCTGATGCTGAAATAAATGCCTTGCAAGACATTTCAAGCTCTAAATACTGGCACTCATGAAGAATCAGGGCCTTGAAACGAGGACCTGCCAAAATGCAATGACATAAATATTGAGACTAAAGCGGAATCAGAGTCCAAAATACTTTGACTCGCGAAAAGCTTGAGCCTAAAATCTGGGATTTATCAAGAGTTAAATCCCTAAAGGCTAGGATTAACCACAGTTCAGCGCAATATGGTCTGTTCTTAGCCAGGAACTGGAGCCCTAAAAACTAAGATTAACCAAAAATTACAGCCAAAGACTAGGATTAATCATGAGTCAGAGTCTTACACAGTCAGGCTAAAGAATGAGACTAAGAAAAATATTGCATCTTAATGGTAATGGCAGTTGTAATGGTAATGGACAGGAAGTATCAAGCTTCATAAGTCTCTTAAACTAGGACGTTTCCCTGAACTAACAAGAGTCAGAGTCCATAAGACAGGGATTAATCAAGAGTCTGAGCATTAACTACTCCGGCTAACCAAAAACATATGGAGAAAATGAAAAGTAAGAGCATTAAAGACTGGGACTAACCAAGAGCCAGAACTCTAAAGACTGCAACTAACCAAGAATCACAGTTTAAAAAACTAGAAACAGAACAGAACAACTGGAAAGAAACCAGTGCTCAAGCCCTAATGATTGGGAATAACCAAGAAGCACAGCTTTAAAGATTAGGAACGACCAAAGACTGTACTCAAAACTGAAAACTCTAAAGATTGGAAATAACCCAGAGTTGGAGTGCTCACATTTGGTTCCGGTGATGTGTCAGGGCCATAAAGACTCTAACTTATGATCAGTAGAATCTAACAGTTCGTAACATACAGCATACAGTATACTATACGACTCAACCCATCTGACTCAGAGCTTTAAGGACTAGAACTAACCACCCCAGAAAACAGGGGACGTCCCCGGACATCGCAAACGTCCATTTAGGTCCACATTTGGTCCGGTTCATAACATTCGCTGGCAGAAGTTCCAAGGACGTCAGAGTCATAACATAAAGCATAACATTACTGAATGTGTTCGTTACAGCGAAAGTCCCCAAGCTTCCCGAATGGCCGCTAGACGTCCTGTGAACGTCCCCTTCAACGCCCGTACGACGTCAAGGGGATCCTACACACGGACGTTTGGGGGACGTTCATAGAGGCAATTTAGGGGACGTCCTGGGGAACTTTTTTGTCAGCTGGGATGAGTCAGATAATGAAAATAGCCATGACTCAGAGCTTTTAGAGTTGAACCTATGAAGATTAATGAAGAGTTAGAGCTCTAAAAACATGGACTAACCAGTGTTTACTGGCAAGCCTGGGGCTTATCAAGAGTCAGAGCCATAAAACGGTTATTTAGAGGGTCAAAATATTAAAAACTGAAACTAAGAAGAATCAGAACCTTAAAGACTGGTAGTACCCAAGAACCAGAGCTCTAACTATTAGAACTAGGAAGGCAAGGACCAACCAAAAGTCAGAACCTTGGTGCTAATCCTGACTGAGAGCTCCAAACCATCTAAACCAAGAGTTGGAACACTAAGGTCTTGTACCAATGAAGAATCAGGCCCATAAAGTCTCAGTCTAACTAATAACTCAAACAAGGACAAGTCATTCGTCCTGGCTCTGAGACCAGGCACAAAATGTCATCACACTCTATATACAACGTGTGCTACTGAATAACGTATATGAATGCAACGTCTAGAACTGTACATCACGTATCCTTTTTTTTTTTTTTTTGTAAATTCCAAAAATTGCTTATGTGCTTCAACTGCTTCAAGAAAAAAAAAAACATTTTACAAACATTAACGAATAAAAGACTGGGATTGTGAAAATGCCATGCTGCAACAGCACATTCATTTTAGCCTTTGAGTCGGATGTTGAGGCTTGACATTTGAAAAATATTTCTGCTTGGATTTTCCCAATATGCTCACACTGTCCTGTTCCTATAGCAGTGAAATAGGACAAGGCTCACATTGATCGGATCTTTGTGGGATGAAAATGTGTGTGTGTGTGTATATATTGTGCATAGAGAGAGAGAGAAAGAGAGAGAGAGAGAGAGAGAGAGAGAATAGAAAGAATAATGGACAATAATAACAGAGAAAAGAGAAAGAGCAAGAACTTTAAAGAGACAAGGTGAGGAGTTTTACAGTGGACAAAATCGACCACGCTGACATTAGCACATTAGCACGTCCCACAGCCAACACAGCCCATCGACACAGCCTATAGCTGGAATAAAATCATTATCATTAACTGCTCATCTCGTCACTGGTTTATGCGCCACCTTTATCGGAGGAACAAGTCCCGAGAGACGCATTGATCCTGTCCTTCCAGAGTGAAAATGTCTTCCAGAGGAGGAAGTCCTCCATCTCCCGCACCATATCGACTACACGGAGAGGCATCGATGACTTTTAAAGCATATAAAGAGAGTATGTTTACTCGCGCCACATCTACAAGCAGTCATTCAATCATGATGATTATGTGATCACGATTCAGGTGTAAAAAAAACAAAAAACACACGGCTGAAGAGAGATAGAGATACACTCGTGTGAAAAAATAAGTACACCCCATGGAAATGGTTGGCATTGTTGACATATTTGCAAGCAAACAGTTGATCCTCTTTGCGTATTAATAAACCACTGGGTGAAAAAAGCTTTTTCAATCATTTATTCAACAGAAAGATCAACAGACGTGATATTCTTCTGTGGGAAAAAAGTAAGTGCACCCTTGGCCTCAGAAGCTAGTATTGCCACCTTTAGCAGAAATAACTTCATGTAGGCGTTTTGCACAATTGTACTCCAGGCTTGTTGGAATTTGTGACCACGCTTCCAAGCAATATTCTTTCAGTTGCAAGATGTTTGAGGGTTTTCTTGTAGGTGCTGCCCGTTTCAAATCCCCCCTACAACATTTCAATGGGATTCAAATCCGGGCTTCAACTATCTAGCCGTTCCATAACCTTCCATTTCTTCTTTAAACCGTTCCTTGGTGGATTTGCTACTGTTCTTAGGATCATTATCCTGTCGAAAAGTTCCACTTTCGGGTTCAATGTGTCATTTGATAGTGTATCAATTTTATTAATAGGCACGGCTTGTCCAAGTATGTTAAAAAAACAAAAAAAAAATACAACAATTTCCATGGGGTGTACTTACATTTTCACACGACGCTATAGACATAAGAGAACGTGGAACAAACGAAAGATTTAGACACAGATAAATGATGAGTAAAAGACTCGGAGGGAGATGAAAAACCATTCTCTAAAGCAAAGCAAAGCTACAGATAAGTGTAAGAAAGTGCAAATGCGTTAAATAGAAACACGTTTAAAATCAAACTAAAATGATATCAAAGTAAATTCTGCTTAGTTATTCAAAGAGTGTTAATTAAGACCGAGCCTACACGTGGGTCGCTACATTTTAGCAAACGCTTACATTTTCATACATGATTTACATAGGAATTAGTCACGTGGCCTTTAGACACGTCCCATGTTACTTTTTTGTCCCATTTATCACATGATTAATTTATTTTCATGGCTAAGTTTTTCACATGTAGGGCAAACGATTTAAATCTTCACACGTGAGCATGTGAAACTGAACCCCCTCGGATGATAAGTCAGATCGGAAATTCGGAATTGTTTCGGTGCAGCACATCCAGATACACCTCGGTGTGCCATATTTGCGGGACCCATTTATGTCAGGGTGTATAATCTTAGTCAAAGAGACAGGAGCAGAGCCCTCGTCGTCCTCCTCTGTCCCCATCACTGTGCACTGAGACACGGAGACACGCGTCGCACAGTCCCACACCTGTCAGTGCGCACGCATGTCCTCGTGCTAGATGCATGGGGCTGTTTGATCTCTCCGTGTGCTAGAATAAACGCGTCATCACACGAGCATGCTGGGCTATGGCAAGATGAAAGAGCAAATAAGACACCGCTGACACGACGCACTGATAAAACCGCAGTTTAATATCTCCGCTCATCGATCTTCCTCTCACACTGGGGTCTGGGCAGCAGGAGGGGAAATGGGGCTACTGTACTGTGCTGACGCTGGGCGAAAAAAACACTTTTTACAGGTATGAGAAAGAGTTTAGTTTTTTAAATCGTTTGAAAGGTGAAAATTATCGATACTATGTTGGTCTAAGGTGTCACCCTAAAAATTATAGAAATGAAATCAAGTTACTTAAAAAAATTAGCAGAGGAATCAGACTCAGATTCAGACAAATTTTTATTACTACTGATACTACTGCTACTACTACTATTGCTACTAATACTACTACAACTACTGCTACTATTACTACTACTACTACTACTACTACTACTACTACTGCTACTACTACTATTGCTACTAATACTACTCAACCCTGCTACCATTACTACTAACACTACTAACTATTACTATCATCATACTATACTACTACTAATACCACTATACTACTATTACTAACTCTATTACTACTACTACTCCACTATACACTACACATCAATCTATCTCATACTTACTACTACCACTATCAATACTACATACTAAATCTACTACTTCTACCACTACTACAACCCCTCTACCACTAACTATCACTACTACTACTAATACATCACTATCTACTACCATACTACTTACTATTACTACTCTCCTATCACCACTACCATTATACTACACATTCTACTACTACTCTACACTACACCACATACTACACATTACTCTTCAACTACTACACTATTACCACTAATACACTACTACCACCTACTACACATTCTACATAACTACTATTATTGCTACTACTACTACATTGCCACTACTACTACTACTACTACTGACACCACTACTACTACTACCACTACTGCTACTACTACTACTATAACACTACCACTACTATTACTACTACTACTACTATTACTACTACTACTACTATTATTGCTACTACTACTACTATTACTACTACACAATTATTACTACCACTACTACCACTACTGACACCACTACTACTACTACCACCACTACTACCATTGCTACTACTACTACTACTACTACCACCAACTAACCACCACTACTACTATTACTACTACTAATAATTACTATTACTACTACTACACTACTACTACTACTATTGCTACTACTATTACCACTACTACTACTACTACTACTACTACTACTATTACTACTACTACTATTACTATTACTACTACTACTATTATTGCTACTACTACTACTGCTACTACTTGTCACTATAACTTATAACTTACCCCAGCTGATGACCCTGAAATTTTCCTGCATGGACTGCTAGAGGTGCGACAGGCAGCAGTGCCCTGCAGGTTCAACACTTACCTGTGCACTACACTATTACTATTACAACTAGTACTAATTAATCTACAACATCTACTACCATGACTAATTCATCTACAACTATTACTAATACTATTACTACTACTGCTACTACTATTACTACTACTAATTCATATACATCTCCTACCATTACCACGATGTGGCTCAGGTGGTACAGTTGGTTGTCCACTAATCATAGGGTTGGCAGTTCAATCCCTGGCCCACTTGCCTCAACATGCCAAAGTGTCCTTTGGCAAAACACTGAACCCCATGTTGCTCCTGATGGCAGGCGAGTGGTGTGTGTGTGTGTGTGAATGAGAAACAGTATAATGTGCTTTGTAGAACTGCTAAGGTTAAAAGGCGTTATATGAGTGCAGACTATTTACCATTACTGATTCATCTACAACATTTACTATTGCTCTTCCTACTACTACTCATTCTTATACTACTACTTCTACTACTACTACTACTACTCCTGATACTACTATTACTTCTAATATTACTACTACTACTATTACTAATATTACTAATAGTACTACTACTACTACTACTACTCCTGCTACCACTACTACTACTATTACTAATATTACTTACTATTACTATTACTACTACTACTCCTGCTACCACTACTACTACTATTACTAATATTACTACTACTACTACTACTATTACTAATATTACTACTACTACTACTACTATTACTATTACTACTACTACTCCTGCTACTACTACTACTACTACTACTACTACTACTACTACTTGTCAGTTGAGGGGTTGAGGCAGAAGCAGTCGCAGATTTTAAACATTTATTGTAAACAAACAAACTACGAAACAAAGACGCTAAGACAACGTGGCATAACACTGAGAAATAAATGACAGGAGTCTACAACAACGAAAGACAAGGAGAGAGTGCAGACAAAGACTATATATACACGAGTGCTCATTAACAAAGACGTGAATCAGGTGCAGTTGTGGTGCATGTGGTCATGTGGTGCAGTGCAGTAGCTGATGGGAAATGGAGTCCAGATTTCCCAGATACATGAAACTACTACTACTACTACTATTACTAATATTACTACTACTACTACTACTACTACTACTACTATTACTAATATTACTACTACTACTACTACTAATAATAATAATAATAATAATGCAGTCCTGTATAATATATAAAATGCAATAATAACTTAACCATTTGAGGTTAGATCATGTATTGTAAACCTCAGTTTGCACAAACATACCACTCGCATTATTACAATATTACACATAAATCCAAACTCAGCTGCAAAAGCAACTTTGATGCCAGATCAATATATTTGGCCCACACGTTCTGTTTTTGATAATGATCATGAATGAGCTGAGTTCTAAAGTCTTGCTGGGGTTTTTTTTTTCACAGTTATTGAAGCGATCCACAACTCCACTACCATTTGCAATAATTGCAAACAATAGAATTATTTCATTAAAGGCACCGACAATTCAGATCATAACAGATAGCTACTGTGTGCTCTTATTGTATATTTTTATGTTTAATGCCACAGATATTGAGCATGCAGCAGAACTCACAGTATCAGCCTCATTGTCTCAGTACTCATGGATCACTAAACCAGTTAATGAAATGCAGTTTCCCCGTAGACATTTGTCAGCACGGTGAGCCGCAGACCCGGGACTCGCGACATGTAAACCGATATTGATATTTCATCATTTTCATCATCATGCTTTCTTCAGCTGTTCTGGTTCAACATGAATGAGAAGACAGGGATCGGTTTTAGACGTCAGAGGAGAAACGTGAGAGATGCTGGGCGTGTGTGCGTGCGCTTGATCGTGAAATGACATACGTCCGTATATAAACAAACTCTTCGGGGCTAGGTTAGGTATAGAGAGACGTCTCAGGTATGAGATAATGATAACGATAATGAGTCGTTAGTAGTCACATATACATTACAGCAGAGTGAAATCCTTTTCTTTGCGTACCTCAGCTTGCCAGGAAGCTGGACTCAGAGCGGAGGGTCATTAAACATTTGTAGCTGTTCCCATGGATGTAGCACACAATAATTTCACATTTAGTGCAAATGATCATGATCCACAGCCAGTGACTTTTGGAGAAGCTCCAATAAAGCATTACTTACATTAGCATCGTTACTTCCCTGTGATGAAGAAGGCTTTGCCAAGATAAAACAACATGGCACCAAGATGAACCCTGAATATCAGCTTGCTCACTATCACCTGGAGCTAAAACAGTTGTTTTTATCAGCAAACGAATCTAAATCTTCTGTCTTGTTGATGTATATATGTACTGTAGGTTCTCAGGTGCTTGTGTGTCACAGCAAGAGACTGCCACGTTCAAGGATAGGAGGAGCGAGCGAGCGAGCGACTGCCCCAGGTGAGTACAAGTTGCTTCCCAAAGTTGAAGAGGATGAACCGAAGACAGGACGAAGATGAGACAACATTCCCCAGTGCTGCACAGTGACACTGACTCAAATCCATCCTGGCAGTTAGAGGAAGCTCTGCTCCACCCTCTTGCTGCTCCTCTGAGCTGAAACGATTGAAATGGAAATAAAAGGAGGCTTCAAATGAGCACTTTGGCAGCAGCGGTTCTTGGCACACTTTGAGATGTTAGCATGGTATGCTAACTAGAGCTCCCAGTCATCTCAAACATTTATCATCCATAAGGACAGATTGCTAATTGCAGGGGACAGATGAGACGGCATGTTGTGTAGGAGTCCTTCGGGAGTACGCGGCTGTTTTCTGCTCATATGTGTTAAATAAAAAGTGTGCGCCAGGGATGAATTAGTTGCGACCTGAAAATTCCGGGTCGTATAATCTACTCAGGGTTCTTCATGGTTGTCTTAACCCTCTCCTCTGTGCGTCATAAAGCACTCGACAGCACTGTGTGAAAAGGTACGGCTGAACGCTGGTGGTTGTAACGTGCAGTTAACTTCACATTCGCCATGAAACGTGGGTCAATAAACAACCCACAAATGAAAAAAAAGGGGCGGAGAACAGGAAATAAGTCTTAGGAATGTACTCTGAATGTACAACCGAGGAGATTTCGTTACAAGGCAAGGAGGCAACAACGTATAAATAAACAAAACGTTCAAGAACCGTGGCCTGTCGGACGAAGCACGATAAACTACACCATCTGCCGGAAATCTTTATCTTTCGTACAGATGGCAAAGCCGTGGGATTGCGTCAGTCCCTAAAACCTCTTTCCCTTTGAAGTGCCCGTCTTATTAGTTGATTCTGAGCGCTCCACAGGATATAACGCAAACTTAATCCTGTAGCCACTGCCACAGACGTCTGAACTCAGGACAGGTGAACACATTAGGTAAACAAACCAATGATAAGATGGGTGGAGCCCAAAACAACGGCACATAGACATAACATAAACAGAAGCATAGCACGGGAACTCGAAACGTATAACAAAAACAAGAAGGGGAATTCTTGACACTGGTGTGCTGTTCATAACTTTCCAGTACTCGTGGTTCTAGGTTGTTGGTGTATCTTTATACTCTTTCTCCGTGCATAATTGGTTGGGGATTTTGAGTAGCTGAGACTGATGAAATATCCATAGACGGTTAGTATGTAGTAGTTTATAAAGTATTATATAATGCATAATATCTCCACATACACTGCATCAACAATGCCTCAATATTAATCTTTCTAAACATTTCTACCAGATGTTCTATTAATTTCTCCCTGGCAATGTTTTCTACTCAATATCTTTCGGTGTATTCCTCTCCACTGTATGGGTTCCACCCCACCCCCCCCCGCCATTTATTATTAATTACTGTTCTGCCGTCAAATTGTGTCTTGTTGTTGATTTGTAATTATTATTAGTTTCTTTTCTCTTGTTTGTTTGTTTGTTTGTTTTCTCTTTTCTTTTCTTTCCCTGTCTTCAGCGCGACTTTAACAGTCCATAAAAATCCAACTTTATATGTTACCAACAAGGTCCTTATTGTTCTCCAAAGACAGGACGGAGGCGGCGGGTTTTAAAAAAAGAAATGTCCCCGAATATCCATCGGAGACCTAGATATATTCCTGCTAACATTCTAGTACCAAAAATGGTACGTTGACAACTCCTGAGCGTTTAAGCGATGCGGTGCGGTCGCTAGCTTGCCATCGGGAGCAACTTGGGGTTCAGTGTCTTGCCCAAAAACACTTCGGCATGTGGGGTCACCCGGGCCGGGAATCGAACCACCAACCCTACAATTGGACAACCCACTCTACCAAGTGCGCCACAGCCGCCCCTACATGCCGCGCGTATGTACATAAATAGATTAAACTCCTGATGCATCTGCTTCCCGTTTGTTACGCTCTGCTATTCGTGTTAGTTCCATGCAGAACATTGTTTAACTTTTCATGAAAATATCTGGTTTAGTTCTGCTAAATAACATGCAAAAAAAAAAAGAAACCTCTTGCTGTGCTTTCACACAAATGTACATTTATTCATTTTCAACTGCAGTCAAAGAAACGCTTTACAAATCACACTTCCTTTCATGCACTTGGCGTTCGTGTTTTTTGGGCTAACATGCGCAGCGGAGGTTAGATAAGCCGTGAGTTCTCGCCTGCTGAAAAAGTCGGAGGATCAAGCGGAGCCGGCTTTGAATGCGATTCATCGACTCCCTGCTTCCAAAGGTCACTCGTGAATGCAGGTGCTCTGTGTGGCACCAATATGGCTACCCATGGTGGGGATGGAGAGGGGATGAGTCCCGCTGGGCTTCTTCGGCTGGAGTGTTTGCGTGGGTCTGCGTGTTACACGGACACTCTTATAAAACTTGTTTTTGAAAATTCACTCTCGTACACACCCAAACACACACACACAGACATGTGGTCCGTCAAAAGGAACTAAAACTGAACGTGAGAAGTGATCGCACGTTCATGCACACTTATACATGTTCCGAAACGGCACACACAGAGAGCATTATCGTGAGTCATGAACCAGCGTGCTCGATCTATCAATTAGTCCGACAAGCTGCTGATGAGGAGAATGATGTCGTTGAGACGTATGATGAGAATAGTGACAGTACATTTATTACAGCTTATTACTGTTGTCTGATCACCATCTGTGATATTGGATGAAGCTAGAGGTCCGCACCATTTAATTCCATACTGATTATAATTCAGGAGGTAAAACATTCACACACACACACACACACACACACACACACACACACACACACACACACACACACACACACACACACACACACGGAGGAGCCTCTCGTTCCTGTTTTATTCTCCAACCTCATGATGTTTGTTTTGCTGTATTTTAACTATAAGTGTGATTATTCGTTTGCCTTTTCATTTCTTTAATAAAAACGCTCACACGAGCATCCATATTTGTGACAACGGGGAAAACAAAAAAAATCCAAAACTTAACGGGTAAGCCTTACGCACACATTTTCGAACACCTTTAGGCAGTTATTATTAACGGGAGGTCGCCTCTCTCGTTAACTGAGGTATAATTCATCGACGCTTAATGTGAAATTGACCAATGGGGCAAGACAGAAGAGCGAGGAAAGAGAGATAAAGCAAGATGGGAGAAAGAGAGGAGAGAAATCACCATTTCAATTATGCTAGGGCGATTGTTTTTATCCTCGGTGCAGGTTAATGAAACTAATTAGTCTTCACAGTACAGAAGCTTCTGCCGCTGCAGATAATTGCTCAAGGGTTCCTATAGCACAGCTCTATTCTTCCACAGAGCAGGCATGAGAGATAAACACACAACCGAAACCGTTCATAAGACTTTACATACATCCATTTTGCATATCCTACACAGGGTCACGGGGTAGCCTGGAGCCTATCCTAAGGAAGTCGGAACACTAGGCGGTGAAACACCATGGATGGGGTGCCAACCCATTGCAGGACACAATCACGCACCTATTTGGAAATGCCCATCAGCCTACAATGCATATCTTTGGACTGGGGAGGAAACCGGAGTACTTGGAGGAATCCCCCGAAGCACAGGGAGAACATGCAAACTCCATGTACACAGGGTGGAGGCGGAATTCGGACCCCCAATCCCGAGGCTAACCACTACGGCACCGTGCCCATCCAGTATCATTAATTTCTCTCTTTATTGATTTTTTATTTATTTATAAAAGGTATACATGAGAAACAGCCTCTGTTAGGTGTAATAGTCACCAGTGTTCTGCTTCTGGATAGAGTCCTTGTTGTCCAATGGCCTTATTATGCAAACATCTGGTGGATTCTTACATGAAGTATCTGGTGGTTCCGAAGTCTGTTGAAGGACCACTGGTTGTAAGGTGGGAAGACAACCTGGATGGGACACCAGACCATCACAGGGCACTATGCACACACATCTAGAGGCAAACAATTGTGGCCAATCGACCTGCCGTCACATTTTTAGGAGGTCGGAGGAAACCAGAGAAAATGAAGGACAGTAACCAGAGTTCAGTTTGAATGCTAAGGGTTGTAAATATCCAAACATCTTAAACTTAACAATTGGAAACACTATTTTAACCTGTGGTGCTGGGCCTTAACTGTTACTGGTTCATATTTAATTATTAATAGAAAATTTAATAAGATGACCAAGTGGAAATCAGGATTACACGAGCACAGCAGGACAGAGACACATGCAGGTACACACCTGAGTATGAGTATTGATGCTGCCTAGAGTGTCCTCGGGCAGGAGCCAGACAGTGGGGCTCACAATGAGACGTATTTCCGTAGAAGAGAGAAGAACCACATCTTTATAGCTTTCCAGGAAGATCCAGAATAAATTGAACTGAAATATAAAAGAACATGCTTCTTATCTATGAACATTTTTTAATTATTCATTCAATTAGACAGAGGAAACCAGTAGGAAATACATTCAACACTTTCCCTGAAAAGGAACAAGCTGCCTTTTGAATATTTCATTGAAGCGCAAAGCATTAAAACCCGAAATGGCAACAAAATGTTATTTGATATTCTTGTGCCCTCCACTGTCTTTTTTACCCTGAAACACTCATGGAAAGAGCTATCACCACTGAAAGGACTGATCTTCAATATGAAAGCAAGTGTTCAAGATTCAGATTGCTAACATATTGATTTAAAATGGGCCTCACCTTGTGTGCTGCCTTGTTTTAATGCCAGCCATCGATTGTGACCTTCATGTATACAAATGGCTCAAGTCTGGAGAAAGAGTAAGAATGGATTCTTCCCGCTTATATTCAACGTCGCCAAGGCATGCAGAGGCCAATCAATATGCTATAACTCAGGCTAAGTTTCTTCAATCAGCATCAGAAAAAATGGCCATGTGATATACAATGCCAGGAAACTAAATCCAAGTAATTCGGTTTTATTTGTTTAGCACTTTTAATAGACACCACATTGAGAGGAAACAGACTCAAAAGGGAACCTTTCCTCTTCTGGGTGGTACTGGATAATGGGATTATAATATGTTTTCCACTTAAACTTACAGACTGAGACTGTGTCTTAATCTCAAACACTAATTAGACAGACATTCCATAGCTGGGGGCTTTATAGGAAAGTTCTCTGCCCTCAGCTTTATGCTTAATTATTCTAGGTACTAATAAAGAGCCTGCGCCTTTTAATTGAAGCATGCATGGCAGAACCAAAATATTGGTCAAGTGCTTTGAGGTGAGACCATTCACTATGACTTTTGGTCATTAGTAGTATTTTATAATCACTGCAACATTTTATTGGGATCCTACGTAGTGTAGATAAATTAATTGTAATATGGTCGAAACCTCTCGTTCTAGTAGGTGCTTTGGCTGCTGCATTGTCAGATCCATTTTAAATGCAACCGGATTCATTGTTGGTTGCTATGTAATGTGTTTTTTTTTGTTTGTTTGTTTGTTTTTAAAGAGGCAAGGATCATTCAGGTTCTCTTCTTTTTCTTTGCCTGCTCGGAAATATGCGATGGTTACAGAGCCTGGACCCAGACAGATTTGACTTACAGTGTAACTAGCCTGAGCTTAACTGTTCTGCTGTGAAAAATGAGAGCGGGCCAGAGATGTCAGCTAGATTTACTGTGTAAGGTTTGGAAGACTGCCTGCATTCCACCATTTCACACCCGTATCCACACCAAGTGGAGGCCAGTGAGCTCCAAGTAGGTCAGAACTATTCCTGGTTTCTCACCATATGCTAAAAAAGAGACAGAGGGAGAGGACGGGGGGGGTTGTGGGGGGGCAAGATAGTTAGTTAGAGAGAAGGAGAAAAGACTATGAGAGAGGGAGTGAGCATGAGTGATGCTCACAGTAAGTAGATGGCAATGCATCAGTCTGTGTAAATGGACCAGCTGCCACAGCAGATGAACAAAACTCCTGGCACCAGTTTCAAGGCCACAGCCGGTTCTCTAAATCCACCTCCCAAAATGCAAAACTTTACAAAATAGGCTGACCTTTTTACTACTAAAAGCTCGAAAGGGGCTTTTAGGGGACGTAACACATTTTCCATTACATTTCGTTTATTTTATTGATGCTTTCATCAGAACAGAATTCACCAACCGACAGTCATAGAGGTGAGGTTAGATTCCGGCATGAAACGAGTGATAAATGTAAAGTATCAGGAGGACAGATAGCCAGAAACACAGCTAAACCCAAACTTCAAGTTAAAAAACGATAAAAGGGTCTCAGTGTTTACAGTCAGAGAAGCGTAGTCAATGAGATAGGAATGAATATAAACATTTGCAGGGTTTGGATCGGCTCAGCTGGTCTTCAGCCTGTAGTTTGTTCTGCTTTCCATATGCACATATTTGGCCATATTTAGAGTTGAGTTAAGCACACATAAAACAGTTGAACTAAGGAATACTGTTCTACTACTCAGACAGTGACATGACAGATGGACGCAGTTATGTGTAATTCTCACAGAGAAGACCATTTTTCTAGGTACCCGTCACTGCATCCTGGTGTTTGGGACAGAAGCTGCAGACCAGGAGGACTAACATTTGTAATCCTGATTACAAGCATCTCAGTTGGCCGTTTGATTCATTGCTCGGTTACTCCACCTCAGATGGATTTTAAATGGTTACATAGCTATAACAATAGTTACAACAGGAGATCTAAGTCCAGGACAGCAATAATTGGATTCAGCAACCGGTTTATTTCTAGTTGTTCGTTTATTCATAAGAACAAATATATTCATATAAAATTTTATCTCTACACGTTTCCATCACTTGTTTTTTTGTTGTTTTTTTAAATAATGTTTTTGACGTATCTGTTTTCTCAGTGTTATTTGTCCTAATGTGTTGCTTTGCATTTTGCTCTCAATGACCGTTCTATCTGTACTGTATTTTTCATATTTTGTGTTGGATTGTTCATTGAGCTCTGGAAAGCCACTAGATAAATTATTAGGCGGTGGTTAGTGGTTATCACATTCGCCTCACACCTCCAGGGTCCGGGGTTCGATTCCCACTGGGGCCGTGTGTGTAGAGTTTGCATGTTCTCTCCGTGCTGTTGGGGTTTCCTCCGGGTACTCCTGTTTCCTCCCCCAGTCCAAAGACATGCATGGTAGGCTGATTGGTGTGTCTAAAGTGTCCGTAGTGCATGAATGGGTGTGTGTGATTGTGTCCTGCGATGGACTGGTACCCTGTCCAGGGTGTACCCCGCCTTGTGCCCCATGCTCCATGGGATAGGCTCCAGGTTCCCCGTGACCCTGAAGAAGGAGTAAGCAGTAGAAGATGGATGGATTATTATTATTATTATTTTTATTATTATTATTATTATTATTATTATTAATTAAGAACCGACTTAATCTACATAAATGTAGGCAGTTGGTGGGAAATTATACAGCATTTTCCCCCTCCCCATACAAAGAAAGATAACTGGCAATAGAGTGCGAAGTAATACATAAAACAAGGGTTATTGTAGGCAACTACACCAATTAATTTTTTTTTTTTTTAAATCCTATGTTAGCCAAGTGTTTCAGTAGTGATAGTGTTTTATGTGTTTTATGTGAGATCAAGCTCTTTTCTCCCTCAGAGACACCAATGACAGAACATACTAGGGAAGCAAAAGAAGTAGTTAGAAGAGATTCTGTCTCAGTATGAAGCAGCCGCATTTGCACAGGGACTCGTTCTCTTACCTCATTCTCAAGAGAACCACCCACTGTTCTGGTCAACTCTGCTACAATTTCGATATCAAAAAAGAGACAAAGAGAATGTTGCAAAGGGAAAAAGAGGATCTAATAAAGGTATGAACAGGAACGGGTGTGATCAGAGAGAAGAGAAATTTGCACACTATGAGGTTCGTGTGGTAGCATTGGGGGTTGCGAGAATGAAGGTGCAGAGGCGGCTGCTAATACCGAAGGAAAAAAAAAACAAAACCTGATTAGATTTCACACAACAGTCGCACACACACACACAATGTGAAGGGAAAAGGGACCCTGAGAGATGAAAATAAATGAGTGAAATATAGGAAGTTAAAATGACTTTGTCACTATGTGTGGAGCACAGAGAGAACAACGTTACATCGCGTTTGCAATCGAATCAAAGTTCATTTTCGAGGCTGTTTGTGCTCGGTGGTAATCTTTGCTGTTGCTGATCTTGTTAATCTGTCTATATTACTTGTCAATAATGTTAGCAATGCTGCTCAAATCTATCAAAATTCCGGTGCTGAAAAGTGTGAAATCTTTTTGTGCTCTCCATGTTGCAACACATTTCAGACAGAGAGATCGACTAAAAGATACAGACCAGGCAAGAGAGAAGAAACGTGATAGCCAGAGCTCCTTTATGGGTAGGAATACGAACATATACGATCATCAACTCCATCGAGCATGCTGAAGATTCTTCAGCTTGTTTCTACTGTAAAGGGTCCTGAGCAGAATAATCTTAGCCATCCCAAGAACCCTTGATGAACATTTGTACCATACTTTCTAAAATAGAAAAAAAAAGTGTTTTTCACAAGATATTAGAATAGTAAACGGGTTTTCTTAGCTTCCTAAAGTACATGGAACTCATCTTGATTGATTCATCTTCACTAACTGATCGTCATTCATCAGAATCAGAGCTTATCCATGGAACACTGGGCATCAAGTGGGGTTCACACCCTAGTTGGGACACCGGT
The DNA here is from genome assembly GCA_012411365.1 of Ameiurus melas. Lineage (NCBI taxonomy): Eukaryota > Metazoa > Chordata > Actinopteri > Siluriformes > Ictaluridae > Ameiurus > Ameiurus melas. The sequence goes on along the minus strand of CM022752.1, from coordinate 10,449,509 downwards.
GTACCCCTTGAGGGATGAACAATCCATCCATCCATTAATCTTCTACCACTTTATCCTTTTCAGGGTCACGGGGAACCTGGAGCCTATCCCAGGGAGCTTAGGGCACAAGGCGGGGTACACCCTGAACAGGGTGCCAGTCCATCACAGGGCACAATCACATACACACTCACACACCCATTCATACACTACGGACAATTTAGACACGCCAATCAGCCTACCATGCATGTCTTTGGACTGGGGGAGGAAACCGGATTACCCGGAGGAAACCCCGCAGCAGGGGGAGAACATGCAAACTCCACACACACACACACACACGGCCACGGTGGGAATCAAACCCCTGACCCTGGAGGTGTGAGGCGAACGTGCTTACCACTAAAAGACTGTGCGCCCCCTTGAGGAACCCTTTTTTTTTCCTCACGAGCCCTGTGATCGATTGGCATCCCATCCATGGTGTATTCCTGCCGCCTGCCCAATGTTCCTGGGATAGGAATATTGTGCATCCACCACACCCCGGAACAGGATAAAGTGCTTTCTGAAGCTAGGTGAAGGGAAGGTTCCTCAAGGGCTCATTAAATGATTAACATTACTATGTTTAAAAATGTGAAAAACTCTGAAGAATGTATGAATAGGAACTCCTCTGTACATCTAAAGAAACTTAAAATAAATTTTAAAAATGTGTATTACCACTCGCCATAATTTAATGCCAGCGAATGTCAGTGAAGACATGGGCCATATTAGTGCCATGACTTTTCAGTTCCAACAGTAGAGTAATAGTATGGCCATACACACTCACACCTACATACAGTACGACTAGCAGCACAGAAGAGCTGTAAAGGGGCCTCTCTTCAGGTTTGTCATACACTCACTGCTGAAAATGAAATGGTTCCCACAACCAGCACTGACAAGAGGAACCTTTTTTTTTTTTTTTTTACAGAAATATCTTGTAATATCAACACTGTGTCAGGAGTAGGATGGAGGACTTTGCTGGCGCATAACTGAGGATAGAATTTTTTCTCCTGTCTGAGATTACTAATTAGGATGGGAAAGATGGGAAAGGTTTAGATGGTGGCAAAAAAAAAGGAGATAAACAGCCTTCAAAGCCACCGAGTGCAGATGATCCCATTACATAGATTCTCCACTAGAGTGATTTCAAAGCGCTGCTCTGATCCTCCTAGTTGTTTAACAGGCCTCCTGAAATCCACCTGAGCGAGAGTATAATCCTCAATTCCCCAATGCTGCTGCTTCACAGAGGGAACCTCTGGGTGTTCTAGGTTTTATAAACTCTACAAGTGAATAAATAATGTTAATACTTCTAAGCTGGAAGATTTTTATGTATGAATTCACGATTTTAGGATGAATATTTAGCGATGCGTTTTGGCATTTTCAGTGCACTGTCAGTCTTACAGGCATTTGTCAATGGGTTACGAAAAGAAATGTATAGTGGGTATAGACGGATAATCATAAAGGGGTAGGGTTCTATGTTTTTTTTTTAGGAGTTTGCTGACATAGAACATATAGTAAAACCTTAAAGAATAAAACTTCTAAAGCAGCTCTGAAAGCTTAATCTGAGTAGAACCATGCCTCTCAGGTGCCTCAGGTAGGCAAGCACATACTGGACAATACAGATCCACACCGTCTCTTTTGTAAATACTAATTATGCAAGGCATCCAAATGAGAGAAAAGGTACAGTGGTAAACCCGATATACTTAAATTGGGCAAAGACACTTATGTCTTCAGTACATTGAAAGAACAGTTCACAGCTGCACCCACCCTGAAATATCCAGAGCACTTCCTGTCATACATAAGTCAATCCCTCTAGGTCATGTGACAAAACCCCACCTTGTAAGCTAATCCCCTCAGATGAAAATGTGATATTGGTAAAAGTAAGCAAGATCCTTCTGACTCTGGAAGAGTGGCAACAGCTACCCGCTCCACTTAGGGTACAAGGATAAGTCTACATGCAAGCGATAAGGCTTCACTTGAGATAAGGGATCACTTGTAGGTCAACAACTATGATATTATATATATAGTTATATATTATAGTTCCATAACCTAATAATCAGCACTTCCCACGGTGATAATCTGGACTGCCTTGGACCCTGAGTTCTTGTAGCTTCAGGGGCCACTTGACTGAAACGGGAATTTGCGGGAATGGGAATTCCAGCTATTCGATTTTTGACAGTTTTCCTTCCTTGGCTTTGTATTACCGCAGTGACCAGTTTGCCTGCCTTTTGATTTTGGATTTTGCTTTGGCCTCAGATCTTTTTTTTTCTTTTTCTTTTTTAAAGTAACTATTGCTTAATGGTTAGCCCAACACTATTAATTTTCTGCTAAACCGCACAATTCAATTTAATCACATACGGCTGATTCTTTCATCCCAAGCAACCTAAAGATACAACTGGCCATTTGAGAGTTAAGAGCCCGAGGGCCCAACAGTGGGTCAAGGGCCCAACAGTGGCAGCTTGGCAGTGCTGGGATTTGAACTCATGAACTCTTGTTCAATAACCCAGTAGCCCAATGCCTTAAGCACTTAAGTTACCATTGCCCTTAGACTCAACCTCTGAAACAAGTAGTTCTCCTGATTACAGCCAGAATCCTCCCTGTACTTTTGAGACAGATAGAGAAAAATTGAGAAGGGCAAAAACAGGGCTTTAGAGGAACAAAAATAAAGCTAGAGGTGGTGAAAGAAAGCATGAGAAGAGCACAGAGAGAGAGAGAGAGAGAGAGAGAGAGAGAGAGAGAGAGAGGGGAAAACTTGGAGAGTGCACAAAGAAAAGGAGAGCATAGTGAGCGAGAGGAAGCCCATATAGCATTTTGAGTGTTACCACCTTGGTTCAGTGCTTCAAATGAGATTATGTGGTGTCTATTGCCTCAGCTGAATCCAAAGAGAGTTGAAAGCAGGGATCAAGTCAGAGATAAGAAGATAGAACACTCGGATCTACAAATAAAGAGCAAAAGGAAATACCTACTGTAGCAAGCCCATGTTTTTCATGACACATTCCATGTGTTTTAGGCTGTGCATACCTAACCATTAGACATTTGGTGACAGAGAGGTTTAGAGAGGGCATGGTTTCTGTGTTGGGGCTTCTCCATGACCTAGGGATAATCTGGAATAAGGAAAGAACAGCCCAAAGGATAAAATCACAGATTAACATGCACGTCTTTGGACAGAACTCGTATACTAACAAAGAACTGGGGACCTCTGATTCCCAGGAAAAGCTGGGAACTTTTGACACGAGACAAATGGAGACAGTGATCAGGGGTAGCACTTGGCCAGAGCTGAAGCAGTGGAAACAGGAAATTGGACGAAGAAAATCGAAAGCTGGAACAAGCTAATAGAAAGTACAGTCAGAAGTAAACAGGAAGTAAAACCATGCTAAACGGAACATTTTCTAATAGCTCTTAACATTCGCAAAATCTGATTATCCGTGCTTCAGGTTTTTCCATCACAGCGCCACTCTGCCTATTTTATTCTCATTTCCAATTCATACCACTGAACTTTGGGTAGCTCATGTATTACTCCATGTGGTGAATATTACTCCACAGCAATCACAACTCACAGAGCTTAGAAGAACTGAATCCCTAATGACTCGCACGATAATAAAAAGAACCACCAGGGATCACCGATTAATCACAAAGTGATCAAAACGTCCTCGGACACGGCCATGTCTACCTATTCTACAGCGCGTATCCACGCATACGAACGCACGCACAAATCTATAGTCCTGCCACATGCTTTGAACTGAACGACACTTGGCTTATGAGACATTGCATCTCCGATTGCCCTGAGGTTTGACAGCGCTGCAGTGTAATTTACGACGCACCACACAGACCACACAGCACAGATCTTGTTTATGTGCTTCTCACGATCTACAACATGGCAATAAAGAACATCGAGAGGCAGGGCAGGGGGGAAAAGTACAAAAAACCCCGCGAGAGCTGCCAAACTCTACATCGCAGCCGACAGGTTGATGTTGTAGTTGTCCTGTGAAATACAACAAAGCGTTACAGCTATAACAATGGCCGTACATCTTTACCTTTATAGATATATAGTTGCTTTTTCTTTCTGTTCCTTCTTTGAGCTGCAGGTGAAAAGAACATTAATCATTACACTAATGGAGATGGTATATGGCATTTTTGATATTTCATATAAGGAATAGATTAACATATATACACAGCAGAAGAGAGAACGCCAATACACACCAAATACACACAGTAAGCACTTTATTCTAGTCAGGGTCGCAGTGGATCTGGAGCCTATGCTGGGAATCATGCAGGTGGAATACACATTATACACATACACAATTTAGCGTGTAGACCACGGATGTCCGATATTATCTGGAAATGGACGGTGTGGGTGCAGGTTTTTGTTCAAATCATGTAGAGGAGCCACACCTGATACCACCGGTTTAATCCATTGATCAAGGATGCTTTCAGTAGACTATCAGGTGTGGAGTGACAGCCCACCCATACCAGCCCTTTCTGGATAAGACTGGACAGCCCCGGTGTAGACCTGCTGCCATGTTTTGGGAGGTGGGAGGAAAGCTGGAGAAACCTGAAAAGACCCAAACAGAGAACAGCAACTCAAGTTCAGGGTCAAACCAGAGCCCTTGGAGCTGTGAGGTGGCAGAAGTACCTGTTCCACCACTGTACCAGATGGTCTTTCATTTCAATTCACAATCTTTAAAACATGAATTTCGCCAGGTACTTCCTGTAAGCTCTCGATGCCCCTTGTTCTTGGTGCTAACCGAGGAAGTGGAGAATAAGTCAAAATTAAGAACCAGCCCCAGAATCAGTACTTGCACCGTGTGGGTGAAAAATGGCTACCATAATAAAATATATATATATATATATATATAAATAAAAACTCTACTGTATAATTGGGTTGAAGACACAAAGTAATGACCTGTCTCTACTACACTACATACAACAGTACACAATAGTGGAGCCATAAAGCACTGCGACAATAGAGAAAGTACAAAGCTTTATCTCTAATCACAGAAGTGAAAGCATGCTGTCTCCCTTTCATTCTCTCTCTCTCTCTCTCTCTCTCTCTCTCTTTCTGTCAGTCTATCTAAAATGTCCTCCTACAGATCATAATGAGGGCTCCTTGTCTTTCTGTCTCAGGCTCTGAAAATGGCTTTCACATAGCAAAACACAGAAAGAAAGACAAGAAATCAGACAGCCAGTCCGACCATGTATCATTATTTTGTTCGGCGCTGGAAAGACATGGATTTGAAATGCGGGTCAAATAAGGAGGCATCGCGGCGAATTTCGTCTGATCCGAATGCGAGCGTGTTTTGTAGTCGTGTGAAAAGGGAGGTTAGTGCCGTGCTGTCAGGCTGCACAAGTTGACAGCTACAAGCCAGTGAAGCCGGTGGAGAGAGATGTCGTATGTTTGTGATGTATGTGTGTATGAGTGTATGTAGATGTGCGTGTGTGTCTCAGCCATAGTACGTACGTCCAACAGAAGTATCGCCTTTACCTGGCTGTCAAATAATGATGATGAACACATTTTTCAACTGCTGTCTTGTAGCTAAAACGTATGGCGGGTGAGGGGGTGGAGAGGAGGGGGGGGATGGTTGTTATAGGACAATAATCAACAACAGGGTGGTTTGACGCTTAGCACAGTTACTGTTATCACCCCGAAGTTGATTATTTTCCAATTTCCGCACATCCTGGAGTGTTTTTGTTTTTCTTTCTCCCTCTTATACCTCAGCGATTTGCATTCGACAATGACGTTTTTATTTATTAAAGCGCGACATGCTGTACTTTTCGCCAGTTCACTGTCACGTTTTCAGGTTGTGGAACGTCTGCGAAACAAGTTATTACTTCTTACAGTCTCTCTTTTTTCCCCCCTCTTGAAGTTAATAGGGCGTTTTGACAGGTACTTACACAGGAAAGATAATATGACATTATACAGTATATTTATCAGTGTCACTGATACTGAAGAAGGCACTACATGACCAGCATGTGCTAGCAGGTTGTATATAATCCTCAGAGGTTTAACTTCTCGTGCTAACAACCAGAAGGTTGTGAGTTCAAATCACAGCACTGCTGAAACCCTCTGATGGGTTTTCGAGCACATCCTGTACCCCTGAGCTGCTCAGCTGTGGGTTCAACCTGCATTCTGCTTTAATGGTAGGGTTTATGTGTATATATATATATATATATATATATATATATATATATACATATATATTCTGTTTCGCAGGGTTCACTGGAGACTGATAGAGAAGTGTTTCCAGTTCGCATTTGTATATATATATATATATATGTGCGTGTGTGTGTGTGTGTGAGGACCCATCTCACTGCACAGCAATCTAACAGGGTGGCTCAGGATCACGCTAGTCCCTCCTGCCCTTCTCTCAGCATGGTACAGCTCTCTCTCTCTCTCTCTCTCTCTCTCTCGATCTCTCGCTCTGGCAGATATGGAAGCCTGCGGCCATTTTCTCATTTTTATTAACATCCAAACCCTATAGGTTTGTACTAGAAGTAACAGTTTATTAATAATGATAAAAACTTCAGGAATAAAGGATAAGGAAGCCATAGTGCTGCCAGAAAGCCTCTGTTAAGCCCCTTGAGTAATCCTCAGAACTCTTAGATACATAATGTACAACGGAAGATTATTGAATCTGAAAAGAACTGGAATGTTAAAGTCACCCTGGAATTTGTTCTGAAGTCCAGAAATGAGCTCAGTCTTTCTCGCTCTTTCAGAAAGTTGCTCTCGATAAGCTGAATGCGATGGAAACTCCCAGCTTCCTTACTCCGAAACTTTCATTGTTTAGTCGTTTAGTCCCACATGATCACCATCATACTCGGTTCAAACAGATTGCTCTTCTTTCGTAGTGTCACAGAAAACATGTTCTAAAATAAAATCCCGTTTTTTTTATATCGAATATTAAATTATTTAAAGTTTTGCCGAACAGAATAAATAATCCACGGAACTGCACCTACGCTTTTTTTCTCCCCTCATTTGCATATTAAACCGTGATTGGCTCTTATATGTTATGATGCAACAATATCAATATAATTTTTTCCCCCAGCGAGTTTGTTAACTCATCCGGTTTCTTGAAAGAATGTGACAAATCCATTGCGGTTTTTCAAATGATTATATTATTATAATATTACTTTATCCAGCCTGTGCACCTAAAAGCATTTCCACGTAATGATATAAACATAAAAGAAAATTTAATATGTTTTGTGCAATTTGAATGATGTATCAGAAACTTAAGTTGGCAATGTTTACGGTGTAAAATGAAGTGTCATGCTCCATACTGGTGTAGAACTGGTGTAGTGCTACACTGGAAGTTCTGCCTTGACCTGATTGTTGCAGAAGATATTCATTAGAAACGTCTAGAAGTCTAGAAGCAGGCCTCCTTTTTGTGATTCTACTGCAGACATTTTTAGAGTGCAAGGAAATTAGAGCAAGGAAATACACTCAGATATGAGTTTATTAGGTACTATATATATATATATATATATATATATATATATATATATATATATATATATATATATACATTAATAAACTGGCAGCTCAGTGTATATTATATTTAATATTGCTCTTGGTGTGAATTGAATAGAAAAAAATAACATTCAGACAAAAGACAAATAAATACTGACATGATTTCCCTCCCGTTGCCTCATGTAGTTTTGTTTCAGTTTTGGTCCATTGGTTTGTTGACTCTGTGTGTGCTCCTGTTCTGTGTAATTTGTTCAGATTATTGTGTATATTTGCACCCTGGTGTATCGATGAAAACATTTTTGACACCCCAGTAAAAAGTCAGCGAGCCGTTGGCGGATATTCAGCTTGTCTGGTTGGCACGTATTAACAGAAATCTAATAAAAGACATTATGTGCACCTGTCAGAGGATCTCTCCTGACTCTCAAGACCACTTGCCTAGCCGAGACATCCCAGTATCACCTCCACTTCCTGCGGAGGCTGAAGAGAGCCAAACTCCGCCCTCCCATCCTCATGACCTTCTATAGAGGGACAATAGAGATCGCCCTTACCAGCTGGTCTCACCATGTGGTACGGGAACTGGGCAGTTTCAGACCGCAAGACCCTACAGCGGATTGTGAGAACAGCTGAAAAGAGCATCGGGGGTTTCTCTACACACTGTCGTCACCTCGTACGACAACCGCTGCATCCGCAAAGCCACCGGTATTGCGGACTACCCCGCCCACACGTCCTTGGGACTCTTCATTCTCCTGCCATCTGGAGATGTATCTGTGCCACCATCAGCAGACTCTGCAACAATTTCTTCCCTGAAGCGGTAAGATTACTCAACACCCTGCGTCCTCCCAGTGCTCACCCGGGCCTGTCAAACCTCTCCGCCTCAGACACTTTATGGAACACTAAAAGTAGTGCTCCTACCCTACCATTAGTTTACAGTGTACAGTTTACTGTCCATGCTCGGTGTATTTATTGTTCAGTTCTGTGTGTTTATTGTCCTGCACTCATCTCACATCACCTTATGTAGTCTTGCGTACTACCCGTGTTGCACCATGGTCCTGTAGAAGCAACGTTTCGTTCCAGACTATACAAGCTATATAGAGGAATGACAATAAAAACCCACTTGACTTGACGTGAAAATCTGCTTGTGCTGTCAACTCCATCTCTGCTGTGTATATTATTATCGATCATGGATTTTTCTTCCCAGTTAACCCTGTCTTCCTGCGCTCTCACCCCTGCTTTAAACTATAACTATGATTTCTGGATTGCATCGGATTAAAGCCATGCTTACCCCACCACACATTGCAGATACCTTAAAAAAAAAGAAAAGAAAAAAAGGAAACACTGGGTAAAAGCTGCAGCCAGAATTATCTCTTACTTTCCATTGCTTGCTCTCTAGCACTGCTGAATCTGATTATTTATCTGTTTCCTTCTCATTCCCTCCTGCACCTCTATATATTTCCCATATTAACCCTGATGATTGTGAACGTTATGTGTTTGGGGCACCATTTCACCTTCCCTTAACTGCACTTTAAGTCTCATCAGAGCCATTCATGCTGTAATGATTAACTTAATGTGGAACCAAGCACCCAAAAGAGATATGACTCATATGCCTAGATAAAATTTCTGTTTTTGGAAATATGGCCTTTCTGCTGTTCTGAGACCAGATTTGCAGTATTCCATAAGAAGGCTAAAACTTCCTGGATCAAGGGTCAGGTACTGGTTTTCGAATTATAAGAAGAAGAAGACTTTATTAGTCTTGTATACATTACAGCACCGTGAAAATCTTTGCTTCGTGTATCCCAGCACGTTCGGAGGTCGGGGTCAGAGCGCCGGGTCAGCCATGATACAGCTCTACTGGAGCAGAGAGGGTTAAAGGCCTTGCTCAAGAGCCCAAGAGGGGCAGCTTGGCAGTGCTGGGACTCGAACCCCCGATCTTCCGATCAGTAACCCAGCGCCTTAACCGTTGAGATTAGTTCATTGTATCGATCAGCATCCACTTTTTCATATCTGGTAGAATGCATGAACAAGCTCAAGTCATTCAAAATAATCGGTTTTGTATGATCAGAGAGCAGAAAATAAAAGAAGGGGGAGCTGGGAAAGTCAATATCAATCTTACTGCCGCTCTCTTTTTCTCATTTCTCTCAATCCGACTGGCTCCTCTGTTTTTTTTTATTATTTTTTTTGTCTCTAAGTCGTACTCTCTTTTCCTTATTTCTATCCTTCAGTAGCTTCATCTTCTTCCATCTGGCTCTAATTGGGGATGTTTCTCAGTCTTGGCAAGCGAAGAGCACTGGCTGTGGGCATAAACTGCAGCACAGAGATAAAGATGGAGAGAAAGAGAAAGAAAGAGAGTACAGGGTGGAAAAGGCTCTCAAGATATCTGTTCTTCAGGCTTTGAGCAGAACAAATCCTGTTACATGTCCACAGCAATCTGACAGAATATTTCTGTTTATTATTTCTTTTTTTGGACCACCAACAGCACTCCAATCACCACCACCAACAACATCACTTCATGGAACCCAATTTCCTAGAATTACTGCTTTAATATCCTGGAAACCTTCATATAATCTCACACAATAAACATTGTTCTTGCACACAAAATCTGTCAAATTGAGTTGTTGTTGTTGTTTTTTTTTTTGCAGATGCATCAAATGTGTTCTTGTAATTTGGCTCTAATGTGGGATGGCGGCAGTTTTAAGCTTTTGAATGAGGCAATGATATTTAGCAAACATTTTTGTGCTCCTAATTCAGCATGGATTTGTGATGGGATTTCTCACTTTCTAACAATAATAGCGCTATAAGGTCATCTTTAAATGGCGTTTAAGGATCAGTGGTGACACACGTGTCATTTGCCATGATAGTACGTGCCATTATAGAAAGAAACTAATCAATAACGGAGTGGTGTGATGCGGCCCGACGAGAAGCCGCGTTATTACTTCCTATAGGTTTTTTATTCATGATTATTTGTGTTAAAGAACAAGCAAACTGTCATTTTTTTTTACTAGCTTCTCTTATATTTTTCTGTCTTCCTTGAAGTGTATAAGAAAAGAAATATAAATGTCCTGTTACTGAAGAACCACAAAGGGAAAAGAAAAGACATCAGTTGTGAAGATTTTTATTCAAGCTGGAAAACTAGGGCGGGAAAAAACAGCTTTATCTCTGACTGATAAATGATTCTAATGCTCCTCAAAATTAATTCCAAAAATACTATATCTACCACATTTACTACTACTACTATTACTACTACTATTACTACTACCATACTACCACCACCACCACCACACCACACACACCACTACCACACCACCACACACACCACCCACACCCCACCACCACACCACACCACCACACCCACACACACCACCACCACCCACCACAACAAACACACACACACCACACACCCACCACACAACCACACACCACCCCCCACCACCCACAACACACCACCACCCAACCACCACACCACCACCAACCCACCACACACCACCACTCCACCACACCACCACAACCCACCCCCCCAACCACCCCCCACCCACCCACCCCAACACACATACCATCCCACACCACCACCACACAAAAATTACACCACACACAACCACACACCACACCACCACACACCAAAAACACACCACCCACACACAAAACACAAAAACAAACACCAAAAACAACCTCAATCAAACACACAACACCTCCCAACCAACCCACACACTCCACACAACCACCTCATCCCCCCACACCCACAACCACCCCACCCCTACACAACCATAACACAATCAATCAACAATCACCAATATCCACACAATACACCTCACACCCACACATACCACACCACAACACCACCCACCACACACTAAAACACACCCCACCACACAAACACCCACCACACACCACACCCAACCACCACCACACCACCACAACAACCCAACACACCCCCCCCCACACACAACAACCACACCCACCCACCTACACACAACCCACCACCCAACTCATACACAATAACACCTCATCACCAACCCTCTACCAACATCATCACAACATTACCATAATTACAACCCACCAATCACCACACACCCACCACAAAAACCACCACCACTACCACCAACACTCTCAACACCACTACCATCACTACCACTACCACCACCACTACACACATACCACACCACCACCACCACCACACCACACACCCCACACCACCACACAAACACACCATCACACCACCACACCACACACCACATCACACCAACACCACCACACAACCACACTCACACACACCACATCACCACCACACCAACCACCATCACCACACCACCACCACACAAAAAAAAACAACCATCCCAACAAACACACACAACCCACCAAACCCCCACCAACACCACACAACACCACACCACCACCACACACACACACCCACAAACAAAACACACCCACACAAAACAACACCACAACCACACCACCACCACAACAACACTCACACCCCACACACAATCACCAACCCCACCCACCAAACAAACCACCCACCCCCCCACCCCCACCACCCCAAAACACACACCTAAAACACCCCCAAACACACCAAACACAAAACCCAACAATAACAAAAAACAAAACATAACACACAACCACACCACACAAACAAAAACAACAACACAACAACCCCACCCCCAACACCCAAACACCCTACCACAAAACCCACACAAAACCACAACACCAACAAAAAACAAACAAAACAAAACATACCCCCAAAACCACAATTCATTTCCCCTCACCCCCCTACAACAACAAAAAACACACACCCACAAACACACAACAAAACAAACACACCACACCACACCCACCACACACCACAACAATCAACCACCCAACCACCCCATCACCCAACACACACCACACACTACCTACACACACACAACACACCACACCACACCACCACCACACACACACCACACCACCACAAACACACCCACCCACCACCACAACACACCAACCAAACATCATCACACACCAACACCACAACCACACCCCCACACACACACTACACCACAAAAACCACAAACACCACACACATACACCAAACAACACAACCCCACACCAAACCCCCACAAAACACAAACCAACCCACAAATAACCAATACTAAACACAACACACCACAAAACATCACCACACACCCACCACAACCACACAAAAAAACACACACACCACCACACCACCACCAACAAAACCAAACAAAACAAACCCCAACACACCCACCATCAACCACCATCCCCCACACAACACCACAACACAACCACCCCAAAACCACACCACAACAACAATCAACCCAATCAACCTCACCACCACAACAACCAACACCACCCTCAACATCAATCCATCACAATCTCCAATACCACCACCACAATCAATCACAACTCCCCCCCCCACCCAACCCCACACCACCAAAACCCACTAACAATCCACCACCCACACATTACACTACACCCACACCACACACCACCACTCCACACACACCACCACATCACACAACCACCACCATACAATCACACCACACACCCCCCACCACCACACACACCACAACACACCACCACCACACACAACACACCACACCAACACAACCAACACACAACAACAACACACTTACACACACCACAAACACACAAACACACCAACAAACAACCAACACCACCACAAATAACACAATCAACCAATTAACCACAAACACCACCACAAACCAATACAACTTAAACACACAAACACATACACAAATAACACAACACACACAACTCACAAACACACACACATAACACAAACCCCACCACAACCCAACACACACAACCAACCCCAACAACAACACAACAACCAAACAAAACACACACAAACACCACAAACACACACACACATCAACAACACCACAACAACAATACACAAACCACCACATAAACACAAACACACAAACAAACACACACACAACAACCACACCACAACCCACACACCACCACAACACACATAAACCACACAACAAATCCACCCAACAACAACACACCACCACCCCACACACACCACCAAACCACACAAACCACACACACCAACACACCACCACACCCAAACAACCACAATATCACCACCCACACAACAAACACCAAAAACACTCACACCCACCCCAACACCACCACCACCACCACCACCACCATACACCACAACACCACACACCACACCACCACACCACACAACACACAACCACACACACCCACACCACCCCAAACAAAACACAAAACACACACACACACCATCACCACCACCACCCACCACAACACACCACCACCACCCACCAACACCTATACACCACAACACCACCACCACACACCACACCATCATCACCACCACCACCACCACACCACACCCAACCCAACACACCACCCCCCCCACCCCCTATCACCCCACATCACCAATAACTCATCAACCAACCATCACCACCCCAACACATACAATATTACCAAACCACACCACATACACACTACCACACAACAACACAAACACCACACACCACCACACACAACACAAAACACCACACACCACAACACACAACACACACCACCACACCACCACCACCACACACCTACCACCACCATCCACACCAACACAACATCACACCACCACCACCACCACCACCACCACCACCACCACTCACACCATCAACAACACCACCACCACACACCACCACCACCACCATCACCTCACCACACCAACACACCACACACCACACCACCACCACCACACAACCAACTCAACCACAAAACACCACAATCACAACACCATCATCACTTACACACACACACACATTACACAAATAATACCATCACCACCACTACCACTAATTACCACCAACCACCAACCACCTCCAACTACTACCAACACAACCCTACACCACACTACTACACACCACCAACCACCACCTACCATACACTAACACCATACCACACACATACTACTACTTTACCACCAACACACACACACTACATTACACCAACCACCACACTACCACATACCACACCAACAACATACCCAATAACAAACCTCACAAAACACCACTACAACAACCACTCATACACACCAACACACACAACAAACACCAAACACCCCACCACACACCAAACATACCACTCCACCAACCACCACACAACCCACACACCCACCACACACCACACCAACCAACACAACACCACACCACCACCACACCAACCACACCACACACACAAAACAAACACCCACCCACACACCCACACCACACAATTAACACCACACCACCCCACCCACCACCACACCATAATACCAACACACCAAACACACCAATCAAAACAACAAACACCCACCACCATACACACACCACCACACAACCACACCACCACACAACTCCACCACCACCTCACACCACCACCCCCAACCAACACCACCACCACCACACACCCATACCAACACATCAATCCAACCACCAATATACCCCACCAATACACTACCACACACACTACACTATTACCACTATTACTACTACTACTACTACTATTGCTACTACTACTATTACTACTACTATTACCTCTACTACTATTACCACCACTACTATTACTACTACTACTATTTCCACTATTACTACGACCACTACTAATACTACTATTACTTTACTAATACTTTTACTAATATTACTACTACTACTATTACCACTATTACTACTACTACTACTATTACTATTACCACTATTACTATTACTACTACTATTACTACTACTACTACTACTACTACTACTACTACTACTACTATTACCACTATTACTACCACTGTTACTACTACTACTACTACTAATATTACCACTACTGCTACTACTACTATTACTAATATTACTACTACTACAACTGCTACTACTATTATGCATGTAGCACCTTTCTCATTACAAAACCCATGAATGGAATCAGACACCAGAATTAAATGTTATTATGTAGCAATTAATTACATATCTTACTATGTTAAACAACAATACATAAACAATCTGTTTATAGCCATGCACGTCCCTGTGTCAGAGCTCCTGCTATAGAAAACGAATCAACACCTTGTGACCAATCAGAGTCGTGAATTCGATAGGTATAAATAAATTCATTGGGTCACTTTTAGTGTAAAAAGACCGTTACTTTTAAAACAATAACACTACCACCTGTATAAAGTGATGTTTTGCATTGACACCAATATTCCAATATGAACTAATTGTTAGTTATATGACCTGTACGAGCTACATTGTGGTTCCAAGAGGTTTTTCATGACGATTCAAGACCACAAGCTATAATTTTTGGGGTCGGGCCTCCATTAGCCCTCGTGCGCTGCAATATGTTCAGCGTCAGTGGATTCAATCAGATCCTACTGATCCTCTTGGGGAGAGATGCAAATTATCCGTCGGTATGAATTGTCACTCTGTGCATTTCTCTTTTTATTTTCCTTTTTGACTTTCTTTTCTGCGTGGCTCTTTCTGCATTTTTCGAAAGTCATCACAGGGGCCGCGATGCCACAAAAACAGCTTGAGGGATGAAATATGACGGACGTTCGCTCAGCATTTTGAAACGAAGCAGTCTTTAAAGGCTTAACGAACTACCATTAGTGCATCTCAGTCAGTGATCAGCTCCTGATATGAAGACGTATTAATGACTTAATTGATTTATAGAGTGAAAGTCTCCTCTAAAATCTTACACACTCCTTTGGCCTCCAGATTCGTTCTGATTAACCTCAATCTTCAGTCGACTTCCGTGTGGAGACAGTGTGACTAAATTGGATTAACGGCGTAATAGTGGGTGTCAAAAAGAAACCGGTCGTTTCTGGCCATTTTCTTCCATTAATAAAATAATTGCAGACATACAGATATAACAAGGCAGGATTTATGACATCCATCATCTGGATGTCTTTACATTCAGCAGGACTTCAGTTCTACAGGCTAAATTCTACAGTCGGCAGAAATAATCATGAAATTGCAGGAGAATTGGGGTCACATGTTGTGAATTATACCTCATTATAAAAAACACTCTTTAAATCTTAGACCTTTAATAGTTCTTCAGCTTGGGCAGAGGTAACACCCCCCTCCCTTCCTGGTCCCTCTCTGTACCACCCCATTTTTATGGGGTTCCGTATAGTAGGACCCCTTTAAGAAACAAAGAACCCATGAGAAGGATTGCACATGTAGTTTTTAGCACCAAGTAGTTTACTTTCCAATAACAGCATGTCTTATAACAGTGTTATATTCCTCTAATACCACAGTAATTCACCAACAGGTACTTTTTATCCATTTATAGTCACAAACGTGAAACAAGTTCACTTACTTTACTGCACCTTTAAAGAGTCCTTCCAACACCAGCCTCTCTTTTTTTCTCTTACTGGAAGTTAATAAGATAAAAATGCCACATTACTAAGAAACCCACCTATCCTGAAGATTTCTTAGTTTTGGAAAATCTACCGCCTGTTACAAAGCGCTGACACTGGAGACTCATTCCAGTCACTTAATCAATAGCTTCTCACAGAAAACGTATTTCATCACAAAATAAAGGCGTTCAAATCCGTTACTATTTAAGTGCCTTCGTTAGCCGTTACTATAGAAACGATAATGTATTAGAACAAACACTAATTATTTAAATATTGGAACTGCTAATCATATATACAGTATCAGTTCTCTATGAAAACACATTCCCAGCATTTTACGGGACAAAACAATAGTGCGTGTTATGATCTGTCTGAACGTATCTGCTTGCCTGTGTATCAATTTATTTCGCCGCCTTCAGGGATACAGTATATACCAACACAGTTGCAGTGGAAAATACAGGAAATACATAAATCAAATAAACAAAGTCTGCAAAAGTCTGACTTTCATGTCCCTTCTTGTGTTTCTAATCCCTACCTCGTCTGTCTCTTCCTTTATCAGGTCTCCTGTCAGGGGCCTAAGGGGGAATTTAACAACAATCTGTCTGTGGTGTTCTGTTCAGATATGGTTTCTAATGTTTGAGATACGAGGATAAGTGCAGGTAAATCATAGATTAGACTTGGCCCATGTGATAAATGCCGACAGGAAAGAAAGACGTAGACCTACAGGAGCGAATATTACTAGAACGGGAGTTTGAGTCTGAATAGAACTACTGATTTTTCTGATAGTAATAGGATTCCTTGGGTCAACATGGGCGGAGCTTAAGTTATATTTGATTAACAAGTTGAGAATTTGATTTAATTGCCTACCCTGATGTTAGATAACTTGCCAGATGACTTTGTTAATGGTGTCATAGTTAGACCTTTTTGATAAAGCTTGGTAAAGAACTTTGCCAGATGGCTACTGCTGAAGGGATAAGATTAGCGTTAGCTACAGTAAGCCAAGCTCGGGTTGGAAAATATGGCATGAATTAGCACATTATGACAGTTTCAGTTTCCTTTTCAAAATATACAATACGCATTATGATGTTTAGTGTCATCAAAACAGTGGACACATTTTGACAGCAAATTATTATTATTATTATTATTATTATTATTATTATTATTTATACAAATATTGCAAAGCAGCATAATGTAAACAGGAAAAAAAAGGGGGGGGGGGACAACTGGGAAGATCAAAAACAGATTTCAGCATACACTCAGGTACCAATATGAAACTGTCAGTTTATCATAAATGTAGTAATGATACTATAATACTCTCAGAAAAGCATATAATTTATGGCAATATGGTGTGTAATTTATTGCATTTTCGCTATAATATTGTTATATCTCCCACCTCTAAATTAAGTGAATTAGTAAGATGCTAACTTTTGCACATTGATAGACTTTGGTAGCTAGCAGGCTTAGGTAAACAGCAAAACAATGCTACTATGCAATAAAAGTGTGAAATTAATACCAGCAACTTATGGGAGGATATGGGCCACTGTTGGGCCCATGAGCAAGGCCCTTAACCCTCTCTGCTCCAGGGCCGCTGTATCATAGCTGACCCTGTGGTCTGACCCCAACTTCCTCACATGCTGGGGTATGCGAAGAAAAGAATTTCACTGTGCACATGTATATGTGACCAATAAAGACTCATCATTAATCATAGCACTCAAAACAACAACACTAACAAAACATCTAAACCATATTCATTTTGTGTCGAGCCTTCATTTAAAAGCACAATTTTCTAAATATATATATATAAAGTGATTTGACCACCAGCTGATTGTAATCTGAGTGAGTACCGGATACAGCAAATATGACATCTGTATGAAGGTCACGACACAGTAAAAGTGACACTTCCTGTCTACCAGTTTTCAATGACTCACATCTGCTTTTTACACCACTCACCCAAGGACTTCTCCATTATCGCCATCACATAGTTCCTCGTCATCAGAGTTCAGCGGGAGGTCAGAACAGCCATCATTCCACCATTTCATTATTAGCATCACGTAGCTATGATCAATTACGACGATCCTCCATGAGTGAGTCATAACCAACTGCGTCATCCCAGAGGGAAGAGAAATAAGAACTCATTTCCTGTGCAGGGGAAATGACCCAATTCTAATACATTACACTGAATGAGACGGGAAAATGAATCCAGATTAACCCCAAATATGGAACAAAAAGACCACTATTTTGACATCTTCGTGAAGATGATAGAAGATCGCTAACAAGACAGAAAAGCCACTCGCTTTTACATAATTGCACGTTCCTCAGTAGGACGGGCCGGTGCACGTCTGTACCTAGATTTGATGGACATGGGACATTCTTTTGAGAACACATTGACATAGTGGTTAGCATTTCTGCCTCATACCTCCAGGGTTGGGGGTTCGTTCACACCTCCACCCTGTGTGAGCAGAGTTTGCATGTTCTCCTTGTGCTTCAGGGGTTTCCTCCGGGTACTCTGGTTTCCTCCCCCCAAAGACTGCATTGTTGGCTGATTGGCATTTCCAAATTGTGCCCTGCGATGGGTTGGCACCTCATCCAGCGTGTCCTCCACCTTGTGCCCATGTCCCCTGGGATAGGCTCCAGGGTCCCCATGACCCTATATAGGATAAGTGGTACAGAAAATGGATGGATGGTGTTTAGGAAAATTAATATTTGTTGGGAGTCCTACATGGTGGCATAGTTTGCAGATTTCCACTTTCCAACTATTTTCATTTATTCAGTGGATCCAGAGCCTGGATGGGATGGTAGTCCATCACGAGGCACTATATACACACTTTCACATATTAGGACAACTTACCAGCATGTCTTTGGGAGGTGGGAGGAAACTGGAGTTGTGAGGCAGCAACACTACCTGCTGTACCACTGCGCTGACTGTTAGGGTTAGGGTTAGGGCCATCTACATTAACCAGAAATTCACAGAGTAACCTGATCAAGTTGAGTCCTTCCATAGCATGAAACAGTGAAGAATTCAGAAACTGAACTACTGCCCCATCCTGTTTTTCGGCAATTAGGAATGATGAATAGCTGCATCCGGACGGATCTTAAATAATTGATTTTTAATAAAGCATCAGATGTGGGACTCCAACCCAGAGCCCAGACCATCAGTGTCAGTAGTGATGTATAGAAAGTAAGCTAGAAGTCCATTTCCCCCATCGGTCCAGTGGGACGCCAGAACAGCCAGTCATAAAAATAAAAGGAGAGTAAAGTAACCGATGAAAGGGAGAGAGTGGGACCGCACTCTTTCTCTCTCTCTCTCTCTCTCTCTCTCTCACACACACACACACACACATACAATCTATCTCAGAGTTACTATCCATCTGCATTCATTTACTAAATCTGTATATAAACATTACAACCTCAGGAGAATTAGGTTAATCAAAATTCCCTTGCATTCACTTGGCGAAGCAGTCTGAATAAGACCACGCCAATGTTATGAAACATGGAACAGAAGCACTGAGGGGTAATTGCGCTGTTTTATACACCTTGTATTCCATGACTCACTCTGATATAGTTCAGCTGTACCACTGAAGTTCGTGCTTATTGAGTCTGCCATTAGCCAGCTGCCCTGGGGCATGGATACAGCCGCACAGAGGGCGTTATTCACAGCTAGCCATTTACAGCACACACACATATACACACTCGGGCGCAGGAGAATACGGAAATATGATGGTATAAGAGTCTGTGGCAGCTCTGAAAGGAAATACAAAACAACTCTGTGATATATCATGTGAATAAATTACTAATAAAGATTACTTGCGCTAGCCTGCGACAGTCATAACATTATATCTTAGCAAGAGAAAATATCTCGAATAAAGGTAAACAAATAATTTAATTTGTTTTCTCCCCCTGTCCAAAGACATGAAGTATAGGATGATTGGCATGTCCAAAATGCCCATAGTGTGTGTGTGTGTGTGTGTGTGTGTGTGCCCTGCAATGGGTTGGGACCCCATCCAGGGTGTCCCCCACCTTGTGTCCCGAGTTCACTGGGATAGGCTCAAGGCTCCCCGTGACCCTGTGGATGGATGAATGGATGGATGGATTGATGGATGGGTGGATGGATGAATGGATGGATGTATGGATGGATGTATGGGTGGATGGATGGATGGATGGATGGATGTTTGGATGCATAGATAGATGTATAAATGTTTGGATGTATGGATGAATGGATGAATGGATGGATGTGTGGATGTAAGGATGTATAGATGAATGGATGTATGGATGGATGAATGAATGGATGTATGGATGGATAAATAGATGTATGGATGGATGTATGGGTGGATGGATGAATGGATGGATATATGTATGGATGGATGAATGGATGGATGGATGGATGTGGATGGATGGATGTATGGATGGATGGATGAATGGATGGATGGATGGATGTTTGGATGCATAGATAGATGTATAAATGTTTGGATGTATGGATGGATAGATAGATGTATGGATGGATGTATGGGTGGATGGATGAATGAATGGATGGATGCATGTATGGATGGATGAATGGATGGATGTATGGATGAATGGTTGGATGGATGGATGTTTGGATGAAAAAAAAAATGTAAAATGTTTGAGGGAAGGAAGGAAAAAAGATGTATGGAAGGAAGGATGGAAAAAAAGGAAAAAAAATGTGGAAAAAAAGATGTGTGGAGGGAAGAAGGATAAAAAAAGGGAGGAGGGAAAAAAAGAAAAATGTATGGATGGATGTATGGGTGAATGGATGAATAAATGGATGGATGCATGTATGGATGGATGAATGGATGGATGTATGGATGGATGGATGAATGGATGGATGGATGTTTGGATGCATAGATAGATGTATAAATGTTTGGATGTATGGATGGATAGATAGATGTATGGATGGATGTATGGGTGGATGGATGAATGAATGGATGGATGCATGTATGGATGGATGAATGGATGGATGTATGGATGTATGGATGAATGGTTGGATGGATGGATGTTTGGATGCATAGATAGATGTATAAATGTTTGGATGGATGGATGGATAGATAGATGTATGGATGGATGTATGGATGGATGGATGTATGGATGTATGGATGGATGGATGGATGGATGGATGGATGGATGTATGGATGGATGGATGAATGGATGGATGGATGGATGTTTGGATGCATAGATAGATGTATAAATGTTTGGATGTATGGATGGATAGATAGATGTATGGATGGATGTATGGGTGGATGGATGAATGAATGGATGGATGCATGTATGGATGGATGAATGGATGGATGTATGGATGTATGGATGAATGGTTGGATGGATGGATGTTTGGATGCATAGATAGATGTATAAATGTTTGGATGAATGGATGGATAGATAGATGTATGGATGTATGTATGGATGGATAGATGTATGGATGTTTGGATGGATGGATGGATGGAAAGAATATGGCCACATCCACAACTCTGTCCACCAAATGTAAAAAAAACTGTGTAGAGAAGGGATTAGTCAGAAAAGCAACCAAGAGTCAACAGACAGCCAGGATTGGCTAGCGTCACTCTGATTGTCAGGAAATGTGCGATGCCGTCTTTCATATCTCCAGTTATGCTCCTTGCCACAGATGGCTTTGGCTCCTTCATTCATTCATATTCAAGATCTTCTACCCACAGGGTGAATGCTAAGAACGTTGCACCATTTGGAATCCTTTAAAGTTCTTAATACAACAATCGCATAATTTGTTAATACTTTGGCAGAGCAAAAATGCATGTAACAAAACAAACAACATGCCAGTCAAGCTCACCGAAGTCAATTTTCAGACAAAAAAGCAGATGGTTGAGACACTAATGTCCCAGACACCAAACGCTCTCACACCGAGGAAAGAAGAACCAGAAGAGGCGCTGAGAAAATTATTTCCATTTCTCTTGAGAGCTTTAGCATCCCGGAACATCCGTTTCATCATACCTAAGTGTGTTCTGCAGGAGGAAACATGTTCCTCATGTCCACAAGTGCTGCGTGTTGCAGCTCTGATGTGCAGAGCTCAGAGAAGGGGTAAGAGGTCAGAGCACCAAATAATCACTTTATGAAACGGAGGAGGTGGAGAGAAGCCAGGCTGTATGCTGCTGTGACCCCACGCCTGGCACAAGACAACCTCGAGATCAGGGCCAATCTCAGCCCTATTCACGCTTCGCCTTGAAACCCAAACAGTCGGCTTATCTCGGTGGAATTGGCTCGACACAACGAAGCCAAGGAAAGAAAAGACAGCCGGGCTGAATAGAGTGCCTTCTGAATGCACTTTCTGTCTTGTTCTCGCACTCGTTTCTTCATCATTCTCTCTTTCTGCTGTTTTTTTTCTTTCTCTGCAGCATCGGGGGCCCCACAGAGCGCGGACGGCATCGTCACAAAATTAGACCTGATTGCATTGTAATGTTGTCAGACTGTGCAAACGCACAATTAGGTGCACAAGTATGTGTTATCCATCAAACTTTCATTTCTTCTTCTTCTTCTCATGATGCCTTTTATGGAGAAAAACAGTCAGACGCAAATGTGCGGTTCGGTGTGCCGCAGAGGCGCGCGATGACGAAGGCTTGATGATCCTGGCGAGCCGTGCCTCGTTGGCAGCTCTCGCTTTCGCTCTGCCGTTTCCGCCAAGTTCAGCGGCACCTGCAGAATCTAATATCGCTCCCGTTGCGTGCCAAGTCCTCAAACAACAGGCTACGGCATCAGGTAATTATCTTGCTTACAAACGCTTTTTCCCTTGCTTCCTACGTGTTCTTCAAATTTGTACATACACACAAAAAAGTAAGAAAACTAAACTTGACACCTCACACATAGAGTCAGTGCAGAACCCGGTTTTATATAAATCGGCTCTCATACTTGTGTAACTACATCTAAACGATCGCCTGCATGCGGATAGGGACGTTATGTAACTATTGAGAATGTACAGCGAATTGAAATTAGTATCCCCCTTCCTTGAACTTTAGTGGTACAACCTGGACTTGGGATTATATGCATAAATCTACAGAAAATGTTTCTTAATATTGAAGTGGAGGGGGACACAGTAGCTTAGCGGTTAGCATGTTTGCCTCACATCTCCAGGGTTGGGGGTTCGATTCCCTGTGTGCGCGTAGTTGGGGGTTTCCTCCAGGTAATCTAGGTTCCTCCTCAAGTGCAAGGACATATGGACTGGCATCTCTAAATTGTCCATATTGTGTGAATGTGTGTATGATTTTGTGTCTCCTGGGATAGGCTCCAGGCTCCTCATGACCCTGTGTATGGTAAGAGGTACAGAAAATGGATGGAATAAGTACCCCCCCCCCCCATTACTGTGAAATCCCAAAATTTGTTCCATAAGGCAAACAGTCATCATTAGAAGACGTTTAATTAGTTCAATGGAGTTCATGTGTCATGATATTGATGTTAAAGTGCCACATGATGCTGATGTAAATATTTGCTGGAAGAACCCGCCATGTTTTTGTTTGTTTGTTTGTGTTTTAAAGAACCGAAACAAATAGCATAATGAAGAGCAAGAAGCTATCAAAACATGTGTGGTACAAGGTTCTGGAAAATGATCAGTCATGGTTTGGTTATAAAAAAGTATTAGCAATTAGCAAAAAAGCTATTAGCAATCATTAGCCGGAATCCAAGGGGGACAAAATTGGTGTCTGTGTGAGAGAGATGGCACACTCTCTCTTCCCTGTCAATCCCAGAGATACTAGGCGTGTCTGTGAGCCCATGTATTCAGAAGAACGCAGACCAAGGTCAATGAAAATCCAAGTCCATTTCAGCTCCAGGTTATAACACTGTTACATGTGGAAAAGGTCAAGGGGTGTGAATACTTATTCAAAGCGCTGTACGTCCATACAGACTTTGAAATGTTCCTTTTTTTTTTGTTTTTTTTTGTTTTTGTTCGACGCACATCTTCAAGACGTTGCTGCAGTGAACTTTTCCACTTCTGTTCCATTAAAACACACCCAAGCCGACTCATTCTCTCGCCACAGACATTTCCATACCGTCTCAGGACGAGCATTCCAAGAGTACATGATTACTTTTCCTCCCCTTGTGTGTGGTAAAAAAAAAGGGAGGCTGTTCCTCTGAGGCGTGACGATCCCATCGTATTTCTGACCTGTTTCAACTACACACACACACACACACACACACAGACAACTCAGTAAAGTGTCTCCAACTGTACCCATTCTGTAAGGAGTTTATTCCACGGGGACGGTGAGGAGCCGGTGTCTTTTTCCAGATGTATTGAGCTCTCTCTCAAACACACACACACACACACACACACAGCTAAGTTCTCTTTTTGTCGCACTCTATTTCCATGCATACGTATGATATCATACCCTTATCGTTGCTCAAGCCCGTTTTCGATATGTAAACACTGAAACCACACACACACACACACACACACACACCCCCTCAGGGCATTTGTCAGCGTGTCAGTTGTAATGTGCAGGTGCGAACGTTCTGCTCGCCACCACAAGCGGTAATTAGCCGTGCCTCTGACACATCCGACCCTTCAGTGAACTACGTTCCGCCGCGCTCTCTACACGTCCTCCGCAATTAAGAGCCGCCGCGAGCGATCGTAAATATTGATTTGAGTGGCAGAGAACTCGTTGTCTTAGAAACCCAAGTGCAAAGGCAAAGCATCATAATCAAAATATTTGCAGCGTTTCTTCATTAGCAGCTAACGCTCCGTTAGGCACGCCAAAAGAGGTTCGCTGCAAGAACAAGTTCTGTATTAAGCACATTATTTCAGGAGAGCTTTCCAGAAGAATCACGCCGCACAATTCACAATTAAAGGCAAATATCGTTTGGAGTGTTAAATGAGTGGTTAGACAGAGAATACAATTTGCCTGGTGAAAAAGCCAGTTCACTAATCCGTTTGTAGAAATAAATCGTGGTGAAACATAAGCCAATAGAAACCAAGAGGCTACAGTAGTTTCTTATCTCTAAAAACAAAATGGATTGCTAACGGTTGTCACGTGGCGTGACGGCAGGAAGCAGGCAGGATGCTTTCGCAGTTCAAACGGTGAGGTTTATTTACAAGTGATGAATTCAAACAGAATATTTACAAGTGATGAAACCAAACCGAAATGGAAACAGAAACAAGGCTCTCTCTACAACTAAGCTAAACTAGACTAGGACTTTGGCTAAAGCTAACGCTAATGCTAAGGCTATGTCATAAACCGGACCTGAGACAAATACTCGCGGAAGTCGCACTCGTGCTATAAATGGCAGGCATACATAAATGCACACATAAGTCCAAGCATTCAACCGCGCCGTGTGAAGCACGGCTCACGGTATATATCCACACAGTCATTAGCCCGCAATATCTTCCAGCTGCGGGCACTTCCAAGGTGCGCTGCTGCACGGGGGGAATCGTGACAATTAAGCAGCACTCACTGATGATTTTTGTCATGTTATTTCTATTTTAAATATTGCTTGTTACTCACAGAAGTTAAAACAACAAAAAAAAAAACGAACTCCTTAGATAACCTTCAATAGCTATGTTTCTATCTACATATATTTATGTGGAAAAAATGATGGATGCGCATGTAATCTCCAAAATGCGCATAAAACCGTACGTGCTCAATTGAGGAGGATAATTTTTGTATTCCATAACATGGCTTGTCCATAAACTACGATGGAAACACATTTACTGAATAAATTCCTTCGATGCACATCAGAAAAGTCATGTGACTTTGCCTCATGAAATCATGCGAAGGCTCAGAAAATAAAAAAACGCCGGAGAGCGAAATGTGGCAGTTTTGGGATGGAATTCGCAGCTTGGATGGAAACATAGCTACAGTACCAACGGCTTATTCTTAGTCCACATCAGAGAGGAGCAAAATAAGATGAGACTCTGGTACGTCTGCTGCTTCACACCTTGGGTGAAAGATAAAGCACGACAGAAGCAACTAAGCAAAGTCTGTATCTAAATTCACATCGTATTCACTATATTCAGATTTGAGATAAGCACGCATAAGGCTTGCCTTGTTCTCTTTCATATATCGTCATATTAGTCTTTTATTTCATTTTTTTAATTTTTATGTTACATTGTTCCTTCCTTCTCTAGTTCGCATTTTCTATCCCTGCTTTTGTTTTTATATTTATAAGGTGCTTGTGTATAAAGGCGGATGTCTAAACGGTGTTGGAAAACCTGTCTCGGACGCTTCTACTCTAGAAAAATCTACCGACCTCGAAGGCGTGAGCTGCATAGAGGTGATTTGCATTATCTGAATTGACTTTAGGACGTCGAGAGCACGAGTCTGAATACGAGGAACTTTCTGAGCATAGTAGCTTTGGTACGTAAATCTCCTTCTTTGGCTAGAACCCCAAATTCATAATGCTATGCAATATACAGCACTTGCCTGTCTAATACCTGTTAAGTCCTCACGTTTTAAAAAGAACAATAACTAGATTTTTTACATTTTTTATTTTTTTTAAACATGTAAGACGCATTAGGAAAATGAGAGGTTACTGCACTGTATCTCCTTGAATGTACCACAGAAACAATCACCAGATTGTCCAGAAGAAACTCACGGCTCTTTATTTGCATCTGCAGTTTGGCATTCATATTCTGTGCATCAGAATAAAAAAAATGTACATATACATATATATACATATACATATATATATATATATATAAATAAAAAAGTTTAATTACAGCGCTCCCTAATAGCTGAAACTTTCAAGTATCCGATATTCCAAGTTTTCTGAAGACACCGTGTTTTTGCAATGATGCCCAGCTCAGAGTCAATAAAATACACCTACAGTCTTCTCCTGAACTGGAAACTCTAATTGGCTGTTGTGCATCTAAAGGGTGTCTGAATTGTCATTCTGCACTTCAACAATAAAGACGGACAATGAAAAATAATCTACATACAAAACAATAGAGTGAGCGGATCACCAGACAACAGGATATACTATCCAGGTTTTTTTTTTTTCTTTCACAAATTCCCTACGGAGGAAACTGACTGGGGCGCGCTAATTAAAACTACATCTCTCTCTCTCTCTCTCTCTCTCTCTCTCTCTCTCTCTCTCTCTCTCTCACTCAAACAACTGAGAAGCAGCGAAGCACCAAAGACAATGAGGTACGGCCGGTTAAATTTGGCCATTAGAGACCAAGGCATCGTTAATTCTCAAAACAAATTTGATTTTCCCCCATCACAAGAACACACAACTAACAATGAGCACGTGTGAAAATAAGCGTAACGACCTCTTAAAGGCAAACTTGTTTGGACCCTTCATCAGAATCAGTGGTTCATGTCCACATATTTGCTCGAAGTGGCGTGGATCTGAACGGACTGTTTCTGCTAAGTATACACTTCAGCTCACGAGTGTAAATTTCCCACATATTAGCACTACTCTCTCAAACGGCTTAAAGTGCAGTTAAAAAAAAAGTTGCTGTGCTTCGGTTTTTTGGTTTTCAGTACTCTAAACCCTGCCAAGCTTCCAATTTAACCCAGTGATACGTCCACCACCGATTAATTATTCCAACATGCTGCTGGGAAGTCGAACTTATTGACCCACTGAGAGGGAAAATCTCAGAACTGCACAATTATTATTATTATTTTTGGTTTAAAAGAAAAAGACTTGTATACACTGGAAAGTGCAGCATATTTATTTACATCTTGATTAAAGGTACAGGATCCTAGATGCTCTGGAATTGGTGGTACATGAGATGAGGTAATTTCAGACCCATAGCAGAGCTGTATGACTGCTTCACTGTATGAATTTCACTACAAACTCCCCTGAAAGATCACAGGCTCGTTTAATTGTACTATAAAACAAGCTATTAATGAAATACTTCTAATATATGTGTAATAATAAACCTCTTGCGGGCATGCTGTTACAGGAAAATAATCAACAACAAGGTGGTGTGACGAGTTATTCTTAACACCCTGATGTTGATCATGTTTCCTCTAACAGCAGGTTTTTATTCTTTTTGTACCACAGCGATTTACCATCAATTACATCGTACAGTATATGAGATCTTATCTTTATCTGTTTATTTCCATCGATCCATCTTCAACCGCTTATTCCTTCTTCAGGGTCACAGGGGAACCTGGAGCCTATCCCAGGAAGCATTGGGCACAAGTACACCCTGGGCAGGGTGCCAGGCACAATCACATACACCCACACACCCATACAATCACATACACCCATACAATCACATACACCCATTCATACACTATAGACAATTTACCAACCTACTGGGGGAGGAAACTGGAGTACCTGGAGGAAACCCCTGCAGCACAGGGAGAACATGCAAACTCCGCACACACGGCCCCGGCGAGAATCAAACCCCGGACCCTGGAGGTGTGAGGCGAACGTGCTAACCACTAAGCCACAGTGTGCCCTACGAATGTAAATATATACGCAAATTTATTATAAAAAGATGTGAAACGTTTCCGTGGGCTAAAGAACGGCACTCCGTCTGGGGACGCCATGCTCTTCGTCTTTGTACTAGCTAGATGTAACGTCTGGAGAATGAGGCAGAAGCAATCACAGATTTAACCATTTAATAGCAAACAAACAAACCTTGAAACAAAGACAACGTGGCAAAAACTCTGTGGCATGAGACAAGGACACGGACATAAACAACATGGGTCTACGATAACGAAAGACAAGGAGAAAGTGCAGACAAGGACTATAAATACACATGAGTGCTCATTAACAGAAACGTGAGTCAGGTGCATGAAGTAGCGCATGTGGTCATGTGGTGTAGTGCAGTGGCTGATGGGAAATGGAGTCCGGGTTTCCCAGATACGTGACACTAGAGATGTAATGCTAGGACAATTTCCTATCACAATCATCGTGAGCAAAACGTTATCGCGGTTATCGGTATTATCACGGTATTGTTCAAATGTGCTGTACAAAAAAGTACAAAAAAGCACCCTTATCCGTTTATAGTTCCGCTTAATATGGTGGAACCTCTGTGAGACAAAGCTCCTCTTATCACTTGCATCGTCGTAGCTACAACAAGACGTTCCCTTGCTTTTTTCCTGTCTCTTGACAAAAAAAAAAAAAAAAAAACAAAACGCAAGAAACTGACTGTTAAAAAAGTGCTGACGCTGGAGACTCCTTCCAAAAAAAAATATTACACAAACATAAAAAGAAATATTTCTCCATATGTGTGATGATAAATTTGTTCTTTTTAAAAAAAAAAAACACAGCTTGTTTTTAACTTTTTAGTATTAGATTGTTTAAATACGATTAAATACACCGTTACTATAGAAATGGGGTGACGCGACGTCACAATTTGCCCTCCATTTTATATAGTGTAAATACTTGTTTTGTTCGTTAGTATTGTTTGTATACAGTTATGTACTAAGGAATCATGGCCATGCTTCAAACTTGGAAAAAAGTGAGAAGACGTGAAGGGAAAGCTATTGTAAGTAAAGAACTTTGTGGGCTGCTGGGAAAATATGCATCTTGTCACTCTTCCGCGTTAACGCGACTGTCACTACAGAAACCCATCCACTGAGTGACAGAAACACTTCTTTATGTTTTATTGTCCTACTTCCATAATGGCTTCTTATCTACCACTACAGTCCAACATCCTCTGAATAAGGCTGAAGAACTGAAGAAGCAACAGTCCCAAACTTTTCCTCTCAATTAAACATGGCACCATACTATATCACCATACTGTGCTGCTGGATGTAGACGGTAGTAATGTGAGAAAAAAATTTAATAATTCTGTATGTACATTTTCAGCAAAAAAATTTTCGTCTCAGTTACATTCGATTTCCGGGACCTTTTGCCTTCGAGGCATCCCAGTGCTTCAGACACTTCCTCAACAAAGCCTAATAAAAGTTTAAGTGAGCGCACTTGCTCGGCTGTGTGATCTCTACCTAACAAGCGCTCATTTATACATCACACAGGACGCTCCAGACCACTCTCAGGCAGCACGTCCGGAGTGACACGGTGCTGAGTTAATGCTCTCGGAAAAGCCGTTACGTTTTTCAAGTCTAGTCTAAAGACTCAGTCAGATACATGATACTGTAGCTACAAAGCACGGATGAAGCTGTAGTGTGTTTTTCACCAGAACAAATTTCCCTGCATGGATATTATTTGTATGTTCCTGTTTATATATTATATAAAGTGGTTAGCACGTTAGCACTTAGTGGACGCCTCACACCTCCAGGGGCGGGGGTTCGATTCCCACCATGGTCCTGTGTGTGCATGTTCTCCCCGTGCTGCGGGGGTTTCCTCTGGGTACTCTGGTTTCCTCCCCCAGTCCAAAGACATGCATGGTAGCCTGATTGGCGTGTCTAAAGTGTCCGTAGTGTATGAATGTGTGTGTGAGTGTGTATGTGATTGTGCCCTGTGATGGACTGGCACCCTGTCCAGGATGTACCCCACCTTGTGCCCGATGCTCCTTGGGATAGACTCCAGGTTCCCCGGTGACCCTGAAAAGGATAAAGCGGTGTAGAAAATGGATGGACGGTTGGATTAAAACCCAAACATTTTCTAAATATTTTAACCAAAATGTCGCCTGATGTAAGATAATGTAATCCATGCTATTTATGGCATGCTTTATTTGTATATCTATAAAATCACAGCTTAATTCCAACATTACATGTAATGATTTTATAGTAAACAATTTACAGCACTTGTTAGAGTCACGCTTTTACTCCAATTGTGTTCTTCTGAGCCTGTCATGCGTTATGTATGCGCTCTGTACTATATAACCATACTGTATGTAGAAAGAATATACATTATAGTCACCCTAGTTTTAGATTTGGATGGACTTTTATTTGGATATCGATGGGGGGGTCCATTGCTGTATATTAAAAAAGAAATCCATTCCAAATGCAATTTTAAACAAATCTGCTAAAACGTTTTTGTTATAAAATTATCCAAATTGCATGAACGCACTGGTGTGTTAGAGCAGGAGAAATTCGGCTACATTAGGTATGGTTTAACACTTTTTCCCTGGCTCATATCTGATTCGAGTTGTGGAGGATATGCTAATCAGTGCATATGTTGAATGTCGTCCAGGAAAAATGTTACATTAATGCAAGGAAGGGAAAATTGCAATTCTGGGAAAAGGGAAACTCGCATTTGAAGTAGCCACTGGTGCGATCATTGGAACAAAAAGAGCCTGAAACATAGATAGACTGAGGGACGTACTGTATTAGACAGAGCTTTCTGGTGCAGAATTTGAGACCATGATAACACTATTGGTTAGTTATGGAGCAACAGTGGATGTACACTATGGAGCAGGGGTCGTTTAGCGGTGGACCTCGGTCTGGATGCTGCAAAATTATTTTTAAAAATCAGTGATGATAAACATATGCAAATGTATGCCTGGAGTGCAACACATAAATTAAAAGGTGACTCAGTCATGTAAGTTGCTAATCTGGACCTTTGCAAGCTAGAAATTTTGGCACGGGTGCAGCCAGACCTTTCACAATGGGGTGGCCAGGTTGACTGTAATGACATAATTGGGGTGGCAACCAGGGTGGGGAAAAATACTAATCTGTGTCCATAGGAAATAACACAATGTTGCTATCCTTATCTGTGCATGGCTCCATCGAAAACAGTTGGTTTATTATCTATTCATCTATTCATCAAGCTAGCAAGTATAAATACAATATCATTAGCTAATCAATATAATTATTGGTGGAATATCATTATTGTACTCTGAAGATGATGTGATCTGGTGATGATTAGACAAAACTTGTAGGAGGAGTAGTAATTGACGTGATATGGTGCGTTTAACTCGTCTCGATCCAGAGAATCTAGGGAATCTCAGGTTTCAACAGACTAATCAAAAGTGATGACCATAAATGTACTTAAAAACTAGGCTCAGATTTGACCCGATGGAGGCACTAGATTGTTGGCAGCACTTGACCCAGATTTGGTCAGAATGTTCCTTACACCCTCTTCAATCAGTGTACCAAATTTCAAAACTTTCAACCAGACGTTTCTACTGGTTGCCTGAGACACCATAGCCAGATGAAGAGGAAAAGGTGGAATAACAGTAGGGTGCCTATGCACAATTGGTGCTTGGCCCCCTAATAATAATAGTAATAATAATAACAATAATAATAATAATAATAATAAGCGTGGTACAAACTGGTACAAATTTGAGTTGAATACCCAAGGTATACGGCATCATTCATTGCAGGACGCAAATGACACAAATGCATCATCTCTAGTTATGATTTTTAACCGATGTTTAGCAATGAGAGAAACACGAGTTTCATACATTAAAGTAAGGAGCGAGAGAACAATTGAGAGTGAGAACCCAAGGGGGAAATACTGTTATTATCACTTCCTCCCAGCAGACAAGCAAAACAACACTTGGAGAAAGAAAAGAAGAAGCTAAATGAAACCAGGCTAACGTTACAAAACAGCATGAAAGACAGAAATAGTGAATAAAAATGTGAGAAACAGAAGGAGTGTCACTGTAAACATCTTTAACTGCCTTGTGGAGCAGCTAATTGGATCAGTCTTCTTTTAAGTCATCCAGTGAGGCTGTGGGAAGAGATGCTCCGGGAAACGGTTCAGTTTGGATGGAGCACTAATGCTAATGCTTTGCACAAATTTCCTTGAATAAATGTTAATTGTAATCATTTACTGTACATTTCTACAAAATCCCTGTCGTATGCTAATGACTCAATCATCTCTGACCACTAAGCTTCATAAAGATACTTTGGGTCAGCGAAGGGCTCTGGATGTGACCGTGCTGCAGGGTCAGTCTTTTGTAGTAGCCCATTAGCTTGAAATTACAGTCATTTTGACACATTCAAAACAAGAGATCTGAGCCATTAAATCCTTTATGTACAAGCCCCAGTATTTGCTGAGTCATGGTCATTATTTCATTACTCGGCTAGCTCCCAGACACAAGCAGTGGTCAAGAGAGAACCTATTACCCAGGTTCTGGGATCGGAGTACGTGGGGACGCATAAAACCTGTTTCGTTCGCCTGGGTTTTTTTCCCTCTTCCCTCTATTTCTCTTCTTCTTGTTTCTGCTCGTGACAAGACCTTGTTAATGGCTAGTCATACACAGGTAGCAATTTCCTCTGCAGGTCCCCGCTGGTCCCCGTTCCTTATACAACACACCACTGAGGGGAATGATAAATATTAGCCTCTACCTATTTCACAGCAATGTATATTTTCTTTCTTTCTTTCTTTTTTTTTTTACCAGCACATTTCCTGCTGTTCACAGCTAGTGCGTCTGAAGCTAGCTACGGTGTGAAGGTACTCACAGAGAATTTAAACAGCGATAGGACCCAGAATGTTTTCCTGTTAGTAATGCTAGCAACGCTAGCAGGCATACGCATCATAAAAAGACAGCTCCCTTTTGTAGATTCGGTTGAAGGGATGTCAAAGACATTGTCAGGATGAAGGTAGGTACAGCAGACACGGGGAGACAGTGATGAAGTCTGCTTTGCTATGTACTTATGAGTCTAAAATTAACCTATGTTTGTTTTCCATATGATATGTTTCCATTCGTGTTCCACACGAAGTCTTTCTGTTTTGCTCTGCAAGCATAACCGAGGCTAACAAATGAGAAAAAAAACATAATAAACCAACTCTTTTTTGAATTTTTTGCCTAAGACAGTTACACGGATTGTTTTTAGTGCTAACTTACAACTAGCCACTTCGACACACTCACTAACATTGAAGAAACAGTTCTCTTAGTACACACAAATGTAATTAGACAGTCCTGACGTGCAAGTCCCTACAAGGTCGAGTGGTTTAAATACTTTTAAAAATAGATCTCGATGTTTATATTTTAGCTCAGAGAAAAAGGCCAATTCGGCTTAGCTTGCAATATTGATCTAACTTGTCATTAAATTGTTCCGGAAATGCCTTAAAATCTATTTCATAAAGCAAAAAATAAATGTCCGCAGTGCAGAATAATAAACAGAAATCCAACTGAGTTAATTAGATAGCCTAAAGGCGATCAACAGATCCTTCGGCATTCCTGAAGGCTATGAGAAAAAGACGTACTATACACTTACACTATGGAGTGCTCTACCATCTAGTGTGTGAATTTCAGAAAGGTAATATCATGTCAAATGGAATACTGGCGTGTTTTTTTTTTTTTTTTACTACCCGGAACTGTAAGCCACTTCCAAGTCGACGCTTGACGTCACACGCACGTAATGCGACCCCGCTAGCTTTAGCCTCAGAGTCACCGACAATGACTTTCTTCTCTTTACTGTTTCTGTCAGCGTTAGATTTTATTCCCAACATGACCTCAGTCCTCATCAGACGGAGGCGAAATCATCACGTGACTGAGGAAGAAAGTGCAGGGGTGAATTTTATATTAAACACCGCCGAGAAGGTTTTTAAACTTGATAAAGCCGAGTTTGTGCAGCGTGGAAGCGTGACAGCGATGCGGTCGCGAGTTGCTTGAAAGGTTTTGTTAAAAAAATAATAATAATCGGCCGATGAATCGATTATGAAAATAATCATTAGTTTTAGCCCTAGTGATATCTGATAGAAATCCAGAATCCAGGAAGGATGGAAAATAGAAGTTTTACAAGTGAGTTAATTATTTTTATTAGTTTCATGTATACATTGATTGAACTTGTAGTAAAATTTAGCATTGAATTTACCTCAGAAATGATTGATCATATCGTGATAGCACACAGCTTTAGGCATTTTTGCAAACGTAAAGTATATTTAAGACTCATTGAAGTACATTTCAACGAGGCATTACAAATTCATTGATGGAAATGGTTGGGCGCTCAGGGGCGTGTCCAGGTGTTTTGACATGGGATGGTGAAGTGGGGGCGAGAAAACACTGAGCGGTGGTTAATTACGAAGGTTAATTAAGGTTACATTCACAGTCGAGGTGTAACACAGTGCCGTTATCTGTGTAAGAATCTCTTTAGTGCTCCTGATATCTGTATCTGTATTCGGATTTAAAACTGAAGTGGGCGTGACCTAAACCAGAATGTTTAGTAATAATAATTATTATTATGATGATTATTTCAGAAACACTGAAATGGAAATGAAACAAAGGCCTAGCGGTAGAAACGGAATCCCTGTAGGCATGGTGTGTGTGAATTCTGGCTCCGACAGATCCTCGACCTCAGCTACATCACTCAAGTTGAAATATAATAATAATCAGTCTCAGGAGATTTCTTTTAAGAATGGTTCTACCAGGGGGGCAGTGGTGGCTTAGCGGTTAAGGCTCTGGGTTACTGATCAGAAGGTCAGGGAGTTCAAGCCCCAGCACTGCCAAGCTGCCACTGTTGGGCCCTTAACCCTCTCTGCTCCAGGGGGCGCTGTATCATAGCTGACCCTGTACTCT
Source organism: Ameiurus melas (assembly GCA_012411365.1). Taxonomy (NCBI): domain Eukaryota; kingdom Metazoa; phylum Chordata; class Actinopteri; order Siluriformes; family Ictaluridae; genus Ameiurus; species Ameiurus melas. Next base: position 10,413,368 of record CM022752.1, on the reverse strand, counting down.
AACCCCAGGTTCCGGACAGGCTCCGGTATTCGAAAGGAAGAACCTCACTGTGCTCTATTGTATATGTGACCAATAAAGACCCATTACCTACCTTCCCATGATATTTTCTAACAATTTTAGTTGGTTTGGTTTTACCAGTGGGCTAATTTAAACCACACCCACCCTGACCAGGCAGTTACTAAGGAGCGCCGCATGTTTATATCAACATCTGTGGTCTTTCTTTATCTAGCCAGCTTCATATCTAACCCCAGAATGAAAGTTAAAAACACATCTTTTTGGTGGAATCTCTTGGGATCACAGTCCCGACACACCTAAAATGGTAAACTTATATAGTGCTTTACACTGCGTCTCATTTGCAGTAGCAGAGCTGCCATGCAAGGCGTTAACTTGCCATCAGGAGCAACTTGGGGTTCAATGCCTTGCCCAAGGACACCTCGGCATGTGGAGTCACCCAGGCCAGGAATCGAACCGCCAACCCTACGATTAGTGGACAATCCACTCTACCATCTGCACCACACCTAGTCTCAAAGAAGAAAAACTACCGTAATAGTGCGCGTCCTGTTCGAGGCCGGTACGTATGTGTGTGTTTGTATTCGTTTCGAACACGATCTCTGTTTAATTCGGTTACATGCCTAATTTCCTGGGATTCTCTTGCAGCAATATGAAATGGCCGCACAGTGACCGGATCTGCTTTATAGTCGCTGTATTGCCTCTAGTACGCCAGGGATTCACGGCTGCATGAGCTGTAAGAATAATAGACCTTCCAGAGATGTGATTTGAGGTCAGGGGTGGAAATTGTCCAGCCTTGTCCATCATGGACCCCTGGATCCCTCATTGTGTACAGGCACACACAGTGTAAGATCTGGTAGCCACACTGCAGGAATAATATGATCTCTCTAGTGTGAAGATCCGTCTACTTGTATTGTAACACACACACACACACACACACACACACACATTGAAATCTCTCTCTCTCTCTCTCTCTCTCGCTCTCTCTCTCTTAGAGCGGTGCAAAGAAAGAGTCTCACACTCTCCGCGCACCTTTCAGTGCACAAGCGCGCGAGCAGCAGAGAGAACAAAATAGCACGCACGAGAGAGAGAGAGAGACGCGCAGAGAAGACCTCCCTTTTCTCGCTCTGAGAGAGAGAGAGAGAGAGAGAGAGAGAGAGGGAGCTCTGCACAATGTGAAGAGGCAAATTAGCTTTGCAAACTTCCCCAGCAGGCGTCTCAGCCTCCCCGAAAAACAAGAGGGACACGAGAAGTCGGAGAGAGAGAGAGAGAGAGCACGAGGCGCGCGAGACGCGCTCTTTTTGCTCGGTTGAAAGGTGACATGAGGAGTCTATTCCGCGCGAGCGAGACAGAAGGAGCTCCCTGAATCTCTCCGCTGGTCTACAGGGGAACTTTTGTTCATGTTCATTTTGTTGGTGTGATTTCCGCGGGCAGCTCCACCACCAGCACCAGCACCAGCAGCACCACACTGAGAGGATGGGCGGATTTATCTGCACGCGCTGAGGATTTAATAAATAAATAAATAAAGACATCTTCTTTTTTTTTTTTTGGATGACCGTTGACGGAACGTTTCTAACCGAGCGTGCGAAAAGATCTGATAGAACAGGTAAGGTTCTGAAATATCTGCTAAAGGGGAGAAAAAAAAAATTCTCATTTTGGATCCTCTACTCATGTATTGACAATTATAACTCTGCTTTAGGGTTCTACAAGGGTTCAGTTTGTCCCTGTGGGAGAACCTTTAAGACTATGTAGAACCCCAATACTAGAGTACTTTAAGATGTTAAAGAGCCCAAAGACTGTGAAGAATTCTTTAAGACTATACAGAACCCTAAAATCAAATCTTTTAAAACATTACAGAATGAAAGACTATGTAGAATACATTAAGACATTACAGTACGCAAAGTCTATGAAGAACCCTAAAAGTAGAATCATTTAACACAACATAGAACCCAAAGTATATGTAGAACCCTTTAATGACATATAGAACCCAAAGAATATGTAGAAATCTTTAAGACTATGCAGAACCCAGAGTATATGTAGAACCCTTTAATGACATATAGAACCCAAAGAATATGTAGAACCCTTTAAGAATATGTAGAACCCTTTAATGACATATAAAACCCAAAGCATATGTAGAAACCTTTAAGACTACACTTTAAGACTATGCAGAACCCAAATAATATGAAGAACCCTTTAAGACTATGCAGAACCCAAAGAATATGAAGAACCCTTTAATAATATGCAGAACCCAAAGTATATGTAGAACCCTTTAATAATATGCAGAACCCAAAGTATATGTAGAACCCTTTAATGACTTATAGAACCCAAAGAATATGTAGAACCCTTTAAGACTACACTTTAAGACTATGCAGAACCCAAATAATATGAAGAACCCTTTAAGACTATGCAGAACCCAAAGTATATGAAGAACCCTTAAGTCTATGCAGAACCCAAAGAATATGAAGAACCCTTTAAGACTATGCAGAACCCAAAGAATATGAAGAACCCTTTAAGACTACGCAGAACCCAAAGAATATGAAGAACCCTTTAAGACTATGCAGAACCCAAAGAATATGAAGAACCCTTTAAGACTATGCAGAACCCAAAGAATATGTAGAACCCTTTAAAACTATGCAGAACCCAAAGAATATGTAGAACTTTTTATGAATATGTAGAACCCTCAACCTAGAACCCTTTAATGTATTATAGAACCCAAAGAATATTTAGAATCCTTTAATGCAATATAGAACCCAAAGAACATATAGAACCCTTTGAGACTATGTAGAACCCAAAGATTATATAGAACTCTTTAAGGCTATGTAGAACCCTAAAACTAGAATCCTTTAAAATTTACAATCTTTTAAGCCTATATAGAACCCCATGACTATGTAGAATCATTTAAGTCTGTATAGAACCTTAAAAAGATCAAGCCTATGCAGAACTCTATTTTTTGGTTCTACCAAAAACAAAAACAACAAAAAAAACCCCATCAACCTTCATTTATAGTTCCTTAATGTGGTTCTTCGATAGATAGGTAGATAGATAGATTTGTCTTTTGGGGAACCCTTTAAATATCAAGCCCTATGTAGGAGAACCCTACCTCAGAGAGTTTCCCCTATTAGAAAAGAGAAGTAGAACCTCTGTAGAAAAATAGAACCGTTCAACAACCAAAGCAGCCTCGAGGCACAGATGCAATCAGAAAACAATCAACAATTATTTATAAATAAAAAAAAAAAAAAACAATTCTAAAAGTTACATACTTGCAATTACGAACATCCAGACTGATCCTTCTATTTATTATTTATTTATTTTTTGTATTTTAGACTTAACATTCTTCGGTTAACCCTCTCGTGAATGAAGTTCCTCATGCTTTTGTGCACAATTAACACATTAACACCACGGACAGACCTTTAATTAATCATTTTGTTGGGTTTTTTTGCATACATATTTATACCAAGCATGTGTGTGAGTGTGTGTGTGTGTGTGTGTGTGTGTGTGAGAGAGAGAGAGAGAGAGAGAGCAGAACATCCCGCGCACGTGGTGTCTGCGCGCGCACTAAAGAAGCCTTTAGAATAGGGCGCGTGATGACATGCGAATGGACCGTTACAAGCGCGAGCTGGATTTTTCTTTTTAAATTCCCTGACCAGTACACAGATTAGAGGACAGAGAGACTTTCAGGTCATTTTTAGCTGCTGTTATGGGAAATTATGAAATATATAACCAGGCAGCATTTCTTGTAAATAATCCAGGAAGAACCAGAAAGGTTAAGGCGGATCATTCAGCTCAGCTGAGACTAATTTATTCACTGGCGACCCAAATTTCAAGATAGGACTGTCCGCTGTTTATCCCCCCCCGTACCCATTGTGGGCTATTCATTGTAATAGATATATATGAAATAAATCATAAACATAGCTATAACCCACCCATACACCCTTTAGTTTAGGGTTCATCTTTGTTTACTGTTGTTCTGTAGGGGGGAGAAAACAGAAAAGGGAAAGTGTTTGTTTATTCCTTTCCTCCCTCAGGCGGTTATGAAATGGCGGTTTGCCAGAGAGAAACTGTTAGAAGAAGCGGTTCACATTTCCGCAAACCCTGGAGGATTAATGGGGATTTACTGCTGGAACGCAGGATTAGAATATGACGCTAATAAACATGTGCTACATTTGTTGGACGTGTTGAATATTCATGAGCTAATATTTGTGGCTAACCAGTCGAACCACTTCCATCCTACACTACTGTATTGTGTATTATTATTATTATTATTATTATTATTATTATTATTAAGTATAGTTTTTAATACTACACTGTAAAAGTCGTTAGTGGAAAAGTAAACAAGTTTGGGTCAGGTTGGAAATTTGGGTCCAGTATGGATAAACCCAGGACGAGTTGTCATGGTTACAGTGAGTGTGACAGAATAAACATGGCTACCGCGTGAAAGCAGTCCCTCCAGGATTTAGCGATTTTGTGGTCAAGAACGCATCGCAGTATTCAGAAGAGCGTGGAGGTTTTCAGATTTTCCGCAGATTCGTGTCATGGCCGAGTTGTGTCATGTGACGTCATGACACACGGCGTTCTGCCGAAGCGCTCCTCGGTTCGAACACGAGTATGGTCTCGTTTAGGAACAAACCTCACTGCGAAAGATCGTACAAAACTAATTCATGCAATTGCAATTCCGCCAATTCAAGTAATGTCCACCCCCCGTCCACCCCGAAAAAGGACAAAATCTCTGCAAGTTGCATTGTAAATTCTCAAAAAAAAAAAAAACTGCAGCAAAATCAAGCGTTTTTGGCCGCAACATTCACAATAAAAACTGGAGAATGAAAATAAGCATTTTTTGTGCACTTTAAAGGGACAGTATTTTATACAGAAATAATGGCGTGATGCGACACAACGCCCAAGTGGAGTGCATTATTTTTGTATATAGCGGTACTGTCTGGAGTGTGTTAGTCCACTTATAGCACAGCAGTTGATTACAATGATTAATTTATTAATGTACGATACACTGAAAGAGAGAGAGAAAGAGAGAGGGGGGGGGCTGTTACAAAACACTTACTAATTATATATATATATATATATATATATATATAGAGAGAGAGAGAGAGAGAGAGAGAGACAGGAAGCGAGAGAGATATGGGACATTTTGACTGTTACAAAAGCACAAACACTCGAGACGGATCCCATAAATGTTAAATAAACAGCTCCTTTAAAAAAAGACAACTCTTCCTCACATCAACATTTATATGTTTTACTTTGTTAAACATGTTTTTTTACAATCCGTTTATTATTAATCTTCGATTATGGTGAGCATCTGCCGCTGTTACTATAGAAACAATAAGCTCATGAATATTAACGAGTCATTCTTGTTACAGCCGGAACTACTTTCCGGAGCAGTGCTGTTAAATAATGCACACCTTTTCCCCAATCAGATTCGAGCATTCAGCTGTGCTGTGGTGTAATATAAACGGATGAATAAGCGTCGTAGTTATGCATTTTAATATGGAACTCAAATGGCATTTTCTAGTTTTTCTGACTGTATTTAAAGCCTAAATCATACTGTACATATCAGCCTAACCTGTTGCAGGAACATCAAACTGGCGCTGGATTAATGTGTCCCCTCACGTGAGTCGAAAATGGGCAAAGAAAACGTGCTTAACTCCAGAGATCCGCCTCTGTTTTAGTCAGACTCTACACCGGGGTGCGCAAAGTCTCACGAATAGCGCTTAAATCAGGCATTACGTCTGAGGTTCGAATATTGATGCGTGCAATTTCAGTATTAGAGCCTCTGTGTGCGCTTAACTCGACTCCGAACACTCTTAACTGAACCCAGGGCTACAATATCTAGCTATTACAGTGCTGAAATACAATTTCAAAACAAACACTCGAGACCAAAGTTTACCAGCAGTTTTTTTCTCAGACTTTGTCTGGTCGCTGCTTCTGTCTTGACACGCACGATGGAACACTCCAGAAAATGACTCCTCACAGTGTCTGCTCCTTTCCAGGCCCGGGCCCCCAACCTGTCGACCTAACCAGCCGACCCGACGAGTCAAACCCAGCGACCGAGCTGTAAAAATAACCCTTTTTGGCGTGTCCTCTTGGACATACTGTGTAGTAATGAGGCACGAGGTTAAAACCTCGGTAGTAACCTAAGCCTTCAGAATGTTCTAGACCAGGATTATTTGAGAAATCCCATCTGTGTTGCGTTATCTACCACGCTGTTTACCGAACCCTGCGGTTATGCGAAATCTAATATGTTTCCCCAGTGTCAACAATAAAGTTAAGCCTAATAAACCTGCTTGTCTGAAAGAGTTAGACTCTTGACTCCAGAGCCATGTTGTAGAAAATTTCCGAGCTTATTTACAAAGCGCAGAACACCCGGTTGAGGTGCTAATCAATACACTGCTGTTACAAGTAAGTAGGTCTAAATAAATACAGGCTCAAAGCCAGCGGGGGATGCACAAGGTGAGGTGCGGTAACGATACTATCTAATATCTTAGGGATTAACATAATAGAGTTGTCTTTCACTAGAGACAAGCTAGAATGAAAGTACACCTTTTTTTAAAAAATCCAATTTCCCGTTGTTTGGCCAGGTTATATTTCACCATCAAAAAAACCCCCAAAACAACTCGCTCTCTGTTCCACGTAGAATTATTATGCCACATCATGGAAATGAAGTACGTCTTTCCCGTCGTGTGTTGTGATGTGTCATTTCTGATTAAACGAGCTACATGTGATTCTTCACACATGGTGTGTTGTCTGTCTGCAGCCTGTCTCCTGCCATGTCGTGGTTCCTGTGTTTGTGGATAGCCGTTAGCTGCCTCGTGCTCTGCCAGGCCACCCTGTACGAGACCATCCAGCAGCACCACGTGCCTCGACCCGGCCGTAACGCCATCCAGATCCTCGGTGAGTCACGTCCTCAGCTCCTCTCTACGCTAAAAACGCGTCTTTGCACCGAGCCCGTTTCCTCCGGATCCGCCTTCCTCCCACTGGCTTTATTTTATCTTACCGTGTCTATTTTATGAGTGCCTCCCTGCCGAGCAAATCAGCAGCCTGGGTTCTAGAAGCTGCTGTGTAGTTTTCTCAGATGGTGGTGTGTTACAGAGATGACACCTGTTTTTTTTTTTTTTTTTGTGGGGGTGTACAGGCTACATGCCTTCACTTTGCCTTTTCTGGTCTGTATCTTATATTTGCTGATGTATTTTTGTTTGTTTGGTTTGTTTTTTTACAACGCAACCATGTGTCCTGGAACCCCTGGGAATTCATCATCTAGGCGTCCAGTCATGGAAAACATCTGGAAATTTAGAAAATGGATACAATGCACTGGGGATATCAGTGAATAGTGACCTATTAGACTGCTAAATTTGCATATGCAATTAGAGGTGAGGAGAAAACGTGTTAAAATGTCCAAACGTGCTGAAAATGCAGATATTTTTAAATACCTTGCTAGCACATTTGTTCAGAGGCCTAACTGTTGATAGAGCTGTTCTTCGCTGTTTATAATGCAAAAATATGATGAGATAGATAGATAGATAGATAGATAGATAGATAGATAGATAGATAGATAGATAGATAGATAGATAGATAGATAGATAGATAGATAGATAGATAGCTTTAAATAAACTTGCATCACATACAGTAATTAACACACTCTCCTTGTTGCTTGACTTCTTATTAATTAGCATGAACAGCGTTTTCTTGCTAGCTCACATCAGCTTGCAGTGTGTCCAGATGTGTGTCGTTTGTGCCAACTCGATGAGAAATGTACTGCTATGTTATGCAAATATGATTCAAGATGTGAGTCATTCTACCATGACTTTGCGTGAGTGAAAGCTGCCATGTATGAAAGTGATGGCAAAATCTGATTTGGAAAAATCCGATTCAGCCCATGCTGGATTTTTTCGAATGTAGTGGCCGTCGGAATTCTTCCTCATTACCGTAAAGGAAGTGACATTTGAGGGAAAACAGTGGCATGCAATGCTACATAACTACAAAGGGCAGTAACACCACACAATACAATACACTACAATACAACACACTGAAGTATATGATATGATACGATGTGATATACTTGTAGTACACTATAATATGATATGATAAGTAGGGCGCACGGTGACTTAGTGGTTAGCGCGCTCTCGACAATGCTCTCCCCACGCTTTGGGGTTACCTCCGTATACCCCAGGTTCCTCCCTCAGTCCAAAGACGTGTTGTAGGCGTTTCCAAATTGTCCGTAGGGCGTGAAAGTGTGTGATCGTGCCCTGTTCTGGGCTGGCGAACCTGTCCAGGGTGTCCCCTGCCTTGTGCCAGAGCTCCCTAGGATAGACGCTGCGTAGGAAAAGCAGTTCAGAAAATGGATGATTTGATACAGTCCCCTCCAGTAATATTGGCACCCTTGCTAAGTATGAGCAAAGAACGCTGTGAAAAATGGCCTTTATTGTTGAACCTTCTGATCTTTTTGTTAAAAAGAGCAGAGTATTTTGGTGAATGTTTTGAACAAAAGATCAAAAGGTTCAACAATAACAACACAGCCTGCTTTGCTCATATTGACCAACGGCGCCAATTTTTAGTATGTATGTGACAAGATACAGTACATTTCAATACCATACAACGTGACCCAATGGAATAGACGCTACTATATGGTACAATACAATCTCAGGCAGTACTCTACAAGTGTTCCCAGTACAGGTCCCAGGTGTTTTGCTCTCCTTCCTTGCCGTAACACACCTGATTCGGATAATAACGGCTAAATAACAGGTGTTTGGTCTGTTATCCACTGACTCGACCTCAGTGTGTTAGAGCAGGGGAAATATTCCAATGTGCAGGACAGAGGTGTGTCTGAACCCAGGACTGTAGTACAGTGCAATCAATAACACAAAGCGATAATATACGTCTTTTCTTGAGAAGTGTGGTCCAGACAAATATAAACCAGTTCACGAGGGATCTAGGGTTATAATCACTAATTATGCAGTTGATAATTAAGCCACTGGAGCTGTTGTGATATATATATATATATATATATATATATATATATATATATATATATATATATATATATATATATATATATATATATATATATATATATATATAGATATAGATATAAAATTTGCCATGGTCGGGTAATAAGTGTGGTTCAGCAGTTGTGTTGTTGTTGGAGGTTAGAAGGAAAACGAAGGAAAATAGTTTGTGAGAGTGAAATAATGAACTAAGGTTCAATCTGTGCGCTGTCGTCTGGAACTGTAGCTCTGTTATAACGGCTCTAGCTGCTGTCACTCATTATACCTTCTGACACACCCACACAGGCAGAAAATAGAGTTCTGTAGCTTTTAGTCATAATTAAACGGTTGGTAGTGGTATTTATTTATTTATTTATTTTTTTTATGTGCCGTCGGTAAACGATTATTTAATGCCAGTAGTAGCACAAAGAGTGTTTAGTGTTTAAACCTGTGTCGCTAAGGGCGTTACGCACTCCGGATCCATCGGTCGCTTAAATTCCTCCCCTGTAGTTACCGAGTCATTTGTAGGAGTCGTTCAGTGAAACGCTTTAAGACGTTATAATAAGCTGGGAGATTATCGGTTTAACCGCGAACAGATTCACACAGATGCCACTGCCGCGTGGCTCATTAAGCTTATGAACTGCCGCGTATGTTTTACATTTCGCTCTGATTATCCACCGTTTTACAAGTCGCGAAGCAGATCGGCGAAAGTTCGCGAGGATCGGAATTGATGACACGCACGACTTGTGTTTGGAGGCTCACGAGACAGGGCCGGACAAAATGACAACGATGGTGATTGTCACGATTAATTAACTATGTGTTTGTTTGTTTGTTTGTTTGTTTGTTTGTTTGTTTGTTCCTCGATAAGTTACTGTTGAAGACGTCAAATAATGAAAACGCTACAATATAATTAAAACTGCACTTAATGAGATGTGTGTAAACCTTATATTGCTTACATCTTCAAATAATATGAGGGGTGTGTGTGTGTGTGTGTAGAATGTGAGATGATGTTTTTATCTTATTATTGGGACCAAGTGCCTTCATAATAATATGTAAATGATGTGGCCTGTGAATGTTTTGACCTTATTGTGTGTGTGTGTGCGTGTGTATTAATGAGAGTGATTGAGCATCTGAGAATCAGATTCGTCTCACACACTATCAGTCGTCTCTCTGGTTTCCTCTGCAGACACGTCAAGCATTTGGAGAGCGAGCGTCAGCCAACCCTCTGTTGCACAATAACTCGGGCGATAATGCGCAGACGTGTGTGTGTGTGTGTGTGTGTGTGTGTGTACGTGTGGCTCCAGGCTACACTCCCCCATCAGTATGCTATAAACATCAGTTGCTTTGATCACGCAGACTCTGGTGGAAATGACAATTATGTTGCTAGTCAGATTTCAGTGAACGTTTAAGCAGAGCTACAGTTTCAGAGTGGGGGTCAGAAAAGGCCCGATTTCCGAGAGGGGCGTCTCTAATCAGGGGAAAACACAGCGTCAAGCACAGTGGGTCACGCTTTTAACGGAGTTGGGAAACCATAAGTTTAGCGATAAGCCAGAGTGGTTTATTGGCACTCAAGATGAATTGCTGTGTTCTCATTGCATATTTATATATCAGCTCCTCGTGTGTGTAATGTATGAAAATGGCATGGAAAGGAGGAGGGTCTGATAGATGACCGAGTTAATAAAGTAGCAGCTGAAATAAACAACAAAGAAACAATTGATTAGCTTTCGAGATAGCTCAGTAATTTACAAGGGGGACAAAAAGACAGAAGACCTGGTTGACATGGGTGACATGGAACAGCTCAAGGTGCGCGTTCGTTCGTTCCTTCCTTTGTCCACGGATCCACTTCTGTATGCGCTTTATCCTGGATCTACACTGAAGTGGGAATACATGCCAGATGGTGTTTCAATCCATCGCAGGCCAGCGTACACACTATTCACACACTCGTTCACACCTAGGGCCAATTAAGAGTAGCCCATCCATTATGTGGGAGGTGAAAGGAAACCAGAGAACCCATAAAAAACAAAACAGTTATTCATTGTTTATTCATTATTAACAATTCAATTCAATTCAGTTTTATTTGTGTAGCGCTTAACAACGGACATTGTCTCAAATCAGCTTTACAGAAATATATAAACACAGGATAGAGATTTTAAGTGTGTGAATGTATCTCTTTTGAGCGAGACGCTGGCGAGGGAAAAACTCCCTAAGATGATTTGAGGAAGAAACCTTGAGAGGAACCAGACTCAGAAGGAAACCCGTCCTCATCTGGGTCACGACGGATAGTGTGAAAGTAAAAGAAAGTTCATTATGGAGTTTATATGAAGTGTAAAGCTGCATGTGGTAATCGCAGTCCCAAGGACATCGCTGCAACCGTAGTCCCAGCACTACAGCGAGAACGCCCACGTGTTATTGGAGTAGATGACAGCTCCATCCAGGGGCAGGGCATCCGAACGGATCAGACAGGTCCGGAGAGCAGAAAGGATCAATATCGCTGGCATCTCCATGTAATCATGTGTGGCTCGACAGAAGGAGAGTGGGAGAGGGAGGTAAAGAGAGGGAGAGATTGTTAGGTAAGACGGTGCTTGTTTTTCATAAAAGAAAGTCTATTCATGGTAAGCTTGAGTAAACAAATACGTTTTCAACCTGGACGTCCATCGTGTTTCATGATAATCTGATTTCAGCTACTACAGTTTTGGGCACACTTTTCTTTCACTACTTTAGCTCATACTTAGAGTTTCTTGTGCGTTATTAAAGTTTAAGCACTTTTAGTTCTACTGGCAAAACACAAAAATTACAGAATGGCAATTAGATTAAAAATATATATATATATATATATATATATTACACTTTGTCCGGCAAAAAAATGGAATATTTGTGTTTAGGGACTTATTGCAGAGCCACTCTGAGTTTCCTAATAGGATTTCATAATGGGATTATTAGTGCACTCGGTGGGTGAAACTTTAGTTTTTTTTTCTTATACTCATTTCTTTTCTAATATTTATAAATTGAAGAATATATATATATATATATATATATATATATATATATATATATATATATATATATATATATATATATATATATATTGGACCATGAACCTATTGCACTAAGTTGAACAGAAATACTAAAATGTATACGTGACGTGACGGATAGTGTATACGTGTACGTATATGTAGACGTGACAATGAAAAAGAGACAAGTTTGTGGAACGTTTGAGACAGAGACGAGAAAAAGCGAAGGAAGCTGCTCCGAGCGTCAGGATGAAAGGAACGCGTTCGCTCGTGGGGTTTCATCACAGACCATGGTGTGAAAGATGTACAGAGAAGAGCGTGACCTGCAGAAAGTGTCTGGTGAATTATGCATGCGGTCGGTTTAACAATAGAAAGAAATCATCGCTCTCGAGAGCGCACGCTGCGATCCCATCACGTGTAAAGAACACTTTTCTAGAGGCAAAGAAGGAGGACGTGTGTCAGTGTGTGGCATGATGTTTTCTGGTTAAAAATAAGTACATACTGCTTCCCACACCTCCATGCACACTCTCTCTCTCTCTCTCTCATTCTCATCGCTTCTCGGACGTATGAGAGCTTTTCTTCTCTCCTCGCCGTGCAGATTATAGCCGACGTCTTTCGTAGAAAACAAACCCGCAAGCCAAGAGCTATGCTTGCAACCGCAAGCAAGTCTCCTCTTGAAAAACGATCCGCCGCAGTGTTTACACGCTAACACACTCCTCTCTACGACGACGGCAAATTCGAACGAGCAGGTTTCCTCAAACGCATCAAGGCGTTCGAAGCGGCGCGAGTAATGGATTCGTTATGAAATGAAAGGGCACGTGCTGTTTAACACTAGCACCTAAGACGGCGAAACCGGAGCCTGTTCGCCACATTCGTCCTTCCTGGGAAATGTTAACGAGGCGAACGCAAGTGGTTTACAGTGTGTTACATCAGACCCGGTGATGAAGTGGATGTCATAATAAATGTTAAGTGTAATCTATATAGTCGCTTTCTTTGGCAGAGGTTGCGTTACAGGAAGACAGGCAAGGCAGGCAGCCAAAAGAATCAAACACACACACACACACACACACAAAAAGAGGAGTTACGGTGCTGTAAGCCAGCTGTGATCGAAAGGTGAACCAATCACAGATTTAAAAATAATAATAATAATAATCCCCAAAACTAGACATAATAAATATCGTTTTAAACGTTT
>CM022752.1:10357666-10395166 GCA_012411365.1 Ameiurus melas | reverse complement strand
GTGGTGTGATTGCGCCGTAATGAAGCACTGCCCTGTGACGCTATCTCTACTGTATTACAGTGACACACACCGCTAACGTTTATCAGGTGTGAAACATACACCCCGAGCGTCTGAAATGCTCCTGAGATGCTACGTTACGTTAGCAAAGCCGAGGCGAGTTTCCGGGTTCTCGTTTTTTTTTAGTCCTCGTCCGTTTCCTGTCGCGGTTTTTCCATGACCTCGATTCCACCAGCCCTGATCGTTTTAAATGTACTAAAAGCATTCGGCTCGACCCGAATAACCTCGAACTGCGGAGAACCGTTCGCCGCTGCTGTGAAGACACGACAGAACGTCTTCGTTTATTCCTCGGGCGCTCCTCGCAGCAGGACCGCCATTTGCAAGGTCAGGAATCTGTCATGTCTTACGCTGCTGGTGACTTCTACTGTAAACCTCCACGCGCGTCCGTGAGTAGAGCGTTCCTATAGAAACGATAACGGGGTAGAGCGAGTGTGTAATTATAACCCGGTGAGTTACAGCTGCACTACTGTCAGAGCTGCTGTTATAGAAAACTAATCAACGCCTACTGACCAATCAGAATCGAGCATCCAGGAGCGGTAGACGTGTAAGGAGTGGATGTGTGTAGGGTGTAGTGTGTTGTGTGTGTGTGTGTGTGTGTGTGTGTGTGTGTGTGTTTGTGTGTGAGAGGCTCAGAATTTTAGTCAGAGCTCCAGTTCTTGGAGCTGTTTGTATATCTTTTCACCCCTCTCTCCGCCGCAGAGCAGTAACGTGTCTTCACCTGAGCGTGTGTTATTAGCCGGCTTGCTGCAGGGCATGCTACGGTGTGTTTGCTAAAGCTAGGTGGCCGCGTGTGGGTGGTGTTACGGCGTGCAGCCGCTTTGAGAGACGAACAGGAATGGGGGAATGAGGCAGCGTCTACTGCCAGTCAGCCTTCAGGAAAATAAATAATGTGTGTGTGTGTGTGTGTGTGTGTGTGTGTGTGAGAGAGAGCATTAAAGTGTGGTATGTAGTTTGTGTATGCACAGTTATATCACATTTGTGTGAATAGTCATCTAATGTGTGTGTGTGTGTGTGTGTGTGTGTGTGAGAACATATTGCATGTGTGCACATATTATTATGAGTGATGTGTGAGGGAGCGAACATCCAGGTGCTCTGTGTGTGTGTGTGTGTGTGTGTGTGTGTGTGTGTATGTGTAGTGTCAGGACCTGTTTCACTCTTCTAATATTTACATCAAAATAACATCTGTATAGTTTAAGGCAAAAACAACAGGATGCAAGAAAAAACAAACAAACAAACAAACAAACACTAAGAGTTGTCCTTAACGGCACAGCGCGATCTCAGAGTTCTTCTGTGTCGTAAGGGTTCTTACAGGCTCTTCGTGTCTCCTCCTGAGGAACCGTTAATGGCTCTATGTGAAACCCGACCCCATCAGAAAGGAGTTCCACGGAGAGCCCTTTTAGGACGCTTAGAACCTTTCTCCATAGAACCTTTAAGAGAGAGAACCAAAGAGCACGTTTTCCCCCCCTCAAATTCCTCATATCTTTTTATTTATGGAAAAGACCCTGAGATGGAATGTTTACTAACGGCTTGGTAAGATGAGTAAAGGGCGGTGTCAACCCTGTTGCTATGGAAACTTATTTCCACCTAATTGCAATGTATTGATTTCAGTAAACAGACAAGGCAAGTATTCAGCGTGTACAGTGGCGTGGAGATATAGGGAGCCATTTTGGAGCTGGGGGGGGGGGGGGGGGGGGGCAAAAACTTTAATGCATGTGCTGTGTGGAATAAAAAAGAATTGTTCATTAATTTTAGGCTCATTAATATTCAGATCCATTCAAACAAGTCCTTTAATTAAAATATCACAAATGCCGTTAAAACAATTCCAATAGCTGACAGCCTTTTTTGTGAGTGGGGTCAGAGTGTGTGTGTGTGTGTGTGTGTGTGTGTTAGAGAATCAGACATGCACAGTGATAACGTTATTAAAGCCCAGCGTGTGCGCTTCATGTTTTCATTGCTATATACAGCTAGTTTCACATTGGCAGCGCTTCAGACGTGCCGATCGCATGGAACGTGTAAAAACTCTCGCCTCGCCGAACCCCGTGGCACCGCGGGCATCCCACGTATTAGCTCCAAACAGGTTTAGGGGGAATTTGTCACGCTATATCATATCCAGACAAAGTCAAAACGGGGATCGTTTCACACCCGCTTTTAATTGCGGCCGACTAATTAGGACGGGGAATTGATGGCGGCGAGCGATTTCAATTAAGCATGGCTCAGCGGAATGAATGGCGACGTAATCTGATTTCCCAGCAAATTGGATGGAAGCGGTGCGATCACGGCGGTTCTCACTCATCGCGGCGCTGGCACCAACAGGCTGTTAGCACCCTCGGGCATGAAAGCGAGAGTGTGTCTCTCTCTCACACACACACACACACACACACACACACAAAAGGGGTGTAAGGATGTGTCTATTTGATTCAGTGCAATCCGTTCAGTATTTACAGCTGCTTCAGCTCGTGTTCTGGGTTCATTTCGGAAGGTGTCTCTGTTTTGGAAAAATTGGATGTCACACTTTTTTTTTAACTAGTGTTTATTATTTCATGACATCATCAAGTTCATTACTTTCGCCACTGTGAGCTTCTGTTCCTGTCAGTCTCAGTGAAGGAGGCGTGGCCCCAGTGTCTGTCAGTCTCAGTGAAGGAGGCGTGGCCTGTGTGTGTCTCGGTGTCAGTGAAGGAGACGTGGCCCCAGTGTCTGTCAGTCTCAGTGAAGGAGGCGTGGCCTGTGTGTCTGTCAGTCTCAGTGAAGGAGGCGTGGCCTGTCTGTGTCTCGGTGTCAGTGAAGGAGGCGTGGCCCCAGTGTCTGTCAGTCTCAGCGAAGGAGGCGTGGCCTGTGTGTCAGTCAGTCTCAGTGAAGAAGGCATGGTATCAGTGTCTGTCAGTCTCCGCGAAGGAGGCGTGGCCTGTGTGTCTGTCAGTCTCAGTGAAGGAGGCGTGGCCCCAGTGTCTGTCAGTCTCAGTGAAGGAGGCGTGGCCTGTGTGTCAGTCAGTCTCAGTGAAGAAGGCATGGTATCAGTGTCTGTCAGTCTCCGCGAAGGAGGCGTGGCCTGTGTGTCTGTCAGTCTCAGTGAAGGAAGCGTGGCCTGTATGTGTCTGTCTCACTGAAGGAGGAGTGGCCAGTGTGTCCGTCAGTCTCAGTGAAGGAGGCGTGGCCTGTGTGTCAGTCAGTCTCAGTGAAGAAGGCATGGTCTCAGTGTCTGTCAGTCTCCGCGAAGGAGGCGTGGCCTGTGTGTCTGTCAGTCTCAGTGAAGGAGGCTCCCTAGCTGTCTCTTTTTTTCTGATTGTTCCTTGTCTTTCCCCCTCCCTTTTTTTCTCTCACTGTTACTCTCTTTTTCCTCCTCCATATTATCCTTTCATTTTCCTCGTATCTGTCACACTTTCTCTGTTTCTCATACCATCACACACTTTCTTCTCTCTCTCTCTTTCCTTTATTCTCTTTCTGATTCCTTTTCTCACCCCCCCACCCCACTTCTTTCTGTCTCTGTTTATTTTTTCCCCTCTCTGGCCTTTCTCATTTCTTCTCTCTCTCTCTCTCTCTCCCTCTCTTTTTTCCCTCCATTTCCTCGTCTCTGTCTGGCCCTCAGACGATTTGTCATGGATCAGAAGAGACAATTTGTCATGGATTTGTGCTCTTAAATGTGTGTGTGATAGTGAGGGCAGCCAGTGGAAAAGCTGAAGAATCCTATTACACTGTTTTTTTTTTTTCTCATTTTTTTAAAACATTTTTTAAAAGGAGAAAAAAAAAAAAAAAATAAAAAAAAAAAAAAAAAAAAAAAATTTTTTTTTTTAATTTTTTTTTTTTTTTTTTTTTTTTTTTTTTTTTTTTTTTTAAACAAAAAGAGACTACACTCCTGTGACTGTAATGGAAATATTTTTTTTTAAAAAAAAAAAGCACAAAGCCAGAGCCAGAAAGAGTTTTTTAAAGCACACTTAAGTCAGCAAACACAAGATTGCGAGATGATTAGTGTTTACCAAGCCATCTGTTTGAGTGGCAGGTTGCTGTGTGTGTGATTTTTGTGGCTACTTTTCTTCCATGTGAAATAAAAAAACAACAACAACAACAACAGGATTAGATGTTGTGGCCAAGGTGCTGCGCTTTTTCACGCTCATCTTATCCACCCGGGATTCATTTTGCGCTCCTAAACGAACGAATCCTAAAGAAACACACACACACACACACACACACACACACACACACACAGGACCTTATGTGTATTTTCCTCTGAGCAGATACAGCTCTCAGAAAGTGTGCCTTTCAGGCTACAACCTCAAGGGTACATCTTTTGTGCTTTTAGATACAGAGCCTAGTGGATAGAGTGGACCTTTACAATCCATTTAGGTTACATAATTGGACGTTGCTTGCTACAGGGGCTTCCTGGAGAGGTTGACTTTCTCGTAAAGGCGACTTCCTCTAACAGCTCTATATCGATATTTAATTAGCGAAGTAAAATCACTTGCTAGCTAAACACCCTCGAGGAGCTGGGGTCGTCAGGCGACGGCAGCGAAACGTGGGGTGGACCCAAATCAAAACGTTCGACGTATTCAACAAATGATTTGCACTATTCCTTCAGTGAATTCCGAGCACTTTGGTCCAAGATACTTGTACTACACAATCATTAATGTCGACTTAATGGTTAGCGTGTTTACCTCGGACCTCCAGGGTTGGAGGTTGAATCCTGTGGGTAGCATTGTATCGTTTTAGAGATTTGCACAGTCATTCTCATATCTGCTTCCAGAGATTTTTAATTATTTTTTTTTTAAACAAAGATAAACAAATCAAACTCGACACCATTGGAGTTGACAGGGATTAATACCATTAATAAATATACTATAATAATATAATAAATATAATAAATCATCCTAAATGAAGGATGGTTTTTGACCTTGCTGTGACCTTGACCCTGTTTGGATCTATTCCAAAATCTAATAAGTTATTCTGCTGGTTGCGGTGATAATTCCATATAAATCCCAGAAATATTCACCCGCTCACTCTTGAGATATCACGCTCAAAAAAAATCTCAGACAGACAGACGCATGGACAAGCTGAAAACATAATGATTCTCTCACTCATTGGCTGAGACATAAAAAAAATCCTGACGTAATATCTCCAAAAACTGTATCGTGCCAATTTGTCATAATACTGACCTACTCTGTTGTGCCGCCATTGCTTAAAGATAGAGTAACACTAGTTATTTTTTACACTTTACATGTACAAATAACCCGAACCTTAATAAGCCTTAGGAAAGGTTTGTAAAGTCACTGAGAAAACCCATTTGGAAAAACGACTCCCGGTCCGGAATGCTTGTTTGTGTTTGGACACGCCTCCTGTCAGTCATTTTTATAGACACTCTAAAGGTCACCTAAGATCCTGGAGGTGGAGCTTCGTGGACATGGGCGGGGATGGAGGAGTGAGCACTAGGAGTAAAAAAGAAAATCATTTGATTGACAAGCCCACCTGCTTAGAAATTATAAGTACCAGTCTGGGATCTGGGATCTCCATTCCAACAAGATTTTTTCCAGTATTTTACCCAGACTGCCCAGTTCCATCTCTACAAAGTGCTTCAGTGTGTCATCCTTACATTCAAAAAAAGATCACGCTTCTCGAACGACTCACTCTTTCTCTCCACGAAGCGGTAGAGCCGCTTCTGGCCCAGTCCACAGTTCCTTGAAACGCTGCAAGTCTCTTTGTTCCCAGCATTTCATCATCATTGAGAAGTGAATCATTTCTGTGGCGTCTCGCTGCAGTGTTATTTTAATGCTGAGCGAGCTGCTAATAAACACCGAGTTCCATCCCGCTAATAACAACTAATCACTCCCTGCTGGATGGAAACGTACAGCTGCATTAGTGCTTATGAAACACAGAAGATTCGTTTAAACATTGTTTCTGACCTTTCATCCCATGATGTAATGATGCGACTAATCGGTTACCCCAAATGTAGTCCGTCAAACCGGACATGCTCGGGGTTTGAACCCGGGGCTTGAACTTCCAAAACAATCATGGAAGTCTTCCGAAATCAAGATTATGTTTATGTAAAATCGTTAAGCAGAGCAGTTTAGCGTGGAGCTATTTTAGCTTTTGCATCGCTCCCAGTCCAGTTCTACCTGTCAAATGTTGGTGGGCGGTGCCCAGGAAGTGGAATGATCCTAAATTGCGCTAAGAAATAATGGCGTCTGGTTGTCCAACATGCCCACTTCATAATGTTCTTCAGCTATAAGCGTGTGCTGTATATTTTCTTCTATTCATTTTGTGGGATTAAACAAGCTCTTTCCACTTTCCGCTCAATAATGGTCTAGAATAGTACTTAAGCATGGGTTTTGAGAAACAGGAGTTTGGGTAATTAGCAAACACGTGGTGCTGCCGTTATTTCCATTGGTATTCCATCTGGCGTTACACTCTGATGACGCGTACTCCAAACGGCAGCCATTTTGCGTTCGCATATGCAGTGTGAAAAGCTAGTGTTGTCCAAACTACATCAAGAGAGACTGCTTTAGCCTTGTAGCTCCCAACACAAAACCCAAGAAGCTAATCGGCTCCGTTTGGCGTAAGTGGAAAATGACGTGAGATCGAATTGGCGCCAGACTTTTCCTGTAACGGCACTCGGAACAGGGTCTTATTTACTCTGTGTTGTAATGGAAGCTAAGCTAAGTTAACGACGATAGCTAAGTAATGTGGGAGCCGATACGTTAGTCCTTCGACGAGCGACTAATTTCTCAGGTCAGCCCACTTGTGTTCATTTCTCTCATCGAGCACCTTTTCCGAACGTGACTATTACGAGGAATTTGTCAGCAGGTATTAAATTGTCACCAGAGTGTCAGAGCGAGGGCGGCGCGGAGGTGTAAAACGCGACGGGTGTTTGGAGCAGATTGTGATATTCCGGATGTGTTTTTGCAAAGCTTCACTCTAGGGCTCGTTCTAGCGAGCGGTGTTGTGTTTGAGAAGGCGGCCGAGTGCGAGAGCTTCGCTTTGATTTCTTGTCTAAATGAGCAGGGACACATAGAGACACACATACACACAGAAACACTAAAAAAACCAACCTCTGGTGTCTGTATGAGGCTCCTCTGGTCATGTTTCTACCCCCGTGAACTCTGAGAACATTCGAGAACAGCTGAGATTTTCGTTGTACGTCCTCTTTGGCATTCCGAGTCAATCACGGTTTCATATCATCATTATTTGGTATTGCGGTTAAGAAAATTGTTGCAGACACATGTGTGTGTGTGTGTGTGTGTGTTTCTTCTTGAGCACGCAATGGTGCTTTAAAAGACCCCAGAGCTGTTCATATCAGCATCCAGGTGACGGATCCCGACATCAGGAACTAGCGGATTTTGGGAATCAAAACTCAAAGCTAGAATGCCCGGAGGCTAGGGCACGACGCCGGGCTTTTCGAACCGACATCTATGATTGACAGGCGTATATAGAGATGGCCCATTTTCCTGATTTAATGCATATTGGTGGTCCACATAATTTGCTTTTGTTCCTCCCATTTAACAGCCCAGGGCCTCCACAGAGACTGGAGTTCCATCTCCCGGGCAGATTTTATTGACAGCTGCCAGAATGTGAGAAGAACCAAATCTTACAGTTATATCGTTGACCATTCACCAATAAGACTTGAACCGCTGTACGAGATTGTTTGAGAAGCGTCTGTAGAGGCACGGAGGGGGAACCCCCCCTCCCCCCCCCCCCGAATGACACTGTCTTGTTCACACTGGGTTAAAATACTGCAGTGTGATGTGTATCCATGAGACAGATATGATTTAAGATAAGGTCTGGAATCGCTGGTGGAACACCAGTCAGAAAGGTTTTTATTTTGATATTCACGTTCAAAAAAGGCTGCCGAAAATGTCGACTCATGTCTACCAATCAGAAGACGGGTATTCTCTCTGCGATCGTCGGGACGTGCCGGCGTTCTCACGGCCAGCTTAACAAATTGAGGATGAGGGTATATAAGCTCGGCACTGGCGATACAAGAAGGTGCCCCCGCTTCCGTCTGTCCAGCAAAGCCGAGCGTGATGCAATTGTGTGTTTTTAACACCGGCTGGAGGGGATGTCGAGAGATTGTGTCGTGCGGCGTCTCGACTTTCGGCAAATTAGAAATGTCACAAAGCCAGAAGAGCTGCAGGGGAACAGCGAGACGGTGTTATTATGATGTAGGTGGGTTGTGTAGGAGGGTATGTTGTGGTGCAAGGGGAGAGGAGATCTCATTAAGGTGATGTGAGTGTGTGTGTGTGTATTTGTGGTAGGTGACAGGCCTTCACCTCAGCCTGACATTATGACACTTCCAGTAGCACTGTTTTTCAAAGAAACAGAGGAGGTGGAGAAAGAGCACGCGGGTAAGAGAGCACGAAGATGCGAAGGAGAAGTTTGGGAGTTGCTGGTGCCAGAACTGTGTCTTTAGAGTGAAGTTTTTCACCGAAATCCAGACGCCTGAATCTGCGCCCCACACGTGCATTAAAAATCTGAAAAAGGAGCGCCTGTTTTGTATATCATATTTAACACTCATAATAGCGATGTATTTTATTAAAAAAATGCTACGTGGATAAAACATCGTTCTTCCAGCGAGTCCAGTAAACCCTTAACCCTTATCTTGTCAAACATCTCATTCCAGATTTACCCCCCCACCCCCACCCCCCTTTGCTTTTATAATAAGCTCCTCTTTTCTAAGAAGGTCTTCCACTAGATTTTGGGGCATGGCTCTGTGGATTTCTGCTCATTCTACATGCTGCAAGAGCGTTCGTGAGGTCGGTTAGCGATGTTGGGCGAGGAGGCTCCGGTTTCAGGTGTTCAGAAGGGTTGAGGTCAGGGCTCTGTGCAGGACACTCAAGTCCTTCCACTCCAACCTTCACACAGCAGGTCTTCACGGAGCTCGCTCTGTGCACGGGGCCGTCGTCATGCTGGAACGGGTTTGTACCGCTTAGTTCCTCTAAGAGAAATTGTAATGCTACACCAACACCAACACAGTCAATACAACCGTGTTCTTCTAACTTTGGGGAAGATGGAGATATGGGTGGGATGGTGAGGTATCCACATACTTCTGGCACTATACAGTGTATATACGTATCTCGTGTTTATACTAGAGAGAACGGCTTTGATCTTTGTAGGCATGCTACAGAGGAAAACGAGCACCTGTGGGAAACAGTTAACTACATATGTATTATATATTACATTGTAGTATATTACTATATCCCATAATGCATTTATTGACACGGCTGAACGGTTAAATACGCATGCCTAGCACGCAGCTGTATCGGTATTATTAAACATAGTTCACACTATGAAACGTAATACACATAATCATGCATGGCGGTACAGCAATATAATCTGATTCAGCGTATGCCTTTAATTCCGCGAGGCTTTAATTTCAGATATAAATAAATAAACGCTCGGCGCGTTATTGGAATATGACTGTTAAGCTCGACGGAGCAGTTTAATCCCCTTTGAAAAGCACACGCTTTAATATTGTGTTTAATTAACGTGGACTCTTAATATCGCGAAAGCCTACCGCAAAGTTTGAGACGTGGTGTTGTTTTTTTTTTTTCCCGACATCAGCGACTCATTAAAACGGGACACTTCAGGTGTGTAGCGACTTGTTCTCCCAAAACCTTCTCCACCAGTAGAGGCAGACGGAGCTGTTTCAACGGAGAAGCATACCAAAGTGCCGTCCCGCTCGCTCCGTCTCGGTACTCGTCCTCCTCTGGTCGGATGCCGTCGTCATGTGATTCGTCACACACCTTTCTGCTGGAATTAGTTCAAGCACTACTCGAGCTCGGGATCAATGAATGAGATTTAAATTACACTCAGCTGCAGAAAGCCCCTTCACCTCTGATAGCCGCTGCTCTCCTTCTGCTAGATAATGGCCTGGTGCTTTAGAGAGAGAGAGAGAGAGAGAGAGAGAGAGACGGATGGGGAGAGGGAGGGCGGGTTCTACACGCCTGCTTAAGCACACGGGGTTCCACTCCTCTGTGATACGAAGCTGTCGTTAATTAATCCAGGATAATGTCGGATAGTAAGTAGAAACACTGAAGCTTCTTATGTGAGCTGTATGTGAAAATGCAGATTCAGTCCGGATCACGTTTATTTTCAGAATCAAACTGGTCGTTCTCCACAAACTCACCTCAGACGTAACCACACATATTCTCAACAGAGGTGGTACAGTAGCACTTTTTCTTTTCCGATAATGATGCTGACATTGAAACCTTCAGGATCCATTGATATTGATACTCGTCAGTTGATATCGATACTCATCCGTTGATATAAATACTCGTCAGTTGATATAAATACTCATCCGTTGATATAAATACTTCGTCAGTTGATATCGATACTGCCAGTTGATATCGATACTCATCCGTTGATATCGATACTCATCCGTTGATATCGATACTCATCCATTGATATCGATACTCATCCGTTGATATTGATACGTCAGTTGATATTAATACTCTTCACTTGATATCGATACATGTCAGTTGATATCGATGCTCATCCATTGATATTGATACATGTCAGTTGATATTAATACTCATCACTTGATATCGATACTCATCCGTTGATATTGATACATGTCAGTTGATATTAATACTCATCCATTGATATCGATACTCATCCGTTGATATTGATACATGTCAGTTGATGTTGATACTTGTCAGTTGATATCGATACTCATCCATTGATATCGATACTCACACATTGATATCGATACTCATCCGTTGATATCAATACATGTCAGTTGATATCGATACTCATCCGTTGATATCGATACTCATCCGTTGATATCGATACTCATCCGTTGATATTGATACATGTCAGTTGATATCGATACTCATCCGTTGATATCGATACTCATCCATTGATATCGATACTCACACATTGATATCGATACTCATCCGTTGATATCGATACATGTCAGTTGATGTTGATACATGTCAGTTGATATCGATACTCATCCGTTGATATCGATACTCATCCGTTGATATTGATACATGTCAGTTGATATCGATATTCATCTGTTAATATCGATACACGCCAGTTGATATCGATACTCATCAGTTGAGAACGATACTCACCCGTTGATATCGATACTCATTCGTTGTTGTTTTTTCCCAATAAAAACGAACACGCTTTAAAGTGTTTAAATGAGCAGCATTGTCAAAACCACGGCTTTGTTTATTCACTTAAGGTCTTTCACAGAAAATTCACCAACATGGCAAATATAATAATGTGTATTATACGTATAAATCTATAATAAAATCATTTCTGTTTATGTTACAAATTGTATTTGTTACAGGATCAGATAGAATTCATCGTTTTTTTCCTCTGATATCCGTTCCATTGTTTTTTTGTTGTTGTTTTTGACAAACATCTCGGTGCCATCTCCAATTCAGTGACGTTATGTCTTATTAACCACTTTTACACTCTCAAATGTTTCTTTCTTTCCTACGTGATATTATATATTACAGTCACAACGTGCATCGAGGTCCGTATGAAATCTTACATCCTACTTATGGTTCATCAATGTGTTGACATAATTTCCATCGAAAAAGGAAGTCAGGGCAGGATGTATCGAGTGGCTCCTCCCCCCTTTTTAAATAGCCAATGGCGTGTATTGTACTTCACAGTCAGAAAACCTTAAACTGTTGGGCATGGGCCAGTTCAGATTCTACTGAGGATTTGACCGGACAGGAAATCTGTTGAGAAGCTGACATGCAGAACAATGTTATTAAAGTCGTCGCTCCGTATCGGTAGTAGAGACAGACTGTAGCTTTTGAATGTATATATTTTCTAAATGTGAGCGTCGTCATTGTTTTGGAGCTTATAGACAGCCTTAAGGTCGAACATACTTACGCTAAAATCTCAATTTTGATTTCACCGGGACTTTAAACCTGCCATTTCTTTGGTTTTCGGATGGAATTGAGGTTGTTATAATTGACATTTTGTGCTCATCAATATTCCAAGTGCAAGGCTGCAATAGAGGAGAGCGCGACACGGAATGAAAGAGGGGGGAAAAAAATAATAAAGCACACAAAGAGGGGAAAAAAAATAAACGACAGTAAGAGCAATGACAACAACTTTCTACCGCGGGAGATTGAAAGGAAAATGAAAGACAAATACACGCTGTGGGCGTTAATAATTAAGGACGAGTTGAAGTAAGGATGATAGTAAGGATAGGAAGTGGAAGAAGCATGACCAGGGAGTCCGGAAATGATTTTTATTCCATTTCTTAACAACGGATACTGTTTGTATGTTAATGCTGTATGTCAGTGTGTAGGAAACTTTGGTGACATACCAATACATGACAAGAAAAGATTCATAATCAATGAATTCGAATCATAATCAATGCTTAGTCTTAAGGTTTATTCCATTGTGATGAGGTCGTATTGGCGCTCTGGCTTATTAAATACCAGAGTGTAATGTATAAAGGATTCTCAGCACATGTGTATGTATGAGATCTGTAACTTTATTGTAGCTATTGAGCTTTTGCTCTGATAAATAAATTCTCTCAAACTCAACTCTTTCTCACTCTCTCTCACTATATATATATATATTATAATATCCTCATATGAGGACAGTTTTGTATTACCTTGTTCCCAAACCTCTTCCTGTTTGAAGATATTGATCAATTTACATAGTTACCCGTTTCCGATAAGCAGAAATAGTGAGGGGGAAATTACAAGTCACGCAGTATTATAGTTTGGGACTCAAGAGGATATTGAAAAGCTGATGAAACTGACAGATATGATCAAGTAGTATTGCATTGTTATGGAACAAAACAGAATGGAACCGTGAGGTTTAACGAAACGATTCCCGAACCTTGATCAAAAGACCCCAAGCGGCGATTATGCATTTACTGTGAGTCTTTAATCGTTGACCACCCGACAGTGACTACGTTTACACGGACAGTAATAATGTAATTATCGACCTTATTCTGAATAAGACGATATTCGGATTAAGGTGTTTACATGAGTCGCTTTTAGAATATTCCTTTCATGTTCCCGTTTTACATGTTATAGAACATAGAGCGATTAACAGCAAAAGTCATTACGTCACTGCGGCACGCCGTCCGACGTTCCCTCCGGAATTTCACGTATCGACATACAGTTGGTCTTCGTTACGGTACCGTATACAGGGTGTTTTTATTAAAAATTTGACGAAAGCTTCAAGTGCGGTTAATTATTTTTCGTGCTGTACGTGCAAATAGACGACTGCTTGAAGCCGTGGGCTGCGTCCCAAACCGTGTACTTACAGTCTATATAGTACCTGAGATACGTGTATTTCTATATAGCAGGTAAGTACGTGGTTTCGGACGCAGCCGTGCTCTCTTGTTTGCCGTCAAACAGTTGAGCGCTGCCGTGTGTGTACGTGTCCTGTCGCACAATGCAGTGAAAACTCCTACACGACGTTAATAGTGTGATTAAGGCGTGTACATGTCTGTCACGCACGTCGATAAAGCGACTAAAACAGGAATACTCCACACGTCTTAATTCCATTTGTGTTTACCTCGGGTATGACTTTAATCAGTTTAAGGTCATCAATAATCTCTGTTTACATGCGAGTTTCTTAATCAGAGTATCGTCTTAATCGGGTTCATATCGGATTATCGTTGTCCGTGTAAACGCACTGTATCTTTCATTCCTATCATTTAGGACTTGCAAATCCATATTCTGTGAAAGTTTTGGCACATTCCCGTGTTCATGTTCATGAGTGAGAGTCTCTCGACGTCGCAGAGGTAGACGGACGGAGAGATGCGTCCGTTTATTTTGCTCAACTCCTACGCCAGTGCAACGAGTCAGGCTTGCGAAAAAGACTAAAATAGCACGCGCACTGCGCAGTTCAATGTGGCGTGTTTCAAAACACCGCCAAATGCCAGCGCTTCATCGAGAGAGCGAAATTTATTTCATGCTAATTTGTCAAATCAGCGAATAAAACAGACGACGAGATCTGCTGTGGGTTTATTTCACAACTCAGTTTGTGTTTCAAGTACCCCCACATGAGGTCGCGACCTCTAGTTTGGTAATCCCTGATTTAACATTCAAATACTGCGCGCAGCTGTAACTACGATATAAATGATTCATACTGACCTCGTGCACTTCAAGACAAAATATTCTGGGTTGTCTTTTTGTTTGTTCATCCGGCAAACGTTTCACCCACTAGTGTGTAGCGGCTGCGCTGCTTAAAACATGTCTTTAGTAGATCACCGGCTCAGACGTAGCGGGAATTTAGGCTCAACTGGTGCGAAATCGCTGCAACAGTTAATCACAAGCCCATAAAAACCGATGTGTACTCGGGTTACAAGAGGAACGCCGGATGGATTGCGGGTTCTGATAGAAACCTGAAATATAAGCTGGTGTTTGCTATTCTGGATGGGGGTGTCACTGTGAAACGAGGGAAGAAAGAAGGAGGCCAGGAGGCGAAGAGCGAGATGATTCCTTCCATCCCTGAAGAATGACCACCATCCATCATTATTTGCAGGTGCAATTCTGGCCAGACACGCAGAGCCATCATCATCATCATCTCCGGGAAAGCTGAGCTGCTCGGGCCATTTGCATCTGTCTGCTTGCTGGCATTGCGCGTGTGTGTGTGTGAGAGAGTGGGTGGGTGGGTGGGTAAATATATGTGTTTGCACACATTAATGCATCCTTGTGGGTGCATTTGCACGAATATGATTGTAGTGGTCTCGATGTGCATGTGCAGGTGCATGTGTGTGTGTGTGTGTGTGTAGGCAGATGGTCTCTATTTGATAAAGGAGACCTTGTAATGGCAGCAGAGACGGGTTAAATGAGAACCTGTCAACAGGACTCATGAGCCGGCCGCCATGGCCACGTCTCACACCGTAAATATGGTAATGTTCTAAAGTGAATCACTGACTGCAGATGAGCATCTCCTCTGAAGTGTGTGTGTGTGTGTGTGTGTGTGTGTGTGTGACTGATAGGTGGGGAATCTACAGGAGCCATACTAAAGCATCTGTTGTACGTGTTAATGCCGATTAGCCTGTTAAGACACTGGCATGAACTGCGCACACACACACACACATTTTATGATACACGATACGTATCCAGATATATAATCTAGCTAGAAAACCTATTTTAACGGCTACAAACTTTTAATGACATCAAATAAACAGCATCCTTTCAGTCCCATTTAATTCGTAATTCTAAAAAAAAAAAAAAACAAAAAAAAAAACATCAATACCACAATAGCACATTCGCCTCACACCTCCAGGTTCAGGGGTTCCAGTCCCGCCGGGGCCCTGTGTGTGTGGAGTTTGTATGTTCTTCCCTCTGGGTACTCCGGTTTCCTCCCCCAGTCCAAAGACATGCATGGTAGGCTGATTGGTGTGTCTAAAGTGTCCATAGTGTATGAATGTGTGTGTGTGTGTGTGTGATTGTGCCCTGCAATGGATTGGCACCCTGCCCGATGCTCCCTGGGATAGACTCCAGGTTCCCCGTGACCCTGAAAAGGAATAAGCAGTATAGAAGATGGATGGATGGATGGACATCACAATACCAACAACATCTCCAGAAAGTGTATTGCGTAATCATTTATGGCGATATCTGTATTATATCGATATATATCGCATAGCCCTGCTCGGAACTTTCATAGTAAAGGGACTGCAGCGTTAATCCGAATATTTGCAACATTAAACAGATCCAGAATCTGATTTTCTATACAGAAACCTCCGGTGTGCAAAAGATCCCAAGCGTTTGCGAAGTGTCTCCGCTCCACTATGCCCCGGGTAGTAAAGCACGGCTAATAAATTAGCTCCATTTCATGCAGCGAGACGACTTATAAGGGCTGAACGTTCAAGAAGTGGCCTACTGCCTCCAGCTTGTTTTCTTCGCTTGATGCATTAAAGCTTTATCTGCTGACACTTTTGTTCCTCCTACACCCGTAAACTCAAGCTGTGTAACCTATAGTACTTACTTCCATCAGAACCGACTTCCCCGTCATGCCTCGTCCCTGTCACACTCCGACGTTCAAGAGAAGTCTCCGCGGTCGTATCTTTT
Organism: Ameiurus melas; assembly: GCA_012411365.1. Classification (NCBI taxonomy): domain Eukaryota; kingdom Metazoa; phylum Chordata; class Actinopteri; order Siluriformes; family Ictaluridae; genus Ameiurus; species Ameiurus melas. Next base: position 10,379,114 of record CM022752.1, on the reverse strand, counting down.
TAGCGTATCTTGTCGCGCGGCTCTCTTTTCCGTTTTAGGAGGTCGGGTTTTTAATAGCACGGAGTCTCGCGGCTGTGTTTAATTTCCTTTAACGTCGTCTTCTCCGACGGCTTTTTACCGGGAGCAGCGGAGGGAATCTAATCCGCAGAATATGGCCGTAAAAAGGTGGCAGATCCGTGGGGTAAATCATGATACTAGTGCTTTAACGAGCCGACGGGTAGGCCATAAAGCCGTGATGTACGGCTGCTGAGGGACCGGAGCGGGAGCAGGGATACCCCGACACACAGCGCAGAGAAGAGCAGTCAGCCGTGACCCGGGGAAGTCGACCTGTCCCTTTCACGCTTCTCCACCATCTTTATCTCTCCTTCCGTGTGAAAACTGAGGCAAAACATCTCTGCCTTGTGTTGGTGAATACTGCAACGCATTTCTCTTTATTTTATAGATCGTGTCTGGCGAGTTTATTATCCATATGTGTCACGAGGACTTTTTTTCCCCACTCTGTATGTGTGTGTGTGTGTGTGTGCACCGGTGTCATAGCAATCCTTTGTCTCTCGCCAAGCACAGACAAGGGAGCTAATATTTCCCACAAATAATTATCCAATTAGCATCTGAATAGTAAAACCGAGTTCATTTTCAATATGTTCCAATTACAAGCTGACGAACGAGCAGTCATTATACAATCAACCGACCCAAATAAACGAAAAGCACATCTGCAGATCAGAGCAGCGAGTTCTGTCGAGAACGGCCGGTTCACGCTTCGAACGCCGCGCGACAACAATGGCTGTGACCACGCGATAATTACCCGGCCTGCAGCGGGAACGAAAGACATGCGCTCTACGCCGCAGAATGGTGCATCCGTGCTTCTGCCACTCGCGTTAATATATCATTCTAATAATAACTCTAAAATGCCTTAGCGGATTTCCTGCACCGGAATCGGTTCAAATACGATTCCAGCATTTCCTGCGTTCTCAGTGCTCCACGAGCAACGTCGGTTTCGGCTCATCGGGCCTTTTCTGACGTCTACATATAGGTACAGCCCAGAGATTCTCAGACGGTTTTGTAGCAGCAGACGTCTTTATCTGCGTAACAGATTCCAGATTTATTCCGTGAACGTTGCGAGAAATCAAACAACAGACTTGAAATCCTCACTCGGACGCTAGGAGACGTTCAAATGAAAGTCCAGGTCGGTTTTAAGGTTTTAAAGAGAAGGCGTAATTGGATACATGCTGTATGTCTGCGCTACTGAACAGAAGGGTGAAGGTTCGAGCCCAGTCATCGCCAAGCTTTCCACCGAAACCCTGTGGAACCTTCCTGGGAAGTATGAAGAAAACAATTTCACTGTGCGTACTGTAATGTATAAGTGACAAACGTGTTCTTTCTGGCTGACTGTGGATCTGAGTCACGTGACTGATCATGTGACGGTGCTTGCAGTCATGTATCGTCAGAAATTCGGAAGAGTCGGAAGTAGTTCACTTTGAGAAGCACCGGTATGGAGAATCCCATTGAGGGATGTTGAGAGCGTCTGATCTAGACCAGGTTCAGTTTGGGAATATAGAGTATACAGTCGGTCCTCCACGTTCATGGAAAGACGTGCAAAAACGCTATACTACACATAATCTAGTCATTCGACCTATTCTTGTAGGGGCTTCACTTTCAGGAGCACCACGCTTTGGACCCATGATTACAGTCGATATTTTACCAACCTTATCCAAGAGGACCAAATTTCTGATTTTAATAAAAAAAACCGCTGTGGGAAACTTAATAGAAGACGGGAACCCTGTCTGCAGAGCTCGCGGGAAGAAAGTAGCAAACACGTCCATTTTAAACGATTTCAGTGTGCGTGTCAGTACTTTTTTGTACAGCACATTTGAACAATACCGTGATAATACCGATAACCACGATAACGTTTTGCTCACGATAATTGTGATAGGAAATCGTCCTAGCATTACATCTCTAGCTAGTACAAAGACGAAGAGCATGGCGTCCCCAGACGGAGAGCCGTTCTTTAGCCCACGGAAACGTTTCTCTAAGGCACACGGTGGCTTAGTGGTTAGCATGTTTGTCTCACATCTCCAGGGTCAGGGGTTGGAGTCCTGCCGGGGCCATGTGTGTGTGGAGTTTGCATGGTTTCCTCCCCCAGTCCAAAGACATGCATGGTAAGCTGATTGGCGTGTCTGTAGTGTATGAATGAATGAGTGTGTGTGTGATTGTGTCCTGCGATGGACTGTGCCCGATGCTCCCTGGGATAGACTCCAGGTTCCCTGAAGAAGGAGTAAGCGGTAGACGATGGATGGACGGATGGATGGATATATTCAATTTATGCAACTTTGACTTCGCAAAACTCCAGAAAAAAAAAATATATAGAATGTGTATAGAAACCGACGCCCACGTTCAGGTTGTTTAGCGTGACTTTCCGAGGCGGCATTCATGACTGAAGCATGCAGCGCCGTTTTCTAAGTGAGTGCACACTCCCACACGCAAGCATGAACGCACTCTCACAGCACGCACACACACACACACACACACAAGAAAGTATTGTACAGTAGCTTTTCATCCCTCTGTCTTTTTAAGCACGTTTAAAGCAACAGCTGAACAAAAACCGAGGCTCTTCAGGATGAACCGAAGCAAACTCTGAGCCAGACGAATCCACCTGTCGACTTCTTGATTTGTTCTCGAGAACCGTTTCAGCCTCCAAAACAATCCCAGACAGGAACCTCGGCTCTCCGTGTGCATGGATACGCGTTTAAAACGACTTTCCTGCATAGCTGAGGAATTTGTTTTCAGACCGAAGAGCACACACACGCACACATGCACAGTGATTACGGCTCACCTCTTCAGGGGCATGCTTCCACTTCTGCTCAGCCTAGAAAATACATCAAGCTCCGTCCCTCTGAAATTCAATTCATCAATTCATCAGCCGTAATGGAGTAAGTGTTGGTGCGCAGAGCCGCGCGGCGGAGACACGACGGGGAAGTACTGTAGGACAGACCATGGCGAGTGTGTTATACACCGCAATGTCTTCCGCTGTCTTGTTCCAGATCAGGGCTCGCCGTGAACCATGACCCTCCCCCTACCAACCCCAACCACAGGCCTGGAGAGGACCTGTGGAGAGCGACCACAGAAACCCCCCACTACACCACATCAAATCACAGGCCTGGAGAGGAGGGGGATGAAGAGATGGAGACAGGGAGGGCGAGTGAGTGAGAGACTGAGGGAGCAGTAAAGGGCACAGAGAGAGATGATGTTTTTTTAGGCAGTAAATGATGGACAGGTTTTCAACAGATGTAGATGTAGAGCTTCTGTAGCTGGCGTGCTAGGCTGTGGAGGAAGTCAGAAAGCAAGGATAGGGCAGAGAGAGAAAGAGAGAGAGAAGGACTCGGGGTAGAAGAGGTGTATTTTATACACTGGACAGAAATTTTACGAGAGACGGTTTAATTCCTTAGAGATCACGAGCGGTGTTAGTTTTCTCTCAGCACAACAGAGTGGCATGAGCCTGTGCTGGATGGCCAGCCAGCAGGCATCCATTTTTCTTCCTCCCTCTCTCTCTCTCTCCTCTCTCTTTTTCTTTCACTCTCTCCCTTACATACACACACACACACACACACACTCTCTCTCTTTCTCTCACTCTCTCCCTCACATACACACACACACACTACCTATCTCTCACGCTCTCTCGTTCTTACATACACACACACATACTCTCTCTCTCTCTCACTCTCTCTCCCTCACACACGCACTCTCTCTGACACTCTCTCTCTTTCTTACACACACACACACTCTCTCTCTCTCTCTCTCATTCTCTTAAAATGGGCTTTTTAAACAATATTGTTGTGTTTTTACCATTACCTTTGTGTTAGCACACCTACTTATGCTATCTATCTATCTATCTATCTATCTATCTATCTATCTATCTATCTATCTATCTATCTATCTATCTATCTATCTATCTGTTTGTCTATCTGTTTGTTTATCTATTCAAGAAGCTACATGTATTTATTAGATGTAAAATGCTGTAAAAAAAAAACGGTGAACACATCATGAATGGTTCAAATAAAGGACACAAGTCTCTCTCTCTCTCTCTCTCTCTCTCTCTCTCTCTCTCTCTCTGGCATTCATTCTTTCATTTCTCCTTCTCTTCTGTTGCTGTCCTTTACTCCAGCAGAGGTCTTAAGAATATGCCAGAGCCATAGAATCAGTGACGTACAGCAAAAAGTTTCTTTTTTTGCAAGTGTGTGTGTGTGTGTGTGTGTGTGTGTGTGTGTTATCCTAAATAAATCTTAGATGTATGAGGCAGCGGAAAATGAAAGAGAAATAGGGAGCCACAGAAATAGGGAGCTGCTTATTACTTGGTCATGCTCGCTCATAGCGAGTCTCAGAAACCGCAAGCATCCGAGCCGTTTGCGTTTCTTGTTAAAACCATTGACGGATGGTAACGTTAACTCAAAGTGAACACCAGGGTGTGTTGTTGCTGTTGACGAATAAAATAAGCCACTTCGATTGTACAGATACTCAACCAGGCTTAGTGTAGCTTCTCCACCGAGAAGGGCAGGTCACGTACATCGAGATGCGCTTAGAAAGAAGACCTAAAGATCAGAAACGCCTGTCCGAGGCGGCGCTTAGTGATTCGTTTAGTGGCTTGAAGTGAGAAAATTGCTGCAGTGAGAATAGATACGCTTCAGATTCAGTTATTTTGGAGAAATTCTTTGCATCCTCCTCAGAGATGGCATTCCTATCGTTTATGAAAGTTTAAAATATATAAATATATATATAGACACGATTAGCGAATGGCATGAATATAGAAATGTAATAACAGCACACATTAACTCCGAGGACATCTCCCGCACACCCGAGGCATGAGTGCGTGTCTGAGACGGGGTTTCAGCTGTCACTTGTCAGGTTCTGTCACGAGGAAAGAGAACATGAAATATTCCGAAGGAAAGATCTCCCTCGTCTGCTTCCCGGTCTGTCTGAAACGACAGTGATTTAAAAGCAACTTGTTGCTCCAGAGTTCTTCAGGTTGTGTCGTCGCCATCTCGCGTTCTTATCTCACTCGTCAGACGAGAAGCTCAAAGGACATGCATGGGGCGGCTGTGGTGCAGTTGATAGAGCGGGTTGTCCACTAATCGTAGGGTTGGTGGTTCGATTCCCGGCCCGAGTGACTCCACATGCCGAAGTGTCCTTGGACGAGACACTGAACCCCAAGTTGCTCCTGATGGCAAGCTAGCTCCTTGCATAGCAGCTCTGCTACCATTGGTGTGAGAATGTTAGAATGAGACACGCTCATGTAAAGTGCTTCGGATAAAAGCACTATGTAAGTGCACATTTAACAATTTAGGACACATGCGGTTCAGGACAGGAGATGGTTCCGTGTTTTACCACAATCACATCTGCTATAAATATAGCTCACATAGACATCCTAACATAGACACGCCGTCTGCCCGTGTGTTCGTACGAAGCATTAAGCAGAACTTGTGACTTTCACCTCGAGCATGTCCTTCAAGTTGCTGTTTTTATCTTTGCCGGCAAAAATCACACGCAAACTAAGTAATTAGCAGCTCCTCCATTTTGTTTCATTTTCCGCCGGCTCCCACGTCCGTGAAGTTCCATTCATTCCCACATCTTTTTATTCTCACGCACGTCCATTTTATTTTTAATCCCCCCCAACCCCGGTCACACTCTTTTAGAGTGTGTTTCTTATTCTGAGAGTTGTGAGGCTCACCACTGTAATACTGAACCAATATCTACTGATTACATATATACGAGTCAGGGGAAAGGGAAATTGCCGGATTGCGGAGCAGTGCTGGATACTGTGCGTGTGTGTGTATGTGTGTGTGTGTGTGTGTGTGTGTGAGAGAGAGAGAGAGAGAGTTCAATTAGGAATTGTTATTGTAAAATCCTGCATAATAATTGTTTATGGTTATAGACATTATGTCGTACATTAAAAATAAAAGAGAACGCAATTTCCCCGTAACAATTTTGTGTTGGTTATTAATGTGTCTTGTGTAGTTTGTGTAGAAATTCTGATGATTGGAGTATGGTACAGTGCATGGGATGCTTATCTGAATTGTATTGTGTGTGTGTGTGTGTGTGTGTGTGTGTGTGTGTGTGTGTGTGTGTGTGTGTGTGAGAGTGGTCAGTAGTGTCATTTCTGGTGAATGGTTCTGGTCTTTCCTGCTTTTAGTGCTCGAGCTCCTGCTGTCACTTCATGCTTCACTTCCTTCTGCTCTTCACCATCTGAATGATTCCTCTCTCTCTCTCTCTCTCCTCTTTCCACCACATTCTTGCTATTCTCTCTGCTTCCTCAGTTTCCCTCTTTTGTTCTCTCTCTCTCTCTCTAGAGCGTAAGCATAGTGGAAATGTCATCCCTTTTTTTCCCCATTAATAATCTTTCTTACATCTCAGGGCCACCAGCCAATGCTTAAAGCATACAGTGTTTCCACGCTTACACCTCTTGCTTTAATCACAGCATGTCAACTCCCTCTCGCAGAAAGACATGCAGCGGGCCACAGCCTCGAGATCAGCTCACCCTCTAAACCCACTCACTCGCTTGAGGAGATTAAAGAGACGAAACCGGTTCTAGATCAGAGCTCTGGCAGAATCCTCCTCTCTCAGACTCCAGGGGTTGTCCCAAATTCCCGGCAAAAAGATTTCCATACAAACAATTAGCATGCAGAGCACAGAGAAACCGTACCTGCGAGGTCTGTTCGGTTCAAACACGAAATATTTTTGTCTGGTATTAAAGTGAAAGTGCTACTAGTTTGGGAATCAAAAAAACAAACATGGCATGACATAAAAATGAATGGAATACTAGTTATTATTTACTAGCATTAACCAGCATATTGATGCCAATGAACCTGATATTTGCAAACTCTGGATATCTAGGCATAATTTTTTATTTATTTATTAATTTTTTTCAGTTGTTGCTTTGCTTTGTTTCGGAGCTGAATGATGTCTAGTTCGTGATGATTGTTGATGTTCCTAGCTATTAGGGCAGATAAATGATACTTTTAACAACTGGTCAAGGCTGAATGAAATTTAATTGGTGTCTAGGGTGCTGAAATGCAGACAGATAAAAGCGCTGCTGAAATACATCTTGCCATAAGAGCTATTATCCATGGTGCTGTAATGCATACAGAATACTCGCTTCTGCACTGAGAGCTAAGCTGGACATAGAAACTAGCTGTCTCAAAAGCAGGGATGTCTGTGTACAGTTGTGTCCTCCAACATCGCTGCAGGTTTTCTCTCCACTCAAGTTCTTGTTACCCAGCTTTAGGCTAAGATGAACTAATTAAACACAGAATCAGATGTGACTCCTCCTTGGTTCGAATGAAAACCTGCAGCCATGGTGCACCTTTATGGGTAAGGTTAGACACTCGTATTCCAGTGTATGTGGTACGTATTTGTTAGTAAGCATGGCAAAGAAAGTGGAAGAGGTCATTTGTCTGACATGCTGTTGTTCAAATGCAAACATGCGCTGGTATCTTGTATTCGACTGTATAAGATTGAGTGGCTAAAAAAAAGTCACTGTCTTGCTTCAAACTATTTCAGGTCAGAATACGGTGTTTGTGGTGTGATTATGTGATTCTGATGTTTGTGGTGAACAAAGTGATCTGCACAATGAAACCTGTGCCTGCTGTCAGAAAGATTCTTTTTTGTTGCTGCCCGTGGCCCTGAAACAGATTGGATCTTACTTGATGCTATCTTTGGTACTGAATACACTGGCAAAGGGGATAATGGCGTCGACGCTGACCATGGTACTGAAACGCAGCCTGTTTTTGTCGACACCCCTGTCCATGGTGCTGCACTTCCATGTGGTTTGATGTTTCTATCCATGGTGCTGAAGTTCAGCGCGTTTTAGTAATGTCGCTATCCATGGTGCTGTCGGGGGTTCAGTGGGTCGTGGTACTTGTTCCGGTGTTACGCCACTGTCTCAATGTGTTACTCTGAAGAAGTCACACTACGTTGAAGACAAAGTCACACAAAATTTGTACTGTAAACCCCTATTGGAATTATGCTTCTGTGTGTACACATACATTATACGGAACGGTCATACTGCCACAGAGATCAAAAACAATTATCAATGCTGTCTGTGTAAGATTTGTTTTTCAGCATGGTTTAGTAGGTAAAGAGGCACCTCGGGGTAAATTGTGGCATTTCTAAAGATGAGAGTGCGAATCAGAGTGCATCATGACGAAGGCTGAGGAATCTTACAGGGCCGGGCACACTGAGTGCCAAACATGGCCACCAGAGCATGCGAGAGAAAGGTCAGCACCTCCATCTGCATTATTCATGAGGTTCAGAGGATTTTCATTTCTCGATAAAGCTCAGCTTCGCTTTCTTCTTCACCAGGACAGTGCCAAATCTAATCTTGTACCCTACTGTACTCTCCACATACATCCACCCTGCTGTACTCTCCACATACATCCACCCTGCTGTACTCTCCACATACATCCACCCTGCTGTACTCTCCACATACATCCACCCTGCTGTACTCTCCACATACATCCACCCTACTGTACTCTCCACATACATCCACCCTGCTGTACTCTCCACATACATCCACCCTGCTGTACTCTCCACATACATCCACCCTGCTTTACTCTCCACATACATCCACCCTGCTGTACTCTCCACATACATCCACCCTACTGTACTCTCCACATACATCCACCCTGCTGTACTCTCCACATACATCCACCCTGCTGTACTCTCCACATACATCCACCCTGCTGTACTCTCCACATACATCCACCCTGCTTTACTCTCCACATACATCCACCCTGCTGTACTCTCCACATACATCCACCCTGCTGTACTCTCCACATACATCCACCCTGCTGTACTCTCCACATACATCCACCCTGCTGTACTCTCCACATACATCCACCCTGCTGTACTCTCCACATACATCCACCCTGCTTTACTCTCCACATACATCCACCCTGCTGTACTCTCCACATACATCCACCCTGCTGTACTCTCCCCTAAAAATCCACTCTATTGCACTCTCCCCTACAAATCCACACTGCTGTACTCTCCACATACATCCACCCTGCTTTACTCTCCACATACATCCACCCTGCTGTACTCTCCACATACATCCACCCTGCTTTACTCTCCACATACATCCACCCTGCTGTACTCTCCACATACATCCACCCTGCTGTACTCTCCACATATATTGACCCTGCTGTACTCTCCATATACATCCACCCTGCTGTACTCTCCATATACATCCACCCTGCTTTACTCTCCACATACATCCACCCTGCTGTACTCTCCACATACATCCACCCTGCTGTACTCTCCACATACATCCACCCTGCTGTACTCTCCACATACATCCACCCTGCTGTACTCTCCATATACATCCACCCTGCTGTACTCTCCATATACATCCACCCTGCTTTACTCTCCACATACATCCACCCTGCTGTACTCTCCACATACATCCACCCTGCTGTACTCTCCACATACATCCACCCTGCTGTACTCTCCACATACATCCACCCTGCTGTACTCTCCATATATATTGACCCTGCTGTACTCTCCATATACATCAACCCTGCTGTACTCTCCCCTACAAATCCACTCTACTGTACTCTCCACATACATCCACCCTGCTGTACTATCCACATACATCCACCCTGCTGTACTCTCCATATATATTGACCCTGCTGTACTCTCCATGTACATCCACCCTGCTGTACTCTCCCCTAAAAATCCACTCTATTGCACTCTCCCCTACAAATCCACTCTACTGTACTCTCCACATACATCCACCCTGCTGTACTCTCCATATACATCCACCCTGCTGTACTCTCCACATACATCAACCCTGCTGTACTCTCCATATACATCCACCCTGCTGTACTCTCCACATACATCAACCCTGCTGTACTCTCCCCTACAAATCCACTCTACTGTACTCTCCACATACATCCACCCTGCTGTACTCTCCATATACATCCACCCTGCTGTACTCTCCCCTACAAATCCACTCTGCTGTACTCTCCCCTACAAATCCACTCTACTGTACTCTCCACATACATCCACCCTGCTGTACTCTCCATATACATCCACCCTGCTGTACTCTCCACATACATCAACCCTGCTGTACTCTCCATATACATCCACCCTGCTGTACTCTCCACATACATCCACCCTGCTGTACTCTCCCCTACAAATCCACTCTGCTGTACTCTCCCCTACAAATCCACTCTACTGTACTCTCCACATACATCCACCCTGCTGTACTCTCCATATACATCAACCATGCTGTACTGTCCCCTACAAATCCACTCTACTGTACTCTCCCTACAAATCCACCCTGCTGTACGGTCCCCTACAAATCCACCCTGCTGTATCTCCCCTACATATCCACCCTGCTGTGTCTCCTTACATATCCACCCTGCTGTATCTCCTCTCATATTCACCATGCTGTATCTCCCCCAAATCCACTCTACTGTAACTCCCCTACATATCCACCCTGCTGTGTCTCCTTACATATCCACCATGCTGTATCTCCCTTCATGTCCACCCTGCTGTAACTCCCAAACATATCCACCCTGCTCTATCTCCCCTACATATCCACCCTGCTGTATCTCCCCTACACATCCACCCGCTGTATCTCCCACATATCCACCCTGCTGATCTCCCCACATATCCACCCTGCTATCTCCTACATCCACCCTGCTGTATCTCCCTACATATCCACCCTGCTGTATCTCCCTTACATATCCACCCTGCTGTATCTCTCCTACATATCCACCCTGCTGTATCTCCCCTACATATCCACCCTGCTGTATCTCCTTACATATCCACCCTGCTGTATCTCCCTACATATCCACCCTGCTGTATCTCCCTACATATCCACCCTGCTGTATCTCCCTACATATCCACCCTGCTGTATCCCCCTACATATCCACCCTGCTGTATCTCCCCTACATATCACCCTGCTGTATCTCCCTACATATCCACCCTGCTGTATCTCCCCTACACATCCACCCTGCTGTATCTCCCTTACATATCCACCCTGCTGTATTCCCCTACATATCCACCCTGCTGTATCTCCCCTACATATCCACCCTGCTGTATCTCCCTACATATCCACCCTGCTGTATCTCCCCTACATATCCACCCTGCTGTATCTCCCTACATATCCACCCTGCTGTATCTCCCCTATAATCCACCCTGCTGTATCTCCCACATATCCACCCTGCTGTATCTCCTACATATCTAACCCTGCTGTATCTCTCTATAATCCACCCTGCTGTATCTCCCCTACATATCCAACCCTGCTGTATCTCCCAACATATCCAACCCTGCTGTATCTCCCCTACATATCCACCCTGCTGTATCTCCCTACATATCCACCCTGCTGTATCTCCCTACATATCCACCCTGCTGTATCTCCCCTATAATCCACCCTGCTGTATCTCCCCTACATATCCACGCTGCTGTATCTCCCTTACATATCCACCCTGCTGTATCTCCCTACATATCCACCCTGCTGTATCTCCCCTACATATCCACCCTGCTGTATCTCCCCTACATATCCACCCTGCTGTATCTCCCTACATATCCACCCTGCTGTATCTCCCTACATATCCACCCTGCTGTATCTCCCTACATATCCACCCTGCTGTATCTCCCTACATATCCACCCTGCTGTATCTCCCCTACACATCCACCCTGCTGTATCTCCCTACATATCCACCCTGCTGTATCTCCCCTACATATCCACCCTGCTGTATCTCCCTACATATCCACCCTGCTGTATCTCCCCTACATATCCACCCTGCTGTATCTCCCCTACATATCCACCCTGCTGTATCTCCCTACATATCCACCCTGCTGTATCTCCCTACATATCCACCCTGCTGTATCTCCCCTACATATCCACCCTGCTGTATCTCCCTACATATCCACCCTGCTGTATCTCCCTACATATCCACCCTGCTGTATCTCCCCTACATATCCACCCTGCTGTATCTCCCTACATATCCAACCCTGCTGTATCTCCTACATATCCAACCCTGCTGTATCTCCCCTACATATACACCCTGCTGTATCTCCCTACATATCCACCCTGCTGTATCTCCCTACATATCCACCTTGCTGTATCTCCCCTACATATCCACCCTGCTGTATCTCCCCTACATATCCACCCTGCTGTATCTCCCTACATATCCACCCTGCTGTATCTCCCTACATATCCACCCTGCTGTATCTCCCTACATATCCACCCTGCTGTATCTCTCTTACATATCCACCCTGCTGTATCTCCCCTACGTATCCACCTTGCTGTATCTCCCTACATATCCACCCTGCTGTATCTCCCTACATATCCACCCTGCTGTATCTCCCCTACGTATCCACCTTGCTGTACTCTCCCCTACATGTCAACCCTGCTGTACTCTCCCTTTTTAGTTTGATGAGGATGGAGACTCATAGAACACACAGCCTGAAGATGGAAAACTCTATACGAGGAAACAGTATATCATCCTTGTTTAGTTTGTCCAAGTGCAATAGCACTGTTTAAATATAGCACTCATTATACTGCAAACCTGGGGTGATTGTGTGTGTGTGTGTGTGTGTGTGTGTGTGTGTGTGCGTGCGTGTGCGTGTGTGTTCATCAGGGAATGAACCAGTGGGGGGCTTCCACACAACTTGTGTCACCCCAGAGACGGCAATTAAAATGACTCTGGAAGGCGTGTGTGTGTGTGTGTGTGTGTTTACATACATATGCCACTCTGCATGTAAGTGGGTTTTTGTGAAATCTCCCCAGTACTTTGTTGCTGTAATAAGACCCATGAAATATTAACATGCTCCTCTGGCAGAATGCTTCATAAATTGTATTCAGAATTGTATTTACCCACCAGTCTTGCTTTCTCATAATTGAGAAGGAAAAACACAAGATGAAAACAGTTATTTAAATCCCACGAATGCACCCAAAGATCGTAATATCACTTTAGCACATTGCATTATCGCAAGATGAACAGAACCCTGGTTGTTAAGTTCATCCAATGACGTGCAGTGACCTTCCTCTGAATCTCAAATCATGGCCGTAACTTGAGAGAGGTAACTTGATAAAGTAAATATTACATTATCAACCCATTGTTGACTAAAATGATATGTCTCCAAGTCTATTTCGGGTAAGATGTAATATTTTTGTATCTGTATGAAAGTGGTTAAAGTCAGATGCATCTGTATGAAGGTAATTAGAGTCAGATGTATCTGTATGAAAGTGGTTAGAGTCAGATATATCTGTATGAAGGTAAATAGAGTCAGATGTATCTGTATGAAAGTGGTTAGAGTCAGATGTATCTGTATGAAAGTAGTTAGAGTCAGATGTATCTGTATGAAAGTGGTTAGAGTCAGATGTATCTGTATGAACGTAGTTAGAGTCAGATGTATCTGTATGAAGGTGGTTAGAGTCAGATGTATCTGTATGAAGGTGGTTAGAGTCAGATGTATCTGTATGAAAGTACTTAGAGTCAGATGTATCTGTATGAAAGTGGTTAAAGTCAGATGTATCTGTATGAAAGTGGTTAGAGTCAGATATATCTGTATGAAAGTGGTTAGAGTCAGATGTATCTGTATGAAAGTGGTTAGAGTCAGATATATCTGTATGAAAGTGGTTAGAGTCAGATGTATCTGTATGAAAGTGGTTAGAGTCAGATATATCTGTATGAAAGTGGTTAGAGTCAGATATATCTGTATGAAAGTGGTTAGAGTCAGATATATCTGTATGAAAGTGGTTAGAGTCAGATGTATCTGTATGAAAGTGGTTAGAGTCAGATGTATCTGTATGAAAGTGGTTAGAGTCAGATATATCTGTATGAAAGTGGTTAGAGTCAGATATATCTGTATGACAGTGGTTAGAGTCAGATATATCTGTATGAAAGTGGTTAGAGTCAGATATATCTGTATGAAAGTGGTTAGAGTCAGATATATCTGTATGAAAGTGGTTAGAGTCAGATATATCTGTATGAAAGTGGTTAGAGTCAGATATATCTGTATGGCAGTGGTTAGAGTCAGATATATCTGTATGGCAGTGGTTAGAGTCAGATATATCTGTATGAAAGTGGTTAGAGTCAGATATATCTGTATGGCAGTGGTTAGAGTCAGATATATCTGTATGGCAGTGGTTAGAGTCAGATATATCTGTATGAAAGTGGTTAGAGTCAGATATATCTGTATGAAAGTGGTTAGAGTCAGATGTATCTGTATGAAAGTGGTTAGAGTCAGATGTATCTGTATGAAGGTGGTTAGAGTCAGATGTATCTGTATGAAAGTGGTTAGAGTCAGATATATCTGTATGAAGGTGATTAGAGTCAGATGGCGTTAATCGATCTGAGAGATTCAGCTCTGTATTTGTTGCATACATATTTACTGATCATAAGATTGGAACTGAATAAAAGAGCTCACATAACCGTCCTAGGCTTTTCTTTAGGTTATGTTGATTGTATGGTTGGTTTAGAAGTCTATGGAGAGTTAGTTAGTAGGTGCTGTCAAACAACAGATTGGCTTAAAGCCAGTTTTTGGTTACAGCGTGACACAAGCATGAGTTATGATGACGTTTTCTTGGTGGTTGTGGTGTAAATACCTTTGTCATTGCTGCATGGCCACGCTTACAGTGTAGGCTGTTTTTTTTTTTTTACATTCCTCTGAATTAATCAGGCTGGTGTTAATTTTATTTTAATCACGGACTGTACACACTGTATATAACCTACATAACTCTTTGACATGCACATCACACTAATGCGTATGCTGTTAGTGCGTATCCCGCTGCTGCCTCTTTCGAACTGTAGTAGCGGACATACTTAAAATGATCGTCATTTTCTTTTCCCCCTCCTCCATTTCCTCCTGGAGTCCCACTCACCAGTCAGCTCTCCCCATCAAAGAACAGCTCCCATCCAGGGAGGACGAAGTCTCATCAGTGCTTCCATCCAAGACACGTGGAACCAACCATTCAAGTCTTTTCATAACACACTCAGAGGGACGCGTAATTTTGCTGTCAGGCTTTGAATTCACAATCTCCGGACAATAAGGCAGATGCTTTTGTGTTGCACCACTGCTATTTGGGCCGGCCCTCTTTCTGTGTTATAAAATGGAGTAAAAGGGTCAGCGATAAGGGTTCTGCTAAAATCTCCGACTGTAATAAGACGCTGTGTAAAAGGAAGTACGTCCGTGGCCAGTGTTCTGCTTGAATAGCTCATGTGTTCACTGACACTGAAGTGCAGGTTAAGTGTGTCAGCATGACTGGGGACATAAATGACTTAATAAATAATAAATAACCAAGCCCAAGTGGATGCACAATGGGACAGGGGTGTTTGCCGTGTGTGTGTGTGTGTGTGTGTGTGTGTTTGTGTGTGTGTGTGTGTTTACTGAGCCCATGTGTGCAAGTGATTTAGATAAGCCTGTGTAATTGCCCTCATTACTGCCACTGTGTTTGAGTAGCTTTGCCGTTCGGGCCGTAGCGGGGATTGAGTGTGCGCTGCAAAGAGGTGCTCGAGCTCGCACGCAAGTAAGGCTGGCCATGCGTGGGTTCGTCGCTTTCCCACAAGCGCACGCACACGCACACGCACACGCAAACACAAGAACAACCCAACATGAGGTTAGCTGCTCTGCCGCTCTATAATTTACAGCCTTTCCATTCAGATCTACCTACACACGCACAAATGCAGACACTCCTGCCGTCTGAGTGATGGCCTGCTAGCTCCGAGCGCATGTGCTTAATGTCACTGATGCCGTGTCTGGACAAACGCTACGGAGAAATCACCAGCACGCAGCAAGCATCGCTGTCCTCTCATCAATCCTCCGCTCTATTTATAACACATCTGCAGCTGTGAACAGAAGGAGCAAGCAATTTTCAAAACAGGGACAGGCAGGGAGCAGGCATGTACAGAAACACATTCGGACTGTTGGCTTATATCGAGTACTGAACATCATCTAGTTCTACAACTAACAAATGCAACTAGTTTGCTGTTCTACAACTAACTGCATTGGAACTGACAGGCGGATAGGCAACACCCCATTCACCTGGACTGGCAGACGCATACGCAATGCCCCTTTCACTTGGACTGACAGACACAGAGGCAACATCCCATTTATTGGGGTTCAAACAGGCACAGCAGTCCTTCAACGAGATAGACAGATAGAGAAGCCACACCTCTTTCACTAAGGCAGGCAAAACTATGAGGCCGTGCCTCTTTTACTGGGATGGAGAGGCACAGAGACTATTCCCACTTAAATGGGACTGAGGCATAGCAGCCACACCTCCTTCACTGGGACAGACAGAGACAGAGGCCACACCTCCTTCACTGGTACTGACAAACACAGAGGACACACCTCCTTCACTGGGACTGACAGACACAGAGGCCATACCTCCTTCACTGGGACTGACAGATACAGAGGCCATACCTCCTTCACTGGGACTGACAGATACAGAGGCCACACCTCCTTCAATAAGATAGAGAGATACAGAGGCCACACCTCTTTCAATGAGATAGACAGACACAGAGGCCACACCTCCTTCACTGGTACTGACAAACACAGAGGCCATACCTCCTTCACTGGGACTGACAGATACAGAGGCCACACCTCCTTCAATTAGATAGAGAGATACAGAGGCCACACCTCCTTCACTGGTACTGAAAAACACAGAGGCCACACCTCCTTCACTGGGACTGACAGATACAGAGGCCACACCTCCTTCAATTAGACAGACAGACACAGAGGCCACACCTCCTTCACTGGTACTGACAAACACAGAGGCCATACCTCCTTCACTGGGACTGACAGATACAGAGGCCACACCTCCTTCAATTAGACAGACAGACACAGAGGCCACACCTCCTTCACTTGGACTGACAGACACAGAGGCCACACCTCCTTCAATGAGATGGACAGATACAGCGGCCACACCTCCTTCAATTAGACAGACAGACACAGCGGCCACACCTCCTTCAATTAGACAGACAGACACAGAGGCCACACCTCCTTCACTTGGACTGACAGACACAGAGGCGACACCTCCTTCAATGAGATGGACAGATACAGCGGCCACACCTCCTTCACTGAGGGACAGATACAGAAGCCCCTCTGGAAGACACCAGAAGCCTAATATGAGTATTTTACACTAGACCCTATACTAACTACACTACCCCCTACATTACTTTATACATATAGCCTTTTTCACCCTGAGCATAGGGCACTTGGTAGCGGTTTTTTTTTTGTTTGTTTGTTTACTGTGTGAGGACGGACGTTTTTCAGACTCTTTATTGTTAATAAACCAGCTTTAATCAGACTATTTTCTATGTCATGTTTTGTTTCTGTGTAGCTGCTTGTTTTGTTTTGTTTCTTTATTAAGTAGTCCAACATCGTTTCGTAAGACTACGTTAATATTTGATGCGCAGGATGTTAATGGTGTTGGCAACATTTTGGCAAGACTTTCTTGATGGTTGTCTCGGAGAAGGCTCCTGCCTCATCCTGTTTATTGTATGTACATTTGTAATGCAAATAGAGTCTAATCTGTTGTTTATCCTACAGCGCTGCAGTCCCAGAGCGAGGCTGATTAAACTATTTAGGTCGTTTATTCCGATGACATTATGCGGCTTATAAATCTCGTGTTTTGGTGTGTTGTTATTAATACTTCTTTATTTAACAGAAAATCTTTTAAGACAAAATGTCCCTCAGAAGTATTAAGAATGAATGTCCCCAATACTCAAACGCACTGTTTTTCTCACTGTTCTATAAAATTGTATCAAATTTAAACCTGCCACATCCTACAGCCTAAACTACGGGTGGGCAATCTTATCCGGAAAGGGCCGGTGTGGGCGCAGGTTTTCACTCCAACCAAGCAGAAGCCACACCTGAATCTATTGGAAACCAAGATCAACTGATTAAACAGGTGGAATCAGGTGTGGCTCCTGTTTGGTTGGAATGAAAACCTGCACCCACACCGGCGCTTTCCGGAAAAGATTGCCCACCCTACTGCACTCACCCTAGATAACCAGACTAAACCCTACTGCACTCACCCTAGATAACCAGACTAAACCCTACTGCACTCACCCTAGATAACCAGACTAAACCCTACTGCACTCACCCTAGATAACCAGACTAAACCCTACTGCACTCACCCTAGATAACCAGACTAAACCCTACTGCACTCACCCTAGATAACCAGACTAAACCCTACTGCACTCACCCTAGATAACCAGACTAAACCCTACTGCACTCACCCTAGATAACCAGACTAAACCCTACTGCACTCACCCTAGATAACCAGACTAAACCCTACTGCACTGTCACTAGATAACCAGCCTAAACCCTACTGCACTCACCCTAGATAACCAGACTAAACCCTACTGCACTCACCCTAGATAACCAGCCTAAACCCTACTGCACTGTCACTAGATAACCAGACTAAACCCTACTGCACTCACCCTAGATAACCAGCCTAAACCCTACTGCACTCACCCTAGATAACCAGACTAAACCCTACTGCACTGTCACTAGATAACCAGACTAAACCCTACTGCACTCACCCTAGATAACCAGCCTAAACCCTACTGCACTCACCCTAGATAACCAGCCTAAACCCTACTGCACTGTCACTAGATAACCAGCCTAAACCCTACTGCACTCACCCTAGATAACCAGACTAAACCCTACTGCACTCACCCTAGATAACCAGACTAAACCCTACTGCACTCACCCTAGATAACCAGCCTAAACCCTACTGCACTCACCCTAGATAACCAGACTAAACCCTACTGCACTCACCCTAGATAACCAGACTAAACCCTACTGCACTGTCACTAGATAACCAGCCTAAACCCTACTGCACTCACCCTAGATAACCAGACTAAACCCTACTGCACTCACCCTAGATAACCAGACTAAACCCTACTGCACTCACCCTAGATAACCAGACTAAACCCTACTGCACTCACCCTAGATAACCAGACTAAACCCTACTGCACTGTCACTAGATAACCAGACTAAACCCTACTGTACTCAACCCTAGATAAACAGCCTAAACCCTACTGCACTCTCCCTAGATAACCAGCCTAAACCCTACTGCACTCACCCTAGATAACCAGCCTAAACCCTACTGCACTGTCACTAGATAACCAGCCTAAACCCTACTGCACTCACCCTAGATAACCAGACTAAACCCTACTGCACTCACCCTAGATAACCAGACTAAACCCTACTGCACTGTCACTAGATAACCAGACTAAACCCTACTGCACTCACCCTAGATAACCAGACTAAACCCTACTGCACTGTCACTAGATAACCAGACTAAACCCTACTGCACTCACCCTAGATAACCAGCCTAAACCCTACTGCACTCACCCTAGATAACCAGACTAAAACCTATACTGACGCACCCTAGATAACCAGACTAAACCCTACTGCACTGTCACTAGATAACCAGCCTAAACCCTACTGCACTCACCCTAGATAACCAGACTAAACCCTACTGCACTCACCCTAGATAACCAGACTAAACCCTACTGCACTCACCCTAGATAACCAGACTAAACCCTACTGCACTCACCCTAGATAACCAGACTAAACCCTACTGCACTCACCCTAGATAACCAGACTAAACCCTACTGCACTCACACTAGATAACCAGACTAAACCCTACTGCACTCACCCTAGATAACCAGACTAAACCCTACTGCACTGTCACTAGATAACCAGACTAAACCCTACTGCACTCACCCTAGATAACCAGCCTAAACCCTACTGCACTCACCCTAGATAACCAGACTAAACCCTACTGCACTCACCCTAGATAACCAGACTAAACCCTACTGCACTGTCACTAGATAACCAGCCTAAACCCTACTGCACTCACCCTAGATAACCAGCCTAAACCCTACTGCACTCACCCTAGATAACCAGACTAAACCCTACTGCACTCACTAGATAACCAGCCTAAACCCTACTGCACTCACCCTAGATAACCAGACTAAACCCTACTGCACTCACCCAGATAACCAGACTAAACCCTACTGCACTGTCACCAGATAACCAGCCTAAACCCTACTGCACTCACCTAGCCACAAACCCTACTGCACTCACCCTAGATAACCAGACTAAACCCTACTGCACTCACCCTAGATAACCAGACTAAACCCTACTGCACTCACCCTAGATAACCAGACTAAACCCTACTGCACTGTCACTAGATAACCAGCCAAACCCTACTGCACTCACCCTAGATAACCAGACTAAACCCTACTGCACTCACCCTAGATAACCAGACTAAACCCTACTGCACGTCACCAGATAACCAGACTAAACCCTACTGCACTCACCCTAGATAACCAGACTAAACCCTACTGCACTGTCACTAGATAACCAGACTAAACCCTACTGCACTCACCCTAGATAACCAGCCTAAACCCTACTGCACTCACCCTAGATAACCAGACTAAACCCTACTGCACTCACCCTAGATAACCAGACTAAACCCTACTGCACTGTCACTAGATAACCAGACTAAACCCTACTGCACTCACCCTAGATAACCAGACTAAACCCTACTGCACTCACCCTAGATAACCAGACTAAACCCTACTGCACTCACCCTAGATAACCAGACTAAACCCTACTGCACTCACCCTAGATAACCAGACTAAACCCTACTGCACTCACCCTAGATAACCAGACTAAACCCTACTGCACTCACCCTAGATAACCAGACTAAACCCTACTGCACTCACCCTAGATAACCAGACTAAACCCTACTGCACCTCACTAGATAACCAGCCTAATCCCTACTGCACTCACCCTAGATAACCCACCAAACCCCTACTGCACTCACCCTAGATAACCAGACTAAACCCTACTGCACTCACCTAGATAACCAGACTAAACCCTACTGCACTGTCACTAGATAACCAGACTAAACCCTACTGCACTCACCCTAGATAACCAGACTAAACCCTACTGCACTCACCCTAGATAACCAGACTAAACCCTACTGCACTCACCCTAGATAACCAGACTAAACCCTACTGCACTCACCCTAGATAACCAGACTAAACCCTACTGCACTGTCACTAGATAACCAGACTAAACCCTACTGCACTCACCCTAGATAACCAGCCTAAACCCTACTGCACTCACCCTAGATAACAGATAAACCCTACTGCACTCACCCTAGATAACCAGCTAAAACCCTACTGCACTCACCCTAGATAACCAGACTAAACCCTACTGCACTGTCACTAGATAACCAGACTAAACCCTTCTGCACCTCACCCTAGATAACCAGACTAAACCCTACTGCACTGTCACTAGATAACCAGACTAAACCCTACTGCACTGTCACTAGATAACCAGCCTAAACCCTACTGCACTCACCCTAGATAACCAGCCTAAACCCTACTGCACTCACCCTAGATAACCAGACTAA
>CM022752.1:10337666-10352666 GCA_012411365.1 Ameiurus melas | reverse complement strand
CAGAGAGACAGATGGAGGAGACGTTCCTTTCCCAGTCTCAGTCCTGAGCGCGAGCATTAAAAACAGAGAGAGAGAGAGAGAGAGACAGAAAGAGCACACAGAAACAGACGACTTTGCTGTCCTTAAACTGAAGGTCGTGTGAGTTGAGGCTGTGTGTAATTGTGACAGTGATGATTAGCACCCCGCTGCGCCACGCTAACACGCCACGTCGCCTTCGTGCGTGTACAGACGCTTCGTTTCAGCAACCCGAGCGCGTGAACGCACACAGCGAAGGAGCAGAAAGCTCTTCCTCCTAATGGAGCCGGCTATTGTGCAGCCACTCCATCCTGCGTGACATTAGCTGGCAGCGTGCGGATGCCATTACACGCCTCCTGCTAATGCATGACTGAGATTTCTTACACCATTCTCCCTCTTAGCTTTTCCTCAGCGTCTGCCTGCATTGCCGTAATTGGAAAAGTGCTTTTGGCTTCCTGTTCTGCCCATACTAGCATTTTCTAAAGGTGTGTTCAAAAGCGGTGGGTTTGCAGACAAAGGAGCTTAAATAGAGCTGCACATGATAATGGTTAACGAGTCTGTAAATGAAATCAATAAAATAAACAAAAGCGAGGTCTCAGGGAATGCTTTAAAATGTCTGCATGTTTGTGTAATAGCACGCGCAAGTGTTGCGTTCCATTCCAGTCGAGTTTGAATGAAGAAAAACAAGATAGGAGTATGATAAAATGCTGCTCAAACACCAGCTGAACCTGAACCAAGTGGGCGTGGCCTAATATTGTAAGCACAAATTTGATTGACAGGTCTGAGAGTGTTTTACAACACATGTACCAATTTACTCATTAACTTTTCCTTACTAGGTTAGCACTATTTATATCTTTGCTCAATAGGTTAAAATTCGCTCACTAGTTAGATTTTGTTTGCTAGACTAGCTATTGCTCGTTAGTTATATTTTGCTTGCTAGTTACCTTTTGCTCGCTAGTTAGGTTTTGCTTGCAAGACAGATTTTGCTCACTAGATAGATTATGTTGATTAGTTTGATTTTGTTTGCTAGCTAGATTTTGCTCGAAAGTTAGGGTTAGGTTTGTTCACTAGGTAAATGTTGCTCGCTAGTTAGATTTTGTTCAGTAGGTGAGATTTTGTTTGCTAGCTAGATTTTGCTTGTTAGTTCATTTTTCTTGCTAGTTAGATTTTGTTCACTTGTTAGATTCTGTTTGCTAGTCAGATTTTCCTCGCTGGACAAGCTTTTGCTTGCTAGTTAGATTTTGTTCACTAGGTTCGATTTTGTTTGCTACTTAGAATTTGTTTACTTGTTAGATTTTGTTTGCTAGCTAGATTTTGCTTGCTAGTTAGATTTTGTTCACTAGGTTCGATTTTGTTTGCTAGTTAGATTTTGCTGACTAGCTTCAGTTTTGCTCACTACTTATATTTTGCTTGCTAGACTACCTTTTGCTCACTAGATTAGATTTTGCTCACTAAAGTAACAAAATCTATCTAAAATCTAACTAGCAAGCCAACATTAACCTTAAGCCAACACAAATTACGTTGAAAGGCTGCAGTTAAGTGCAAGACAGTTCTTTATGAAAAATGAAATACAGAAACACTGTGCTGCATTAAAGTAGCTCAAAGAAGAAATACGTTTGGATTGTGAAGTTGTAGAGAATTGTGTGCCTTTGGGGCAGTAACAGAAAAAGCCCAGAAGAGGAACAGGATCAAATAGTGATCTAACAGGAGTACAGACCTCTGGAATATATAGCTTTATGAAACGTATAGATTTATACAAACAAATAGGACCTTAAATGAACTCAGGGCTAAAAGACAGAAGATATTTTAAACTTTTTTAGCAAATAAAAAACTGAAAAGTGGTGCGTGCAAAATTATTCGGCCCTCTTTACTTTCAGTGCAGCAAACTCACTCCAGAAGTTCAGCGAGGATCTCTGAATGATCCAATGTTGTCCTAAATGACTGATGGTGATAAATAGAATCCACCTGTGTGTAATCAAGTCTCTGTATAAATGCACCTGCTTTGTGATAGTCTCAGGGTTCTGTTGAAAGCGCAGAGAGCATCATGAAGACCAAGGAACACACCAGGCAGGTCCGTAATACTGTTGTGGAGAAGTTTAAAGCCGGATTTGGATACAAAAAGATTTCCCAAGCTTTAAACATCCCAAGGAGCACTGTGCAAGCGATCATTTTGAAATGGAAGGAGTATCAGACCACTGCAAATCTACCAAGACCTGGCCGTCCCTCTAAACTTTCAGCTCAGACAAGGAGAAGACTGATCAGAGATGCAGCCAAGAGGCCCATGATCACTCTGGATGAACTGCAGAGAACTACAGCTGAGGTGGGAGAGTCTGTCCATAGGACAACAATCAATCGTACACTGCACAAATCTGGCCTTTATGGAAGAGTGGCAAGAAGAAAGCCATTTCTCAAAGATATCCATAAAAAGTCTCGTCTAAAGTTTGCCACAAGCCACCTGGGAGACACACCAAACATGTGGAAGAAGGTGCTCTGGTCAGATGAAACCAAATTGAACTTTTTGCCTACAATGCAAAATGATATGTTTGGCGTAAAAGCAACACAGCTCATCACCCTCAACACACCATCCCCACTGTCAAACATGGTGGTGGCAGCATCATGGTTTGGGCCTGCTTTTCTTCAGCAGGGACAGGGAAGATGGTTAAAATTGAGGGGAAGATGGATGCAGCCAAATACAGGACCATTCTGGATGAAAACCTGTTGGAGTCTGCAAAAGACCTGAAACTGGGACGGAGATTTATCTTCCAACAAGACAATGATCCCAAACATACAGCAAAATCTACAAAGGAATGGTTCACAAATAAACGTATCCAGGTGTTAGAATGGCCAAGTCAAAGTCCAGACCTGAATCCAATCGAGAATCTGTGGAAAGAGCTGAAAACTGCTGTTCACAAACGCTCTCCATCCAACCTCACTGAGCTCGAGCTGTTTTGCAAGGAAGAATGGGCAAGAATTTCAGTCTCTCGATGTGCAAAACTGATAGAGACATACCCCAAGCGACTTGCAGCTGTAATCGCAGCAAAAGGTGGCTCTACAAAGTATTAACGCAAGGGGGCCGAATAATTTTGCACGTCCCACTTTTCATTTTTTTATTAGTTAAAAAAGTTTAAAATATCCAATAGATTTCGTTCCACTTCACAATTGTGTCCCACTTGTTGGTGATTCTTCACAAAAAATTAAAATTTTATATCTTTATGTTTGAAGCCTGAAATGTGGCAAAAGGTTGAAAAGTTCAAGGGGGCCGAATACTTTCGGATATATACACGAAGCCGCTTTCAGGAAATGTAGAGCTGAGCGACTAGCACATGGATGCAATACAGTACACTAATCCAGACGTGAAGAAATAAAGACATGCTCAAGCACTACACGTTCCAGATCAAAGGTTAGAGAAGACTTCAGCTGTGCGCTGAAGAAACCTCAGCTTTACCACAGAGCTTTTACGCTCGCTAAAATTACAAGCCATGTCGAAGATCAGACCGAGAGTTTTCCAGCACACATCTTCAAGCAGAGCTGGTTATAAGATGTCATGATAACAGCTTCAGGGGGAAAAAAAACTCAGTCTAGTTTTCTTTCGGCTTTAGTGTGGGATTTGTCACAAAGACTATAGCGTGTTTTCCATAGCGAGGAATAAATCATGTGACTTGACGTTTCCACAGAACGGAAGAGACACAGAAGCACATTTGACCCTTCAGAAGAAATTAAGATATGCATATGTAAATGTGTTCATGTAAATACCCGCCCCCCTGCCCTGGCACACCCGTCGTGCATGGCTTGTATTTGCATATTGGAACATGAGTAATTTTTATATTTTATGATGTAATAACACGTTCAGTCCTAACTTCTAAACAGTCTAATGGGTTTTATAAGCAGGAAGTGCAGAAATAAAAAGCAAACAAATAATGAATAAATCTGAGGGTCCATGGAATTTACCCCATTTTTGTTTGTTTGTTTATTTATTTATTTATACTCAGTACTGAAGGCAATTATCTTTGAAAACAACTTAAATTTCCAACCATTAAAATTGACCATTATACAGTAATGTTGTTGTTGTTGTTTTTGTTGTTGTTGTTGTTGTTTAAGTACAGTCCCCATTCAAAACTAATGGACCTTTGGGCCAATTCATTTGTTTGTGCTATACACCAAAGACATTTGGGTTTGAGATCAAAAGATGAACATGAGAAGAGAGTTTAGAATTTCAGCTTTTATTTCCTGGTATTTATATTTAGATGTTAAACAACATATCACACCGCACATTTTGTATCAGACCACCCTAAAAAATAAAATTGGAACATGTGACTGAGCGGTGTTTCTTGTCAGTCCCAGATATGTCCTGTTAGATTGATTAATAACTTATCTACTCTTGATTTTAGCCTTCATGTTCACCTGTGAAGAGTGCATTTGTTTATAGAAAGGATAAACCAACATGAAGACCAGAGAGCTGTCTAGTGGAGAAAAGCAAGCCATTTCAAAGCTGAGAAAAGAGGGAAAATCAATCAGAGGCATTGCACAAACACTCAGCATAGCCAATACAATACAGTTACACGAGTCCGTGGCTACAAACAGTATGACGACCCCTGCTCTAAGCATGGTTATCAAGGAGCGCTTCATGGTTTTGAAGTCAGAGTGTGTTGAAAAGTGTCTCAGGCTACACCTCGGGGAACGCTCACTTCAGAGACGTCAGTGTGGGTGTCTTCAGAGAATTAATAACATATCAGACGTCCTTGTATCATTTTGTTGTTTTTTTCCTCATCATTCTGCAGTAATAGGTGTGCATGACATCAGTGCATAAGTATGTGTCTAGGTATATATTTGTGGGTCTGTCTGCATGTGTGCTTATGATAGAAAGAGACTGAGAGCACACCTGATCATCTCAGCCTGTCTGAAGGACACCGGTTTTCATGTCCTAAGAGATACCAGGGGAGCGATTAGGAAAAAGCGAGCCCTTAAACCTGATCTGAAATCGATCCTCGGAGCTGCCTTTAAAAAATGAGCCACCCAAACAGGCTCGCACTTTCCCAGCATCGCTTCAGCCGGAGAGACACACGGAAACACTTCGGTCTCGGAGAGGCCACCAGAACGAGAACCCGTGTCTTCAACGGTATCACATTTCTGAACATGCGATCACAGTGAGTGGGTGGAGAATTTGACTCTTAAACCAAATGAATGTCTTTATAGTGTATTTTCATAACGGACCATAAGTGGTAGCCTTAGTTCACAATACTGTTACCGTAAAAATAATGCCAGTACTTCTGAAGACAGATGACTTAGATATGCAGCATAATGACAGCAGGCTTCTGATGCCACTGATAGACATTTCATAATGACATTGTAAGTCAAAAAAAAACCCCAACAACAACATGCTAACAAATGGGAAATGGTCTGTCCTTATATAGTGCTTTTTAACTTTAGCGCAGTTTCTCATTCACCCATTCACACACACTCACACACCAATGGCAGCAGAGTTACCATGCAAGGCACTAACCTGCCACTGGGAGCAAAGTGGGGTTCAGCGTCTTGCCCAAGGACACTTCGGCATATGAAGTCATGTGGCCCAGGGATCGAACCGCCAACCCTGCAATTAGTGGACAACCAGCTGTACCACCTGATCCACAGCCGCAAATATCATGGACCAGTTTCATTTCTAACCTAATCATGCATCCGTCAATCAGAAACAGTCTGAGAAACCAACACATTAGCCATAAAAGTGCTTCCAAATTTGACCCGATGGTGGCGCTAGAGCGTTGGCAGCACTTGGCCCAGATTTGGTCGGAATGTTCCATAGACCCTTCCCAGTCAGTATGCCAAAATTCACACCTTTTTACCAGACAGTTCTATGGGATGTGATAGACACCCTAACTAGAAGTAGGAGAAAAATCATGCATCCGTCAATCAGAAACAGTACGCAGTCGTCACGTCTCCTGAACCCGAGTCATCGGTGTCCCGATGAGCAGTGAGCCAGGGTCCGATCTCATGTACAGCGTAAACCGATTCACCCCTAGGGGGCAGAGTGAGACGCACCTTCAGGCACTTTAACCAAGGCCAAGGCTTTACGCATTGTTGCATTGTTTTAAAAAAAATAAATAAAAGAAGAAAAAGAAAGGAAATCTACTATCACACCTTTAATGCTGAATCGATTCTTTTTACTTAAATACACTATTATAATAATATTCTAAACTGTGACTAAATAGTGTTGAGTATCGAGATCAGTTTATCAACACACACCTAACAGCAGGCACCAGCTCAGACCTCAGGTTGCTGCTCAGAGATTGATGGACTGTAGAGGATTCTCTCTCGCTTGCTCTCTCGCCCTCTCTCTCTCTCACACACACACACACACACTTTCCATTTTTCTTGTTCCTCTCCCATTCTGACCCTCTCCATCTCTCTCTTTAATAAAGCAAGCCTTAATATGTTTCCCTCTAATAGCTCTTTCACCCACTCAAGTACTCAGCCCGCTAAGTGCTACGTCAATGCTAACCTGATTGAAATGTTTCCCCATCTGCATGGAGTATGTTATTCGTCCTGATAGTGTGCGTGTGTGTGTGTGTGTGTGTGTGTGTGTGTGTTTGAGAAAGAGGAGGAATGATAGCTCGCTCTCAGGCACTGTGACTCAGATGCATTTTGGAAATGATGAGATATGAAAATTGTGTGTGTGTGTGTGTGTGTGTGTGTGTTTGGGTGGGTGTGTTATAACAGAGATGTATTAGTTCCAGGCTGCCGGTCTTACCCAATGTTTTCTCAGCGCTGAAAGACACTTTAAAAGCTCACATCACTATTAACACCGTTACCACTCGAGACACAACATGTCAGAGCCGAAGCTAAATCCGTCATTAGCACAGTTCACAGCTGCTTTATGGACCCACAGACACACACACACACACACACACACACTCATCACTAGGATAGAAAGGCCATATAACACGAATAAGTACAAGCCAAATCTGTCATAACAAGCACTCAGGAGTCACTCGTCTCTTATTGTCAGAGGACACATATTTATTTAGTTATGTATTTTTATTGATTGATTGATTGATTGATTGATTTAAGAGCAAAGTTGTGATTAGGGCTGAAGTGTCCTCACCGATATCAGTTTTAAGGAGCCGAAAATTCTCCTGCTCAGTGAAGTAGCCTGATCGCTGCGAATAACTAACGGGGCGGAGCTAGGAACCAAAAAAAAAAAAAAACCATCACATCACGATACTTCTCTATGATATGCACCAGATATCACCGTTTATTGGTTCGTTAACCAACAATAATATTGTTTTTTAGTGGTTAGCACGTTAGCCTCGCCCCTCCGAGGTCGGGGGTTCGAATCCCGTCCCGCCCCTCCGTGATTGACTGATTGACATCTCTAAATTGTCTGTAGTGTGAATGTGTGTGTGATCGCACCCTGTGAAGAGTTGGCACCCCGTCCAGGGTGTCCCCAGCCTCATGAGTAGTCCCCTGGGATCGGCTCCAGGCTCCTCGTCATCCTCCGTTGGATAAGTGGTATGGAAAATGGATGGATGGATGGATGGATGTTCAGTAAGCACGTTATCCGGTAAGGTTTCACGGTGATTCTGAGAACCGGAAACAATTAGCTGTGAGGAAGCTAATATTATCATGAAATTAGTGAACGTGATTCATAAACTAAGTATCATCCATCCATCTTCAACCGCTTATTCCTGCTTCAGGGTCGCGGGGAAGCCTATACCAGGAAGCGTCGGGCACAAGGCGGGGTACACCCTGGACAAGGGTGCCAGTCCATCACAGGGCACAATAACATACACACACACACATTCATACACTACGGACAATTTAGCCATGCCAATCAGCCTACCATACATGTCTTTGGACTGTGGGAGGAAACCCGAGTACCCGGAGGGAACCCCCGCAGCACACGGAGAACATGCAAACGCCACACACAGGGCCCTGGCGGGAATCAAACCCCGGACCCTGGAGGTGTGAGGCGAACGTGCTAACCACTAAGCCACCGTGCGCCCTAAACGAAAAGATGACCTTTTACATTTTTTTTTTTAACCCTGGAGGTCAGAATCAGATGTATGAAGACAGGGGGTGTGTCCTGCAGTAGATTTAGTGGAAATGGGTGGACACTGTGTGTGTGTTCAAAGATGAGCACACAGTGTAACTGAGATCTGTACCATTTTATTACTTCTGATGTTTTCTTTACCAGTTCACGTCCCATGAGGTGATAATACACACACACGGATGAACCGAGTCGCGTAGCGCTGAGGGACGGAGAACTTGTCGAGCAGATGGAGACGGAGAGATAAAGACAAGAAAAAAGAAAAAAAAACAAGGCAGTCATTTAGTACTATTAAATATGACAGGTATGAAATGGAAATTGGTTTCTTTCTTTCGTTTTATTTATTTTCTGCTTCAGGGAAATTAGCTCAGTCTTTTACACAAAGCGGAGTTTTGATCTCGTCAGAGTGAAATCAGTATCAACTAGTTTCCAGATTTCTCTGCCTTTATATCTGTAATAGGGAAATATTGCTTTTGGTCCCATGAGGTGAAAAATGTGACCAGACGATAACGATTAACGTAGCCGACCATCTGTATACACACACACACACACACACACACACACACACACACACACACACACAGCGATAGTGTTTATCTGCCATATTAGCTTCAGTACTTAAACTTCTACCAATTGAACGGGAATGAAATGTAAACTATCCACTGAGGTCTGCTCTTCAATGCCTGAGTCCTGGATGTCAGGGGCTTTATCAGATTAATCAGGGCTTTCTGTGTTTTATTTAACAGGTTCCGAAACATTTTAAGAGCATTCTAAGATACACCGCCGAGTAAACAGCGTCGCTCGTATCCGCTCATCCCTTCATCCATCCGCCGGAAAGTTTCCATTCAAGTGCAAAGAGAACGACTGAGAACGATTTTAATTAAAGAAAGTGAAAAACAAAACAAGAACAGACTTAAAGACTTAACTGTCCTGCCATACGCTGTATTTCGAATGCTTTAGACTGTCCTATCAGAGAAGGAACTCTGGACTAGAGTTCCCAGCAGCCACTGCACCGCAACATCGTGTCACATGAGCACATGCACCTGAGCTCCATTCTTGTTAGCGAGCGCTACACCGGTTGTCTTTGTTTGCCGTCGTCGCTGTCGCTGTGTTTACGGTTCGTCTTTGCCTTAGCGTTTTGTCGCTATAGCTACTGTTTTGTTTGTATTTAAATCTGCACTCGCATCCGTCTCCGCCTCCGTATCGTGACGATCACGCTGAACGAGATCCAGAGATCTCCTGAACTGTGCGTCGTGTTGTCAGTTTAAGCCTTGTGAAGCACTGAATCTCCTCATTCGAATGTCTGAGGTCTTAGCGAAGGGCACGTCTAATCTCGGAGACGTCTGAGATCTCTGCTCGGCGTGTCTAATCATTTCGCGATACCGTTCCCGAGCCGCACCCAAAAGCGAGTCGTCAGTCCGTCCGAGATTCTCGAGAACGAGAGGTGCGACGTTTGTAGGGTTTAAACGGAATTATGGTCGTAGCCCTGCTCCTCGATGACTTGATCCGAACAGGGTCAAGATCACGGCAAAGGTCGAGTGTCTGAAAGAGGCTTCTTACCCGTGATATTGAAATATATTTTTAAGGTTCTTCTTGCCTGAGAAACGGACCCCACTGCTTTCTGTTCACAATTTCATTTATTCAATTGCAAATAAGGAAAAGAAAATGTCCTTGTGATCATTTCTGTCCGGCGTTGATGTTCAAACTGATGGCCACGGTCACGTTTTACTGTTCTTATTTCCGTTACTGATATGGAAATAGAATTGGCGACTCTGAATTGGCGAAATAGAATAGGACTAACACTCAATTTATATATATGGGTGTGTGCTCTTTACCGAGTGTATCTGTGGCGAAAGCGCAAGCGCCGGACTGTCTCGGTCCACGAAACGATCCAGACTCCTGAAGAGGAACAGCGTTCAGAAGCGGCGATCGAGCGAGGCAGCTCCTGGCTAATGAGTTTAACGCTGCATTTCTGTACGAGCTTGTAGTTCTGCGGTGGACGTGCGCGAATGCAAAGCGTTGTTCGGAATCTTCCGGGGTTTTTAACCGTTGCGATGGTGCGCACTCCTCATCTCAGAATCCTGCCCACTGACAGTCGAAGTGATGGCGTGTGAATCGTGCTGTGAAGTCGAAGGGTCAGGGTCAGGGTCAGGGTCATCATCGCTACAGAATACAGGAGTGCTCAGTGTACCAGAACACAATAACGGACTGGATGAACTTCCATAAACTTTCTATCTACCGGAAGCTCTGGGAATTCATGTAGGCTTTTATTACACACACACACACACACACACACACACACACACACACACACACCCACACACACACACATATGCATGCTAAAAACTGTCACAGTTCTGCATGTACTCTGAGAGTCATCATAATGCCACGGCAAGCCGTCAGCTTTATAGTAACCTCCAGGCATTGCTAAAGAATGCTGTGTGTGTGTGTGTGTGTGTGTGTGTGTGTGTGTGTGTGTGTGTGTGTGTGTGTGTTCTCTCCAGAGCGATGCTAAAGCACACCATTGCCCTGCTTTGGGCTGTCAGAATATATTAGTGATGTTGCGTGTGAGGCGAGTGTGTACAGTGAGCTGAAACTCCAAAGATCTTCTGAATTCACAGCGGAATCTCCAGCACTGCTCCACACACACACACACACACACACACACACACACATTTTACTGTACACACATGCAGTAAAGGTAAAGGTGGTTTAAATGGGAAAAATAAAAGGATTGGTGTGTTTACGGACACAGCGTGACTTCCTGTCATCCGTAAACATGAATAAAATCCCAGCTGCACGTTGTTGTGTTCCGGGTGGCCATGTTGGAGCAGCAGAAATCCTCTTTTCTTCTTCTTTTTTTTTTTTTTTTTAGTTCGGTATCAAGTAAAAGAGGGGTGGTGAGGGAGAGACATAATGACAGAGAGGATAAAGTGAAAGAGTAGGAGCGAAGGACACCAGAGAGAAAGGGAACCTGAGCGAGAGACAGTTGAAGACAATGAAGAGAGAGAGAAAAATAACACGAGTGAAAGACACTGTGGAAGTGAAGAGAGAGAGAGAGAGAGAGAGAGAGAGAGAGAGAGAGATCAGACCTCCCCAGTGACTGATACTGGATTCTGTTTGAGTGTGCTAGATATATAAAGTCATCCACAGACAGAACGCTCATCTCACACACACACACACTCAGAGAGAGAGAGAGAGAGAGAGAGAGAGCGAGAGAGAGGCCTATTGCACTTTGTGTCAAGTCTTATTTTAACAGACATAAATAATTTAAACACATGTAGCGGAGCTTCTGCTTTTAAGAGAGAGACAGAGAGAATAACAGAGAGAGACACAGACAGAGAGAAGGACAGAGAGAATAACAGAGAGAGACACAGACAGAGAGAAGGACAGAGAGAATAACAGAGAGAGACACAGACAGAGAGAAGGACAGAGAGAATAACAGAGAGAGACACAGACAGAGAGAGAGAGAGACAGACAGAGAGAGAGACAGAGATAATAACAGAGAGAGACACAGACAGAGAGAGAGAGCGACAGACAGAGACAGAGAGTCTGTAGGTGTGTGATGAGTCTCGTCATGTTTTTGCCTCACACACCATCAGCGATGTGTGAAAAACGGCATAAAGTAATTCGTCTCACACTTTAGAATAAACCCAGAGGTGTGACTGAGGCCGATCCACACAGATGTGTTCTGTTCGTGTTTGTTCGGTTCGATTTCGCCCATTTTAACCGTGATTAGTGAGCAGCGGTGTTTGGGAGACGCTCCTCTTCCACACATGCTCGCTAAACCGATCGACGCGCTCGAGACGAGAGGAAACAGCCACACGGACGGACGGTGGGTGATTATATACATCGCTTGGCTCCCAACTCTGTCCTGCGCTCCAGGGGTCAAAGGTTAAGAAGTCCACAGTGAAATGATTAGAGATGTGATGAGGGATCGGGGGAGTGGGTCAGTAGTTACAGAAAGAGACCTCTCATCGATCACACACTCGCTCACCCGTTCTCTCTCTCTTTCTCTCTCTCTCTCTCTCACACACACACACACACACACCATTATAATCTGTAGAGGACCAAGGAGAGTCCAGGGTCACCTCTGCTTGCCTGTTCTCTCTCTCTCTCTGTCACACACACACAGAGATTTCACTCGGGTCTTTCTGAATGATTCATTAAAGCAAATGAATCAGTATCAGTTACTGGCACACACTGAGTCATCCATTTCGTTGAGTTGCTGCTGACGGGGTCGATTTTTATATAACCGAGAGTGTCCATCGGTTCGTGAGTTGATTTTTAAGCCTTCACGAGTTGTATTTTCTATTTTGTGTTTGTAGAAATCTGTTCTGCGTAACATGATTCAGTGAATCATTCGACTGAGATTCAGCGAATCAGCTGTGTCAGTGAGTTCAGTGAGTAGGCTGTAATACTAGTCTGAGTCTAAACACGGACATACAGCACAAGCACTTTGTAAAGTAATCATTATTAGCTGATTTATTTGTTTTATTTGTTTTAATCTGGCTTACGAATCAAATCTAAATGAATCATTTAACCCAAACAGGGCTGGGTTTCCCAAAAAAGCGTCACAGTTAAGCTAAGATCATCTTACCTGGGAGAGAGAGCATGATGCTCAGCGTGATGCTCAGTGTGATGCTCGCTCCACCATTTATCAGTCGTCTTTGTCGAACGGATTCGGAAATTGAGATGAGCGGAAAATCCAAAAAAAAGCAGAAAAGTGACCGAGAGTTTTTAAGTAGCATCACACTGCTCGTCTTCTCACACACACACACACACACACACACGCACACGCACACACACGCACAGTGATACCAGCACAACAGTGAGTCATGTTCTGTATTTATATTTTTACATCACTCAGTCGCTCAATCCGCCACATCGCTGTGTGAAGAAAGAGAAAGAGAAAACATCACCGCGCTGTTGTGAAGGATAAAACAGAGCGAGCGTTAGCTAACAGGGAGACGGAGAGATCGTGAAGTTTCCAGCACACAGCAATTTTCAGAATCTCACTTAAAAACAACTCGGGTCTGTTTTAACGCCACGCGTTTGTTCGCTCGTTTGGCTCGTCGAGCCAAGCCAAAAAAAAAAAAAGCAGCTTTCAAACCCACGCGTGACTCAGGCGTCGTGGGAGTCCAACCAGCTGAGCCATTGTGTGTCCTGTCACACACATCCTGACATCACACATCCGCCGTTCCGAACTGCTTATTTTATCTTCTGAGGACGCTCATACTTCAATTACTGAGTTATTGCTCTTTTTTTTTTTTTTTTTTTGTAAAGAGGACACACAGCTCTCTGTATTCTGTTGGACTTGACCATGATGAGAAAACGACACCATAGTGTGAATTAAAAATAACGAATCACCTGTTTAAAAGTAACATCATTTGTATTTAATCATTATTTTATTTAAACCAAAATAAAGCTTTTTGGTAATAAACACCAGAGGTGGTTCTGGCGATACAGAGACGTAGCCATGTGGAAAAGTACCTCATGCCCTCGGTTAAATATGGAGGTGGATCTTTAATGTTTTGGGACTGTTTTTCTGCCAGAGGACCTGGATATTTTGTTAGGATACACGGCATCATGGAGTCTATCAAATATCAACATATATTAAATGAATACCTGATTGCCTCTGCCAGAACGCTTCAAATGGGCCGAGGTTGGATCTTCCAGCAGGACAATGATCCAAAACATACATCAAAATCAACACGAAAATGGTTTACTGACCACAAAATCAAGCTCCTGCCATGACCATCCCAGTCCCCTGACCTGAACCCCATAGAAAACCTGTGGAGAGTCCACCAGCATGGACCTCAAAATGTGAAGGATCTGGAGAGATTCTGTATGGAGGAACGGTCTCAGATCCCTCACCATGTATCCTTCGACCTCATCAGGCGTTATAGGAGAAGACTCAGAGCTGTTATCTTGGAAAAGCGACGTAGCACAAAGTATTGACTAAAAGGGTGCCAATAATTGTGGCACACCTATATTTAACAAAGATATTTTATTTCTTTTTTGGGGTTGATATCCATGAGAGTTTCAAAATTTGTGAATTTTTTGAGCAAACGTTCAAAAGGTTCAACAATATAGACAGTTTTTCACAGGCTTTCTTTGCTCATATTTACCAAGGGTGCCAATATTACTGGAGGGCACGGTATTTATGCAAAGCTATAGAAAATTCTAAAAGGGTTTCGCACACCTTCAAGCTTTATTTGATGCTTGAAAGAGTTTTCTCCTTTATGTGAACCTGGTGCTTTATTCATCGCTCTGTTTTGTTCTTTCGTACTTTTTACTCAGTTTTGATCTCTTCTCAAGCCAGAAAGCATTCCAGGTCATTATGTTCAGCAGCCGCTAACGTGAACTGAAGACAACGGCAGGATCTCGTGACGTCTTCGGCGTCTAGATCTAGCCGCGCCGTTAGCTGGAAAAGTTTCTCCAGAGGGTTTACGTGATGTTCACGGGTTCTACGTTTCCTAGACAGGAACACTGTGAATGAACTAGCTAGCAGATCGCTTAGCTTAGCTTAGCTACGTCGCTGGCGGTTTACTGAACGCCGACGTGTTCTGGGTCACGGATTCTACACGCCCATGCCGAAACCTCTCTTTCTGTTAAATGATTCAGTGCAGAAGGAAATTTCCCGAACTTGTTCTGAATGTGTTTAAACGTCAGGATCGTGTGTTGCTTAATTAATAATGTATCATTTCAGGAAAAAAAAACTAAAAACAAACAAACAACTTATCTTTAAATCTCGCCCACGTCTTCCTCGGCGGTAAACTCGGCGATCTTTATTTGTCCAAATGCAAGGCAGAAGCACTGCGACTCGAGACGCGATGAATTATTCATCCAGTTTCTATTGCATTAAAGTAAATAAACGTCCAAACACACTCTGATTCAACAGAACTGCATCATAAAATAATCCCAAAGATTAAATGAAG
>CM022752.1:10327666-10332666 GCA_012411365.1 Ameiurus melas | reverse complement strand
AAAGTCTTCTTTCTTCCGGTTCCTGTTTGGTGCGAAGTGAAGCCTTCGTTGTTTTTCACAAGCTAATACACTACTTCATATTGTTCAATACTTTGAGCTTAGTCTCAAATGATGAAATATGATATGCCGTATTGTTATGAATCTCCTACTATCTATCCATCAACTGACAATCTAAGCATGACCTCTCTTGCTCTTGCTTCATCTAATATATCTGATTTTCTCTCTAATCCGTTCACGCTGTGTTGTTTATGATATGACCTGATCCATGTCCCTGATATTACCTGAACTGTGTCTCTTGTGTCATTGGCATTGCTGTGTCACTTGTGTCATTACCCAATCGGTGTCACTTGCGTCATTACTCGGTCTGCGTCCTTTGTGTCATTACCAAATTTGAGTCCCTTTTGTCATTACATGATTAAGTTATTACTCCATCTGCATCCCTTGTTTTATTATCCTATCTGTGTCATTACCGGATTTGAGTCCCTTGTGTTATTACGATTTGTGTTATTACCCTATCTACATTCCTTGTATTATTACCCAATCCGTGTAACTTATGTTATTACCAAATTTTTTGAGTCCCTTATGTAATTACATGATTTGTATTACCCTATTTCAATCCCTTGTGTCCTTATCCAGTATGTCAATTGTGTTATTACCTAATCCGTGTAATTTCTGTCATTACTCAATCTGCATCATTTGTGTCATTACCGGATTTGAGTCCCTTGCGTTGTTAAGTTTTGTGTTATTACCCTATCTTCATTCGTTGTGTCATTATCCAACAATCTGTCACTTGTCATTATCCAGTCTCTTGTATTTTTTTTAAATATTACTTTATCTTTGTCCATTGTGCCATTACCTGATCTATGTCACCTGTGTCATTACCGGATTTGAGTCCCTTGTGTCATTACCCAATCTGAGTCTTTTTCCCAACGTTTTTATTTTCTCTGTGGGAGTTTGACATTTTTCCGTTTTTCGGCCTGACGTGGCATTAAAAATTTGTTTCACTTTTAGCGCGTCACTACAGCTATGTGTTTCGGACATTTCGGAAATCCCTTTAGATTAATTATTTTATGTCTTTTTATTTAAAAAAAAAAAAGCCAAATGTCCTCATCAAGTTATCTGTAGTGAGACACGTTTATTAAATGATGTGCCAATGTCATGTAGAGAGAGAACGAGCGTTCAAGTACGAACGTGTCCTTGTGAGCTCGTAAGAGCGTGTTTGAGTGTGAAAGTGTAACCCCACCTCTAAATACGCTATCTGTTGTCACAGAATAACGGGGCGTGAAGGGCCAGCGTGACAGAGACTCTCCAAATTGCCTCTAATCTGTTTTAATGCTCAATTTAACCTACTGATCAAACAATTACCTTTTATTAGGCCAAATGTGCACACTTAGCAGAGTGTCAGCTGAGCCGGTGCCGGCGTGCTGTTTAGAGGAACACACCCCAGCCCATAAATAACACTTTTCTCCAGTGCTAAATGAAGACTGATTAGAGCAGATGAAAGGGACAATCGCAGTCTGCTTCTTCTTAGCTAATAAAGCAGAACAGATAGGAGAACGCCGGAGACGTGTGGACAGTGCAGTAATTGATCTATGCGCAGATTTCATATTGCGTTCAGTGAGAAATATAACGCACGATCCTATTGGTGTAAGATCACGCCAAATTAGGAGATTTCAGTAGGAGGTGGACTCTCTTCCTGAACATGAAGGAGTGCTTATTTATAAGTAGTGCACACATCTGACTGGATACGTCATTACCAGATCTGCGTCATTACCCCTGTCTGTCACTAACGTCATTACTCGAATTGCGTCTACCACAACTACCAGTCTGAAAGAGTGAAGGCTAACACCAACTTCCTCTCAGGAGCAAGCTTTTAAAAATTTTTTCAAACTGCTAGTCACGCTACACCACAGGGCAGCCGGACACGCATGGATGAGAGCCCTAACAGTTCAATTCTTTATACATATGAGCTTAAAAGTAGCTAGTAGTAGCTAGTAGAAGCCATCTTATGCTACGCTAGTCTTTTTCATTTTGCTTGTTGCTGTATTAGCAGTCAAACTACACGCACTTCAAACGTTACCTGTTCACTGAACTTTCGAAATCGCGCGTCCATCGCTGCTTCACCTCGGTAAAGAAAATCGCGAGGTGAAGATCAGACTGAACTCAATTTTGCCGTCTGGTTCTTTTTACGACGTAAATACAAACGTTAAAACCCGTCGATACACAAAGCGACATCGTGCAAAGAAAAGCATGTCGTTCAAGCAGATATCACTCAGCATTCAGCATTGACTCCGTAGCTAATCTTCATACATGTAATGTACGTGTGACGCAATCTACATAACAAAGAAAGCGGATGCTGAGAATTGATCCTGCGTGTCTGATCTGATCTGAGTTCTGTAACATCTCATTGCTCTGAGTTCTGATTTTAAGCAGAACCAGTAAGCTTTTTGGTTTTCTTCAAAAACAAGGATTTCTGAAAAAGGAAGTATGTGGGGGAGGGGAACATTGCTCTAACCTTGCAGCCATTTCGAGCCTCTCAATGAAAGAACTGTAATTTGTTGTCATAAAACACAATTACCCTGTCTGTAGATATGCGTATGCGCTCCAGTTCTCCATCTGCTACTTACGACTGCAGCGGAAGTGCTGCAAATAACTCTAAATATTATTATTACCATTCCCCAGGATATAGCAGCGGTAGCCGGTTTTGAAGACAGAACCGCAAAAGCCACGGCTGCGGCACTACGTCTTAAAATAATCCAATCGGCCACGGGCACAAACTCGCCCCGGCTTCAATTACATTTCCCCTCGGTTTGAAAAAAAAAAAAGGAAGAAAAAAAATTCTTTCATCTTGTCTGAGACTGTTTTGGAGCACTGGGTGTGTGGATTATCCCCGATGCTTTCCACAGAACATTAGCCGTCCCAAATGTAACTTTAGTGAAGGGCCCGGCTCCGGACGAGAAACGAACTGGAATACGTCGAGAGCTTTAATCTGCCTGCAATTCCGAACGTCGTCCTGATGAGGACATTCTGTTCGAGCACGAGAAACAGCAACCAGAGGCTGAATAAAGCTCAACGTTCCTCATGGTGTTTAACTAAAGACCTTCAGTACGACTTTGCCGATCGTTGGATTGTTTCATGCAGTGTAAATTTACAGTAGGTTTGTTACTGTCATTAATATTCACAGCACTCGCGTTTTCATTTACACTGATAGTAGATTTTATTTTATTTTATTTTATTTTACTGGCAGATGCCCTTATTCAGAGCGACTTACGTTTATCTCATTCATACAACTGAGCAGTTGGGGCCCAACAGTGTTAGATTGGCAGTGCTGAGGCTTGAACCCCTGACCTCCTGATCAGTAATTCACTTCAATTCAATTCAAATGTTATTTGTACAGCGCTTTTTACAGCAGACATTGTCTCAAAGCAGCTTTACAGAAATATCAACACGGTATATAAATATTAAAGGTGTGAATTTATCCCAACTGAGCAAGCCACTGTGTGGCGACGGTGGCGAGGAAAAACTCCCCTAAGATGTTTTAAGAGGAAGAAACCTTGAGAGGAACCCGACTCAGAAGGGAACCCATCCTCATCTGGGTAACAACAGATAGTGTGGAAACGTTCATTATGGATTCATATGAAGTCTGTTTGGCCTTAGGAGCAGCCGTAGTCCCAGCAGTCTGGAATTGGAGTAGATGAGAGCTCCATCCAGAGGTAGGACATCAGAGAGAATCGGATCTGAGCAGAGAGAATCAGGATCTGTAGTATCTCCATAAAATCGTGTGTATCCCAGAGCCTTTAATATATGGCCCATTAAGTCCACATTGATACAGATATAAAATGGGCTATTAAGTGACACGATTCGAAGAAAAGAAAAAGCGAAAAATCAGTGGTCTTTGACCTGAACATAATAAAAAAAAATGAATTCAAGAATAAAGTAGGCTATACATTATCTTTCAGGGTAGCTAGTGAACTTTAGCTACCTACTATACGGTACGTACAGTCACCTAGTGTCATAAGCAGTTTAAACGTTCCTGCTACGATACATTTTATTTTAATCACGAATTTTTTTCTCTCAAAATTAGCTACATACATGAGTACGTGGTTGGGGAGAGGGGGGGGGGTATCTATCTCTAAAGCTTCCCTGATATTTATCCTCCTATCACTGCCTTAATAAATGTTACCCAACCGGTGCGCTGTTTTCACTGACACATGAAGAAAAAGATCACATTTAGCCCACGGCTGTCGCCGGTTTCATCCCTTCTCTTCAGTTTCCTCTCAGAGGGAAGGGGTCAGGGGTCACGCTTTGCCAGTGTTCTTTATAGAAATAAGGATTAATTAAAGAATCCCTTTAAAAAAAAAAGAAGAAGAAGAAGAAA
This sequence comes from Ameiurus melas, assembly GCA_012411365.1. Lineage (NCBI taxonomy): Eukaryota > Metazoa > Chordata > Actinopteri > Siluriformes > Ictaluridae > Ameiurus > Ameiurus melas. The sequence continues at coordinate 10,328,288 of CM022752.1, read as the reverse complement.
CTTTCAAGAATCAAACACAAAGTTCGAAAGTGACCCGATCCGAACCTGACAAATATTTTCCAGGATGCTTTGAGTCGACGCAGGAACCCCGGCGTGTTCTCTCCCACGGTGCGGTTCTTCGGACAGGTACACTGCGGTAGCACTCAGATGCTGAGCGTCTGTCCGATTTGTCTCTGAATCGTCTTCAGGAAGTGAGCCAAACATGCAGCGGGGTGGGGACAGGAGCTCAAACGAAACAAAGGCGCACGTCAGAGCAATCAAAAGCACATGGAGGATGAATGATGAGCACAGACAACTCTGGAGCACTCGGCTACACACTGAGAGGAGCGATTCATGACAGTTATTTATATAATTATTCAATCTTTTATTAAGCGCTGACTACTCCGTGCTCGGGGTATTTATCTGATTTTCATGGCCACTTGGCAAAGACAGGTTTATCTCTTTAAGTCGCCATATTTGTGAGCAACGAATGAAAGTTTTTGTTTTTTTTAGAGGACGTTTTCAGCCCAAAGTTCTTTCTGCGTTTTTGGTGGATTTAATCATTCGCAGTGTGAAACCAACCCGAAATGAAGCGTCCGTGTGTTCAGACAGTGATGCTAAACCCTTAACACACAATGGCCTG
>CM022752.1:10310166-10322666 GCA_012411365.1 Ameiurus melas | reverse complement strand
ATTTTTGTCGGCAGACGTTTACAGCGTTTCACCTGAAGTTTGGAAAAAATTGTTGCCAACTAATCCTGCGGATTTTCGCCAAAATAAAAGCCACAAGGTATAACACATCAAAGTGAATTAAATCAGAAATATATTATTATTGTTCTTTTACTACTTGTACCCCAAGATGACTGCCGTAATCCACCTCTCTATATTTTTTTCCTCTCTTGAAAAGTCTTGGGAAATTAAAAATACTGTTTTTTTTTTTTTTATTATTATTTCACTGTTGGGGTAAATGGTGATGCAAAAAGGATCTTTGCTCTGATCTCCCATCTACCTCTATACCCTGCTACAGTGTAGTTTACTTAAACCCAGAAATGGACGTATCTGCACGGACACAATCGGTTATAGCTGATGTATCGTGTAGCATGATTGACGTGACGTGCAGGGCTTGAATATGGTATTAAAAAGTTTTCAATTTGAAGTGCTGATACCTGCAGATCCCCCGAAGCACCTGAGAGAACTGTACGTTCAGTACGATGTTGTGAAAGTGTAGAAGAGCAGCATTTTAATTGAGCTCTTTTCCTCTGCCTGTCTGTATTGAGCTGTTGTGCGGTGAGGTTTGTTACACACTTGTTATGTTGTGAGAGCCTCGCTTCTGCTGAATAAGAAACTCCGCGGACGGAGGAACTTTCAGGGACCCGCAGCGTTCAGGGGGGAAAAAAAAAATGCTGCTTCTCTTGTCGAAAGCCAGTCTCGTCGTTCGGTTCGGTCTTGGGGTGGCCGTGACTTTTGACCTTCGCTAATGAAATGTCCTCCTGAGACTTTGCTTAGCCTTTGCCATGTGTGGAAAGCCATTATTACTGCGCTCAGAGCATGTCCGGGTCCACCCGAGAGAGTGAGAACAAATGCCTGAAGGACGCTTGGAGCTACTCACTGAGGGAGAAGGCACTGTCAAGACAGAAAGATTGTTTTTACCCACAATGCCTTTAGTCAGCAGTGACCTCTGATCCACCCTGCGTCTGCTTCTCCCAGCTGAGGTGGAGTGAACTCACACTGATCTCTCGACGTGGGACAGAGCTCGGAGCAGCCGGGTCTGAGAGGAAGGTGTGGCGAGGATAAAACACTCGCTGAAGAAGCTCCACTCTGACAAACAAATTCATAGCCTGTGTGTCTATTTATCTCAGTGGAGGAGGTGGGGCTTCTGTATCAGTCTCACTGAAGGAGGCGTGGCTTCATTATCATGACCTATATGCTTGTCAGTCTCAGTGAAGGAGGTGTGACCTGTGTCTGTCAGTTCCCTCAAAGATGCCACATTCTATATTTCTGTGAGTTCCTGTGTGGTATCTCACTGATTGTGTGGCCCACACAAAAACACACACACCTACTCTCTCTCTCTCTCACAAACACCTACACTCTCTCTCTCTCTCTCTCTCTCGCTTTCACACACACACACAGCTCCAGTGAGTGAGCAGAAGACTGCAGAGGGTAACGAGTGCTAATCTGCCTTCATTAATTAACCCAGGATGCTGTTATGTGATTGGGAGTGATGTGTGTGTGTGTGTGTGTGTGTGTGTGTATGCATGCATGCACATGTGTGCCACACTGCATAGAATAATGAAGTGAACAGTGTGTTATCATGCATGTGGACACATCAGCATGGCCTCTAATGGCTGCTAATACCCTTCCCTGGTGTGCAGATCAGCATGACGCATTTTAATTCTCTCTCTCTCTCTCTCTTTCTCTCTCTTTCTCTCTCTCTCTCTTTCTCTCTCTTTCTCTCTCTGTCTCTCACCATGTCTGTCCCTCTCTCTAAATGTCTGTCTCTCTCTTCAGTAGCCCCTAATAACCTCCTGCTGTTGAACAGTGTTTGATGTTTAGGGTTTGGGCTTTTTTTTTTTTTTTTAGATCTGTAGCAACCTGTGATTTTCTCTCTCTCTCTCTCTCTCTCTCTCTCTCTCTCTCTCTCTCTCTCTCTCTCTCTCTGTGGAGTTAATTCTTCCTGTGATTGACAGCAGGATGGTGTCACTTGTCTCTGCAGTGAAGTGCTGATAGACTAATTAAGGCTGCACGTCTCCTTTCACAAAAGCCTTAGTATTTCAGTTTCTAAAGTACTCGGATGTAATATTTGAATGCATTTGAATATTAACGAGGCCGTAACGTTCTACAGACCGTCTGACATTAGCAGTGCACTGTGCGTTTATATTACACTCTGCTATCATATTATAGAAATTACTGAAGCTGGGGGTAAAAAAAAAGGGAGATTCATAAGCACACAATAACGCCTCTCCGACACAAAGTATACGATATGTACAGTATAATAAAGGAGAACATTTAATTACACATGCAAACACGCTGTAAACGATGCGACGGATGACATCTAAATGCGGGTGACATTTTTTTTTTCTTCTTCGAATATGTCAACGTCATCAAAATGCGTGATGAAAAGAGGATCCGATTCATAACCCTGATTCAGGGTCAGTCACGCCGTGTGTATCGCGCTGTGTTTATTACCGAACCAAGGCCTCTGACTGACCCGGAATCAGCTCAGCATGACCCGAGGGCTCGTACATACGTCCAGTAGGTCAGCGAGTGCGCCCGGGAGCACCTCGCCGAGAACCATTTGCTCTGAATTATTGAGCGGTTCCTTTCAGATGAAGCACATCTTCTGGTTTTTATGGACACGCTTCTGAAAGGCTGACTAAGAAGAAGAAGAAGAAAAAAAAGGAGGCAGAATTTAAATAATTTGTGAGCAGTTAAAGCAGAAGACAGAGTCTCCTCCCTTTTTAAAGAAGGAGAGACGTGTCCATGAGACATGGAGCTGAAAAGAAATGTGTGCGAATGGTTGCTTCTTAATCATAAACACACACACACACACACGCAGAAGCTATCAGGAGGACATATTGCTCCAGTTCTCAATCGATTCCTCGTTGCCAGAGCACAGGATGGCTTTGCACTTATGTTGCTGTTGTCTGTCGATATGGACATGGCCTTTGGCACGTAACCTCTGGACCAGCCTCTCTCTCTCTCTCTCTCTCTCTCTCTCTCTCTCTCTCTTTTCCCCCTGTATCTCTCCTTTCTCCACTCTATTTCTTCTCCATCCAACCTTCCTGCACTCCTACCTTCTGCTGTCTATCACGTACTACCTCTCCTATTCAGGCTTGTGTCCTTGAATTCATGGATCTGTTCATCACACCTACATGAATTATGTTCCTTCTACCACTGCAGAACTGCGGGTCACTGTGTAAACTCTACAGCAGTGGTCACCAACCCTGTTCGTAGATATCTGCCTTCATGAAGACTTTAGCACCAAATGGTGCCCACCTGACCATCTGATCATTGCCTTAAGAAGTTCTTGCTCAGCTGAAACAGGTGTGTTCGATTTGGGTTGGAGATGAAACCTGCAGGTCTTATGGAAGAGGCTTGGTGACCACTGGTCTAGAGACTGCTGTGAGTGAAAAATCCATGCTCCTTCAGAAGTTTGACGTGAACACAGACTGAAGACCTGTATCTGCGTGATTTTAGGCATTGCGCTGCTGCTACACGATTGGCCGATCTTGAATTCACTTCCAAGAATGCGCAGGTGTTCCTATTAAAGTGTCTTCCAGTCAGTTTGAGTACAGTTGTGCTGTCTGTTATCTCTCCACACATGTGGTTTTCCCAGATTTCCGACTCGGCATTTATTTATAACATCGCACTGGTTTGTCAGGTGGCCATTGCGACTTCATCGAGGGTTTGTTTTTGGTTTTGTTTTTTTACTCACCAGACAGCAAAGTTCCTAAATAGAGTGATTTACACCTCTGAAATCAATACCTCTGTCACATCAGCTGATGTAAAATCATTTTCTTTTCTTTTCTTTTCTTTTTTTTTTTGTTAAGCAGCAGATGCGACACAGCTGAAAGATAAACACTTATGTTAATTCTAAAGCATGTACAGCAAGGACACAGACATGTTTCTGGGTGGTTTTTTTTTTGTTGCTTTTATTTTTTTTTTTAACTGGAACAGCAGCGTTAAAAGATAAAAATGAAATCGGCTCTCCACACATCGTCAGCGTTAATGAAATTGCGAGACGACCGAGACAATTATGATCCTTAGGGGAGGACGCGACTGCTGCGTGGATTATTAGAATCTGTGTCACGCTGGGCTTCATATTGTACAGAGAACAGTCACCTCTACATTTATCTACTTGTTTCTCCCCACTTTCCCCCTTTCTGGCATTCAGAGTCTCGGATAGCAGTCAATTAGAGGTGAGATCGGTTTTACGGGCTTAATAGGACGCTGTGGAAATTGTCAAGACTGCGATCAGTTACCCGCTTGTTTTAAGTACAGCATACTAATCATGTTCCAGGGATCGGTTGAGGATACAGTGGAATATTTTACACGTACGCTACGGGTTCCTCTATAGCAGGGGTATCCGAATCAAATCTGCGATGGTCCAGCGTGGGTCCGTATACGTGACTAGCATGGTTAATAATTAAAACGTTTGAAACGGTTTGTTTTGTCAGCTCTCTGTTCATTCTGTTTGCGTAGTTCGCTGATCAGACCAGAGCAGGTAAAAAAAAAAAAAAAAAAAAAAAAAAATGTCTCCCCTTTCTGAGTTATTGTCTCTAGCCATGAGCTGCTGTTGAGAGAAGTCAAGTCGCGGTTGAACCACGGGCGGATTTTCAAGACGTTAGCTCCGTTAGAACCACCAACCTTCAGCCCCATCTATTTATTTAAAAAAAAACATTTTAAATAAATAAACTGTTTCCATGCATTTTTCTTTTTTTGCTTGTAAGGGTTAATTGCTTAAAAATGTGAAAGTTTGTTTAAAAAAAAAAAAAAGCTAGTTTGGTGTCGCTTACTAAGAGGAGGAACGACGACGCTATCAGTGTATGGGTTTAGCTGCTACAGTGCCATGTGCTCATATCATGTTCATGTAAGTTGGAACTAGGATAGACATTTACACACCTTGTTTTCCTGCTCAGCACGAGAGGATGTTAGTGTTTCAGTTTCAGCCCCTTTACTGGTAAAAGATCGGCGTATATATATATATATATATATATATATATATATATATATATATATATATATATATAATTTTTTTTTTTCCCTCATACTGACTTAATTAAGAGCTGTCAGCAAATACGACACGAGTATTTCCACATTTTTTCCTGTAAACCCTGTCAGATCGGTCCCGCCTCCGTTCAGTGAAGATGAAACACAACACTCCGTTCAAAAATAGATGCAAAAATAGATGCAAAAATACAATAAGCTCCAAGTGGAGAATTATTCTAAAGGGGCTAAAGAAAAATCTTCAAATGCCCCGAATGCCCAGGCCAGGTAACGCGCCTGATTCTGGCACGTTTTTGTTTTTTAAGGCACAATGTCAAGGATCCAATCAAGAAATGGCAATCCCATCGTTGTGTTTCTCCAGAGGGCAGCTTTAAGCTTCACCCCGGCAGGTTCCGGTCAACATCTCTACCTTATAAGGTGAGCTATGAGAGAACGTCATTTAGTCAAACCGTCCAAAATTGACCTTTGATTATCCGAGTCACTGACTATAACTGTCTCTTTCTGCCGTTCCTTCCTGTTTCATCGGCCCTCGAGACGATTTTCGTAGCGTTAGCAAATAAACACGCAGTCCACAGGATGGGTGAAGCCTGGTGTAAATGTGTCATATCACAGCAAACCAGTGACTACGTTTCCCATCCCGCGCTGTGGCCTACAAACATGGCCACCATGGACTGCAATTCCCAGAACACTCATTAATTCTAATCACGCACACCTGCATCCTATCTCACACAATATCACAACAGTTCAAAAGGACTTTCGAGGTTGAGTTTTAACACCGTACCAAGCGTTTGTACCCTGTTCCTCGTTTCAGTGGTCTTGAAATCTTGTTTCTTGTCACTCGTTCCTCGCCTCGTTTACGCCTGTTTGCAGATCGCCGGACCCATTGACTGTTTTTTTTGGCCGATTTGGTCACGATTCGGATTTATCTGCATGCCTCTCTCAAATAAAAGTCTTTAACTGCACTTGCATCCGTCCTAACCTCCATTACGTGGAAAACGTGACCAAATGTATCTCGTGGTGTATTAGACTGCAGAGCGATGGGGGTTTTTTTTGGATAGAAATATCCATACAATCCAAATATGGGATACTGATTTGTATTGGTTTGATTTATTTCTTTATTTGTTTTTAAAACTGTTGAGAAAACCTCATTTCTGACTCTCACGAGAGGGTACAATTCTGTGGAATTTTGGTGGATTGTAGTCGGCAGAAGTGGGAGGATGAAACCGCGTGACCGGTGAAGGCTTTGTGGAGCGGCTTTGTGTTGGTCGGTTTTCTTCACACGCAGGGTTTGTACTGTATGATTACATCTCGGGTTGATGTTGCGGTAGTACGCTGAACTGATTAATCTGTAATGATTTGGCGAATACAGAAGCCTAGCACAGCTACAGCAGCTTCGCCTTATCTGTCTTCCCGTCGCGTTTGTTAAAAAACAGAGAGCGCTCTCGGTATGTCTCCTTTTCTCGGTTTTCCTTGCAGTAATGACCTTTTTTTTTCTGTTCCTTTCCGCTCGCTCATGCCCTCCTCACCGCAGCGCCTTAGCACCGTGCTCTGCTTTAGTTCTACATGTTTTACCCCTTGAGGCTGGCCGTAGGTGTGTGTCGTTCTCTGTGGATAAGCGCTACATCGGCATTGTGTGATTCCTCATACACTTCCCTTTCCGGGAGCGTTCAGCACAATTCTCTCTCTCTCTCTCTCTCTCTCTCTCTCGCTCTCTCGCTCTCAATGTGGATAAAACGCGCCTGATTCCATTTCAGTATTCGACAATCACGCGCACTCCGACGTCAAAACGTAAAGGCTCGTTTATTTATTGACGTGATGAGGAACTGTTCCCGGATCAGTGCTTGCGATGAATCCGAGACTGAATGGAAGCCTCTGTGCGCTCCACTTTTACCATTCACATCCAGGTTCCTGAAGAAGGCCTCTGTTTACACACTTGGCGTTCGTCCTCGTCGCAAGACATGCGATGAATAAGAAGTCGTTACAATCTGTAGGAGAAACGATTTTTTTATTAACGATTATCCTTCGTAAAAACGGGTACGGATTTCTAGTTCTGAAAGCGTGAGGCGATGTTAGTATATTCAAGATTCTCAGAGCAGTTTAGCACCAACACTCGGACATCACGATGGTTCTCCAGTCTTTCCCTCACATTAGAAAGCTGTGAGGAGCTCTTTCCAATAAATACGGCATGAAGCAAACGTTTATTTTCCAGGCCTAGCATCCCACTGGATTAGGGATTACAGGTTTACTCTAGATTTATAACATAGGACTACTTTAACATAAAATTTTATGTCACAAACATATATGTGTAAGGAAAGTGACGAAAAGCTCAATTCAAATTTATTTGTTTAGCGCTTTTAACAATGTCTCGAAGGAGCTTTACAGACACATATAAACACAGGATAGAGATTTAAAGTGTGTGAATTTATATCTATTGAGCGAGACGGTGGAGACGGTGGCGAGGAAAAACTCCCTAAGATGATATGAGGAAGAAAACTTGAGAGGACCCAGACTCGGAAGGAAACCCATCCTCATCTGGGTAACCAAAACCAAATACATATTCCTCACGTGGGATTCCCAGACTAGTGGAAAGTGTGGAAAGTAATCGGGATGGGGTACTGCGCCCGACATGAAGCAGCCTGCTGGTTTATATTTCATGCATGATTTTGTGGAAGGTAACGTGAGCACCGTTATTATTCACGCACTCGCCGATTCGAAAGCGACGTCCGCTAAGACAGCACGTCGGAGCCAAGACGTCCCGGTCCGTCAGGTTTCCAAGTCAGACTGTAAAATGTTTACTGATTTTAAGGCGACGTTAAACACATGATTATCTTCATGATCTCTGTCTGTATTGAATCTTTCTGCTGTTGTCGTGATTGTTGTCATGATCTAGAAACTAAGTAGAAGGCTAGTACGCAAAACGGTAGATCTGAAACACTAGCTGAAATCGGAAAACTGGGTAGTATTTAATCTCGGTTTAGAATAGTACATAAATATGCGATTTGAGATACAAAGGCTAGTTTGTTTATCAGAGCTAGGTGGCTGGGAAAATTGGTCCTTTTCTTTTTTTTTTCAGTGAGCTACACTAATGCATTAGTTTAACATCAACGATCGGGTCCTCGCACGTTCGGGATTCAAACGTGCAATCTCCCAGCGATGATAACGGTTTTCTTTTGCGCCACTCAGGAGCCTTTACTCTGAATACACAGCTCGAGTAGTGTTCGAGTAGTCTTTAACCCCCGACACGCAATCATGCCAGAGCCTCGTTTAGGTTTCAGACAGGCATCACGGTGCTTTCCACTAGCTTCCTGTGAGCCTAAAATCAGATCAGAGCCTAAAAATAAGAAAGCTTCTTCGCTGCGGTCTGTTTGCTGCAATCTTTGTTGATATAAAGCTGTAACGTTTGACCCGTCCAGACTTCTATTCAAGGGATAAAAACTGGAGGTGTATTTAAATCCCATCCCATTTTACTCTTAGAGCATGTTTACTAAATTCAACCACTAGCACACCTGCTCTGTCTAATCAGTGTCTGATTAAATCGAATCAGATGTGCAGGTGGATGAATTTAAGTAATGCATGGAGCTGGAGTGCCTTCTGGCAATTTCAGAAATGACCAATAACGTCCATCAATTCAATGAAATGCAGTCAATGAGTAAATATGTAAGCAAGTATGGAGAGTGAATCAACAAAGTAAGTAAAGTAATGTAAAGTAAGTCATTAAAGTAACACAAATAAAGCAAGTAGGTAAATAAAATAAGTAAAGGAAGAATGTAAGTGCAGTTATAAAGTAAATAAAGTAAAGTAACAAATAAATAAATAAAAAGTACAAAAGGAATATAAGTAAAGTAAGTAACATATGTCAAGTAAATAAAGGAAATTGAGTAAAAGTAAGTTGAGTAAATAAAGTAAGTAAAAGAAGTAATTAAGTAAAATAAATAAAGGAAGTATGTAAGGAAGAAAACTAAGTAACTAAAGTTATAAAGCAAATATTGTGTGTAAAATAAGTAAAGTTACTACTGTAAGTAAATAAAGGGAATAAGTATAATACATAAAACAAGTCAAATATGTGAATATAATAAGTAAAATGAGGAAAGTAAACAAGCAAAAGACAGGAAATAAGTCAAATAAGTAAAGTAAATACGTGAATAAAGTAAGCAGAATAAGTCAAAGTACGTAAGTAAAGGAAGTATATAAGTAAGAAAAGTGAGTAAAATAAGTTGCTAAGTAAATAGAGGGAATAGGTACAATAGGTAAGACAAGTAAAACATGCACAGTAAATAAGTCAAATAAGTAAGTGAAGTAAATAAGTAAGCAAAATAAAGTGAATAATTTAAATAAGTATGTTGGTAAGAAGAGAAAGTTATAAAGTAAAGTTCTTAAGTACAGTTACTAGGTAAGTAAAATTATTAAAGTAACCAAGTAACTGAAGTAAATAAGGAAATTAAGTTTAAAAAAAAGTCAATAAAATATGTAGAGTAAGTGAAGTAAGTGCAGCTGAACAGTAAACACAAAAGCAGTCATTTATTCGGAGTGTAAACATACAGGAAGCGATGTGGACATTTTTTTACTTAAGGCTAATGAGAAAAGATTTAATTGGTGTTTTATTAAACTGACCTGGAGAATTAATAAAGTAAATGAAAGCATCATGGCAAGCACTGATAAATAGAGTTTCTCTTCGGGGCCAGCTGGAGAAACAGATGTGTGTGTGTTGAGAGAGAGAGAGAGAGAGAGCGAGAGAGAAAGAGAGTGAAAGGGGGGGGCGGTTTAGACACATTTCATCATATTAAAGATGGCATGAGACGAGCCACTATTAACTTGGCCGGTGTTCAGTGTTTAACAGCAGCGCAGTGGTGTGTTCATTTTCACTGCGTGCCGCTGCAGCGTTGCTCACTCTCCATATTAATGTCATTAACACCAGGAGCTGGTCAGCCGAGGTGCGAGTGCATCCTGTAGTGTACACAGCAGCTTCGTTTCAGAGAATGTAATTAAACACTTACAGAGTCCCAGCCAGCACGTGAACTTGAGGAATCCTTCATGAGCACATGCATAGGAATGAGCGGAGAGAGAGAGAGAGAGAGAGAGAGCTCATCAACATTAAATGAACACCTCATTATACAGTAGAGATCAGTTCTGATCTGCAATATACACCAGAGAACGGTTTAACAGCGTGGGTGTTAATTGAACATTGATGATTTTGCTGTGCATCCTTCCCATAAGCCTAGTTTAAAAAGTCCACCCCCGACTCACACACACACACACACACACACACACACATGCAAACAATCCTCCAGATGTTCACTTTCACAATGATCCAGGTTACATATCTACATGGTTATTTCCCAGGAGAAGCACTTGTGAATGGCATCAAAACAGTCATTTTCATGAACTTCAAACATCTTCACTTCAATTCAATTCACTTCTATTTGTATAGCACTTTTTACAGTAGACATTGTCTCAAAGCAGCTTTACAGAAATATCAACACGATATACAGATATTAAGGGTGCGAATTTAACCCAACTGAGCAAGCCACTGAGTGGCGACGGTGGCGAGGAAAAACTCCCCTAAGATGTTTAAAGAGGAAGAAACCTTGAGAGGAACCCGACTCAGAAGGGAACCTGTCCTCATCTCATAACAGATAGTGTGAAAAAGTTCATTATGTATTTATATGAAGTCTGTTTGGCCTTAGAAACAGCCATAGTCCCAGCAGTCTGGAATTGGAGTAGATGAGAGCTCCATCCAGAGGTAGGAGATCCAGAAAGGATCCAGATCTCTTGTATCTCCATAAAATCGTGTGTGGCTCGACAGAAGGAGAGAGGGAGAGAAGAGATTATTAGGACTGTGCTTAGCGTAACAGAAAGTCTAGTCAGGGTAGGCTTGAGTAAACAAATACGTTTTCAGCCTAGACTTAAACACTGAGACTGTGTCTGAGTCCCGAACACTAATAGGAAGACTGTTCCATAACTGTGGGGTTCTATAAATGAAAGCTCTTCCCGTTGCTGTAGCCTTCGCTATTCGAGGTACCGTCAAATAGCCTGCATCTTTTGATCTAAGTAGGCGTGGCGGATCATAGAAAACCAACAGTTCGCTTAGATACTGTGGTGCAAGACCATTTAGTGCTTTATAGGTTAATAATAATATATATCAGTGTGAGATTTCACAGGGAGCCAATGCAGTGTGGAGAAGATCAGGGTGATGTGGTCGTATCTTCTGGTTCTAGTAAGGACTCTAGCAGCTGCATTCTGGACTAACTGGAGTTTGTTTATGCTCCTACTGGAACATCCAGACAGTAAGGCATTACAGTAATCTAATCTAGAGGTGACGAAAGCTTGAACTAATATTTCCGCATCATGTAGTGATAATATATTTCTTATCTTAGAAATATTTCTGAGATGAAAGAAAGCTATCCTAGTAATATTATCTACATGAGCATCAAATGATAGACTGGAGTCAATAATCACTCCGAGGTCTTTAACTGCTGTACATGATGAAACAGAAAGACCATCCAGAGTAACCATGTGATCAGAAAGATTATTTCTAGCTACACGTGGTCCTAATACAAGTACTTCTGTCTTATCAGAATTGAATACAAGGAAGTTAGTTAGCATCCAACGTCTAAATGTCCTTTACATAATCCTCAACTTTACTTCAGCATTTCGTAAATGGCATTTATTGAGCAGTTATGGAAGGAGTCTCCAGCGTTAGCACGTAGTTAGAGGTAAAAGTGTAAAAGGAAGGTCTTCAGGACAGAGGGGTTTCATGGTCCTGCCACAACATTGAATGTAGCCATAAATGGATAAAAAAAAAAAGTACATGTCATTCATTTCAAAATGAACTAAGTTGTAATGGTTGGTAAAAAATTTCAGCGGTTTAAGAGGAATAAACCGCTTCAATAATCAACTTCAGGGTGGAGACAGGAACTCAGCATCATCACACCACCGTGTCGTTGATGACTTTCCTGCTTTTCCAGCAATTCAGCGTTCATGAATGTGTTCATAATATTTCATGTTCCTAAACGCAAAGCCTCGCGTTGTCTATCGCCAGCCTAGCGTTAGGGTTGACCTTTTCAGCAGCAGAGACATACAGAGGCACAGCTGTGTTCCTGATCTTCCTTCATTGAGCGCTTACAGAAAATCAATACAGCATCATCGCCATCACTCGCTCTGTCAATGAACACGAGCAGAGATTTAAAGTGTGGAGGGGAGAGAGAGAGAGAGAGAGAGAGACAGATAGAACGGAGGAGTGATGAGTTAGGCGGCATGCTTCTCAGTGCTATTTAGAGCTGACACACTTCAGTATCATCGGGTACAAAAGAAGCTTGATAGCATACCTAAACTATAAAAACAAGCATGCTAGCATACTGAAACTGTTAAAAGAAACTTTGCTAGCATACCAAAACTATAAAAACAAGCGTGCTAGCATACTGAAACTGAAAATAAAAGTGCCAGAATACATCCATCCCTCTTCAACC
>CM022752.1:10302666-10307666 GCA_012411365.1 Ameiurus melas | reverse complement strand
ACTGTAGTGTCTCGTAAATAGTAAATTCGGGTGTCTATAAGGATTAGCTTCGGTCCGTTTAACTAAAGAAAATTTCAAACAGAAATCTGTATTGGTATTAGATAAATACTAGCCGAGCGGGAACTACCCGCACTTCATAAATCAATCCAGATGCGTTTGTAAAACATATCATAGAGAGATCTCAGAATCTCCCAAGTCTGAATCGTTATAATGCCTCAACCGTCGCCGGTCAGGAGAAGCATAATTACTCCTGCAAGCCTCAAAACAAAGCTTCCGATTAGAACCGAAATGGTTCTTCAGCCTGATGCCGTAGGAGAACCATTTTAAGTTGCACAAAGAACCTTTTAGTCTTCGAACCATTTTAGTCTTCGAAACTTGCGCTTTTAGAACGCAGAAATGGTTCCTCAAAGCAGTGCCATGTAACAAGGAACCGTGTAATCATAAGTTCGCTAAAAACCCTCAGTTAGTGCTTTAAGGAACCAAAGGAAGGTTCTTAAGAGTGATGCCAGGAGAACTTTTTCCAGTCCCCCAAAGAACCTTATAGGGTTCGCCACTTAAACCTGTTAAGGGATGATACCTCGAAGAACCAATGCACTGCACAATGATGAGAACCTCTAATGAAACATAAAGAACTTTTTTAATCTCCGAAGAACCGTTGTTGTTGGGGTTGTTGGTTTTTTTTGGTGATTGTTGCGTCCAAAAAAAAAAACGTTTGATTTTCCTGCGACGTGTGATGCAATTTGTGGAGTTTTTTGTGCTGGAAAGCTACGCGAATTGCATTGGAGATATTGTGGTGTAGGCAATTTAACAAGCTACACTCACACACTATGCGCCTTCCCGCTTCCTCCATCTCAACCCCCTGTACATTAATGCCTGCGCCATGTGCTCAGACAAGCATCACCCAGGTTTGACTGGCAGGTTACACAGCTTCCTTCCCACACCATCTCAAATGCTTCATCAGCCATTCAGAGCGAGCACGCAGTCCCCATCTTCTCCGATTTCCTTCTCTACTTTCTCACGCAGGTCACACAAGCATGCGAGCTACTTGGCATTCTCTTTCGACGCTCAGCCTGTTCTGAATCGGATGTGTCAAGCTAGCGTGGGAAGCGTACCTGCGCTCGTGATTTACACGAAAACCCATCAATCAGGCGCTTTTCACAGCGCGTTAGTCATTAGCGCACCTGCACACCTCATACACAGGTACCAAGGACCATTATACAGCAGGTGGGGATTTGGGTTCTCTTGCCGTATTCGTCATCTGCATCGCTTTGTGCTTTTCACCGCTGAAAAATGTCCTGCGCTTAAATTACAAGCCCACCACCCCCTTTTATTGTGCGTTAAATACGTTTTATCGCATTCCCACAGGCATGCTTTTTATCTCAGTGATATTATTATTCTGTGTGGGTGTAATCACTAAACGAGTTCATGCTCATGAACACTGTAGATGTATCGTGAAACACGTTCTACAGCCGGGTTTGGTGACTTCTTGAAGGTCGGTCAGTTTCATGCAGAACATGAACATGACTCCAGCACCTCCTGTCTGCTGAACTGAAGTGGAGTACGTTGAATTGGACAGACTTCTCTTTACACCTAGTGGGCAGTTGGTTACCGAGCATATTGACCAGCGTCTTCGTCATCGTAACAGGTGTGAAATGAACACAGGGTCGGCGGAAGGGTATTCGGAATGAGGGGGCCTCGATGTGTCATGGGGGGGGGGCTACCTCGCCCGTCTCACTAGAATAATAATAATGATTTTACAGAATTACGTGTTAATAAAGTTGCATCTAGTTTGCTTGTAATTGTGGGCGCGGTGTGTTTGATCAGACTCCTTTCCCGGAGCTCCCCGAGTAATTAAAGATGGTGGCAGCTGGATAATTTTGGGTTGTGAGTAGTGTAAAGAGAGACTCATATCTCATATTAGCTTAGCCAAGAATTATTACAATAATAATAATAATAATAATAATAATAATAATACCACTTTATGGAACCTATTTTTAACAAAGATTAAGCGTATATTTGTATGTAATTGGCTGATTATGACTGTACGTCATAACGTTAAGTTTCTGGGGTTTTTTGTCAACTGCTTCTCTTCATTCATAATCAGTATTCATGGTAAAACTAAATTCATTTACAGAATGTTGCGTTTTTTTTTATATTCAGTTTATTATTAATATTTCAAGAAGTAGGAGGGCACAGTGGCGTGATGCTGAGTCCCAGCGTCTGAAACCGCATTCAGGGGGTAGGGTGGGGTGCTTATTGGAGGTGAGGGGGGACGGAGTCCTGGGTGCCCGGGGCAGCCCCCCTGGCCTGGGGTCCCATCGTGGCGCTGATGTCGAATGAACAGCACACAACTATAGCAGGGTATGTGTGAATAAAGGGAATTTTGTTGTCTGACTGTCTGAATCATTCACTGACTGAATGACTAAACGAATGACTGACAGACTGAATGAATGAATGAATTAATCACTCAATGTCTGGCTCACTCACTGTCTAACTAAATCGCTGACTAACTGATTCACAAACTGAATGAATGAATCATTCACTGACTGACTGAATCACTCATAAACTGAATCATTGACTGACTGAATGGATGTATGAATGAATGAATCACTGACTTCATTACTGAATTACTGACTGACTCACCCACTGCCTAACTGTATCAGTGACTAACTGATTCTCTGACTGAATGAATCACTCATTGACTGACTGAATCATTCATTTACTGTGTTACTAACTGAATCAATGATGGACTGGCTGACTGAATGAATTACTGACTGACTGAATTCACTCTCTGACAGACTTACTAAATGAACTAAGGAATGATTGAATGAATTACTGTCAGATTGCATTATGGAATCACTGACTCAATCGCTCATTGTCTAACTGAATCGCTGACTAAATGATTTACTCAATGAATGACTAACTAAAATAACTTGATAAATCAGTGACTGGATCAATGATTGACTGAATGAATGGATCACTTACTGCCTGACTGACTGTCTAAAAATGAGTGACAGTGAATTACTAACTGAGTGACTGAATCACTGACTAAATGATTCACTCAATGAATGACTAACTGAAATAACTTAATGAATCAGTGACTGAATCAATGATTGTCTGAATGAGTGAATCACTTACTGCTTGACTGACTGTTTAAAAATGAGTGACAGTGAAATACTGACTAACTGAGTGACTGAATCACTGACTGAATCACTGGCTGGTTGACTGAATGAATTGCTAACTGAATGCCTGACCGAATCCCTGAATGAATCACTGACTCACTCACTTACTGACTGGCTGATTGACTAAATCAGGGGTTCCCAAACAAGTTTCCAGTTTCCAGTACAAGACCCCCCAAATGGCATTAACATTTGACCGAGGTCCCCCTTTTGCAAGATGTCTTTAAAACACATTAAAAATACAGACTTCTGAATATATACCCCTTTTTTTAAATTAATAATTACATCTTACATCTTTACATTACATTACATTACATTAGGAATTGATTGTGTGTGTGTGTGTGTGTGTGTGTGTGTGTGTGTGTGTGTGTGTGTGTGTGTGTGTGTGTGAGAATTTATTTTCACACCAAATTGTCGAGGCCCTCCGGGCACCCCTGGCACCCCGACTTTGAAAACCACTGGACTAAATGAATGACTGACTGAATCACTGACTCACTGACTACCTGAATGACTGACTGCATTGCTGACTGAATCACTGACTGACTGTTCACTGATGTGAACCCATAAACTTTCCAGAGCTTTTCTTACTAAAGTTCTATTTAGTCCTGCACCAACACCCCCCCCCCTTACACACACACACACACACACACACACACACTCTTAAAATGTAAATCATTGCTATGGTCCATTATATCATGCATTCCTCATTTGTAAGTCACTTTGGATAAAAGCATCTGCTGAATGAATAAATGTAAATCATGCGATTCTGATTAGGTTTTCCAGCACCAAAAATATCGCACCCTCTCGCCTCTGAGCGTCGGCGGCATAGAAACGCGCTGTAAAATCTTAGGTAGACTCCACACCAGCGTGGCTTGCTAAACTGCCCTGGCACCTCCTCTCTGACTTTGGCCAGAGCTCTGAGCTGGATCAGCAGCCCGTCGCCTCTGGCACGGATTTCCTCGCTGTCCCCTGACTGCACCCTGCTCCCGCTGCTGAGTAAATGTGTGCACCGAGATCCATCTGTGCTCCAGCTTCATCGGTCACTTCCCATCATAACTCAGCGCCGTGTGAGAGACGGACAGCTGCAGCGACCAATCGGCAACCCTACGGCCATTAACACGAGAAATCTTATTGGTGTGTTTGGCTCAAGGTGAACTTGAGACGGGGAACCTGCTCTCGCTGCCAGTGGCCCGGGCAGGCCGTCGCCGCGGACACTGGGTAATGAAGTGATGTGATTGATCAAGTGTCGTTCCAGATGACTGGAGATGGACGCTGGCCAAACCGCTGCCACTCATCTGCCTGAGCGCTCTAACAGCCGAGCAGCTCTGACGTGTACGTGTGTGTGTGTGTGTGTGTGTGTGGTCATAACAGAACTGTTATTAACACTTTACACCATTTATCCAACGATTCTCATCAGCGAAACAGTGTCGGAAATGTGTGTTCAGAAACGAATGCATTATTCATTGAAGCTTTCTCCCGCTCTATCTTGTTGCTGCCGTGCATTTCATATTTATGTCTTCATCTTTATGCTCTATCTCCCATCTGGGTTCTCGTGGTTCTGGGCGAATTCTCGTTTCCCGGGCTGTATACTGAACATGTCATCCCAGGTGAATAAAAGGTGATCGAGATCACGTTCATATCCCCCATGACACGCAGACGGAGAATGATTTCAGATCAGTGGAGTCCGAGGATACTGGGTAGGAACAGAGTATGCTGGCTACACACACACACACACACACACACACACACACACAGAATACTGCAGCTCTTTAAAAGTTTGAAGGAACTTGTTCAACCACAAGATGATAAACATATAGATAG
>CM022752.1:10265166-10297666 GCA_012411365.1 Ameiurus melas | reverse complement strand
TGTTACTTTTTGGTTCATATCTTTTATTTATGTTATTTATTAATAGTTCATATATATATTAATGTTTATATATTTATTTCACTTTAAAACGTACGGTACTTTTTACACTATCTGTAAAAATCCACTATCGGTCGACCTCTACTACAAAGTACTCCAAAATTCTCGATATTCTTATATAA
Source organism: Ameiurus melas (assembly GCA_012411365.1). Classification (NCBI taxonomy): domain Eukaryota; kingdom Metazoa; phylum Chordata; class Actinopteri; order Siluriformes; family Ictaluridae; genus Ameiurus; species Ameiurus melas. The sequence continues at coordinate 10,297,487 of CM022752.1, read as the reverse complement.
AAGTCTCTTTTTCTATGTCAGGGAGCTGTCACTCCAAATCTTACTAGCAAATGAGAGTACATCACTGTTAAGCCCCGCCCAGACGAGAGGTTCATTCCAGAATGGCGAGCGTAAACTTACGGAGCGTAAATGAAAACTCTGGCAGCGTTTTCATAAACCAAGATGAGCGAAAGCGAAGCTGACAAAACTGTTAGAAAACAAAGGACACTGTTTGTTTGAAGACCAGGTTACATTTTCGCCACCGAGTTTTCAGTAGCAGATTGTTTTTCTACTTTCTCATTGGATTTTGGTTGGACTGCTCGTGAATAAAAGTGAACCGTTAAGGTTACACTTCTTTAAATGAAAATATATTCATGTCTTTCACGATCCCTCTTCATTCTGAAACCCAGAGCGATATGAACTAAAAGAGAAGAGTCACATGTGGCCTGTTGAGTGACAGTTCCTCAGCAGGTGTTACAGGCACTCATTGATCTCCGACTCTGAGGTTTCCCACCTAAGATTTTAGCCTTTCACTCAGCAACGATGGCAGTCAGTAACCTTCTGTAAGCAGTAGAGATCTGCTAATCAAATTATTTCTTCTTGCTTTTTCCTTCCCTCCCTCCCTCCCTCGCTCTTTTCAGATGTATAATAAACACAGTGTGTGCATATCTCGCCTTGCCTGGTGCAACCTGCTGCTTTTTAAGCACTGTGTTATTTTTGAGTTTCGATCTCTCTTTCTCACACCGGTGTCACTGCGCCTTGTTTGCAGAATTGTTCAAACAAGCACGTCGTGTCGAGCTGAAGGCTAAACGTCATTCTCAGCTTCTTCTTCGTCTTTTTTAATCCTGTGTTCAAGCAAATTTGCAGGTGTTGTCACGAGTTTGCCGTTTTTCTCTCCTGGGTGATAAGTGACTGCTAATGTTTTTACTTGCGAGCGTCTTTCCAAAAAAAAAAACGAGACGAGCAAAAAAAGACAGAACCAGTTGACAGATTTTCAAATGATGAACATTACAGCTGCTTTAAACAGAAAATAGTCATCTTACAGATTGCTAGTTTTAGCAACTCTCCAACCTTTATCTCCGCCTCCTTCTTGTCTCACGACAGTCGATCAACCTGGCTAGTGGATTAAACAAAAATAATAGGAATAACGTTCGCTAGCTTTTTAGTGAACTAGCCAGAACGCTACTGCTGGAGAAATTCATTTATCACCCCTGGAAACTCGGATCAAGGTTAAGCACGGGGCTATGACAAGATTTAGCATTCAGAGTTTCCTACATAGAGATAAGCAATAACAAAGTATGAAAGTGTTCTGAGCTCATTCACCTTCCATAATCTGAGCAGGTCTTGTTTTGTCCATTTTTGCTTCCCATCTTTCCTTATATGGTCAGTATTTCCTGTCTTCTTCCTGTTCCAGCTGCTAGTTAATTAGTCATGTTGCTACAGTAGTTGGATGGAAAGCCTCTGTGTTTCTGCTGAAACGTTGCATTTCTGAGGCATGTAAGGTTCCTTTGGGTTTCTGCTTCCGAGTGTCGTCTTTTTTGTCCGCGCCGTACACTTGCTTTAAGTTTCCCTTTTCACTCGGGCGAAAATGAAGACACAGAATTGAGGTCAGCTCATAATCTAATGCACGGGAGAACACGGTGGAAGCAACAGGTGCGACGTTAAAGATGCATACAGGAACTCGTAAATATGAACTTCCCAGGAGGACTTGAACGCACCATAATATTTGCCCATATCTTGGGTTGGGAGTGCACTGTACACTCCCCTGCTTGTGCTTGTTATTAGTCCTCCATGTGCTTTTGTTTTGGTTTCGGTTCTGTCTCCACCCCCATCACGTCAGTGGCTTTTTCCTTGACTGTGTTCACCTGTTTTCTTTTGTTTTGGTTTCGGTTCTGTCTCCACCCCCATCACGTCAGTGGCTTTTTCCTTGACTGTGTTCACCTGTTTTCTTTTGTTTTGGTTTCGGTTCTGTCTCCGCCCCCATCACGTCAGTGGCTTCTTCCTTGACTGTGTTCACCTGTTTTCGTTTGTTTTGGTTTGGCCATTAAGTAATTAAGTTCTCCGGTGGTTCTGTGTCGTATAACGACTGTTTGTAAATGCTGTTAAAATAAACATATCTTTCATTATTTAATGAAAAAACATTTTTTTTATCGGTAAATTGCTTTGTGTCATCATAAAAACCTTGTTGTTGATTATTTTCCTAGAACAGCATCCTGAAGTGTTTTTACTCCTTTCATAGCCGTTTTTTGCATTGAGTTTGCTTATACGATCAATTTATTTATTTGTTTGTTTGTTTGTTTGTTTGTTCGTTTTTTGAGACCTGGACTGCGGTATTGTGTAGGATCCGTGAATCAGCTTCCATATTCTCCCCGTGCATGCTGTCAATACGATGAATTAGTCTCGATATTCAGTGTGTATGTATGTATGTATGTATAGATATATATAAGTAGAGAGAGAGAGAAAGAGAGCGAGCATTTGAGGGAGCGATGGAGGCGTTGAAGCCAAACTGTCAGAAAATGTTTGACATCCAGGACACCGATCGGCAATGGGGCGTCTGCCATCACGTGTTTTTCTGTAAATTTAGCCCACCCGGGTTGAGTTTGACCCTCTTTCTGTCTCTCCGTAATTTTACTCTGCAGTCCCCCACATGTTTATTTCCTCGCTCGGCCCATGAAACATTTGTCTCCCACCTGTGCGCTCTTCGAATCACAATGAGTGGCTACCTGCGAGGGCTCTGCATCAATCAGCAGTGTGGGTAAAGATTGATGAAAGAGTGATGAAAGCGAGTGGAAAGAGCGCGCCGGCTGAGCCGATTTGGCCGCGCATCAGGAAGCGTTCACGCAGCGAGGCTGACGCAGAGGAGAGCGCAAACACACACACACACACACACACTCCAACTCCAGCTGCACTGTGTTCCATTCATTCTGTCTTCATGACTCTCTCTCGCTCTCTCTCTCGCTCTCATTTTTCCCTCCTGCTGTCTCCACTCTCTGCCTCTTCTCTACTCTTCTCTCTCCGTCTCTCATAAACAGCGTCTCTCTGTATTAACTGGATTAGGACCGATCCACAGGCGCGGCTTCTCTAATTACTGTTTTGGAAGCCCCGTGAGATAAACACACTCGGGCCCCTGCGTGATTATTTTTCCTGCACCGTCGCGATCATCGGCGCCAGAGACAGAGACTCTAAATATTGTTTTGGCAAATAAACGAGGGGCCGATTCAAGAGAACATGCATGCGAGAGCAAACCTGTGATCTAATCGCAAAACCAACACAACACAATGCACGCCAGTTTATTGTATGAGACCTTTAAAAATAAATTAGCCACGTTTCAAAACCATAATAGGTGCACTTTAATAATTAACCCCCCCCCCCCCTATCAAATATGGTAGGCTATAAATACAAATTAATATTACATATGTTCATTTGCTTATTATTATTATTATTATTATTATTATTATTATTATTATTATTATTACACTTATACGAAATGTTGTACTTTGCACTTTGTCATAGTGCTCACTCAAGCAGAAACGTTAACATGGCGTGTGATGTGACACCACCGCGGTTGTCATGGCCACCGTCACAGCCCTTGTACTGAGGGGGTCCGTGGTATTTAAAGAAGTGCCTGGCTACAAAATGTGTAAGAACCTCTACCAATGAATATCGATGAGCCGACATCAGCAATAAATCTTTAGTTATTTTAGGAGTTAAAAACCCAAATCTCCTGCGGTCGATTCTACCGCGCTGAAGACATCCACGTCACCTGGGCTGTGAGTAAACATGCTGTTTGAAAGGTTGCGGGTTCACCGCCCGCCGCTGGTTGTTGTGAACGCGGCGTGAGACATGTGTCCAGGCTGCTCCGGGCCGACTTGACATCGCTTTGGGCTGAAAGCAGCAGTCGAAGTGTGACTGTAAAATACCACCGAGAACTTACAGTATCTACGAGTGCTTCCTAATCCTGCACATCTGCACGGGGGTTCCAGAGCTCTCTCTGCGAACCAGCTATTTCATCAAGTCGCGTTATTTCGGAGCGAGCTGATTAAGGAAACTCTCGCAAATAATCCCGCTAACACAAAGCAGCTGCTGGATTCCAAATGCTGGGAAAATGGCCGTCCAGCACGGCCGTTACAGCGTCAGGGTGTGTCACATCACCAAGGAATACATGAAACCAGTGCAGTATGCGGTTTAAACGCAGCGATGCTGAACGCTCAGTTCTGATTGGACAGAATGTGTTGATTTGTTTGACAGCAGCTCTGAGAGTAGCCATAATAAAATGTCCGTAAAATCTCAGGTTTATATTAATGCGCCCTTGATCGTTTCTACGGTAACGACCCATTCACAGGGGCGAACGGTTAGCATAGTCTAACATTAATAATAATAATAATTATTATTAGTATTAATTATAATAATAATAAACGGGTTTGAAATGTCTAGTTGCCGTTTTGTGCAGTGAGATTTTTATTCAACATTTCTGGAAGGAGTCTCCAGTGTCAGCGCTTTGTAACAGTTTTCCAACATCGATGGAGGAGTTTTCCCGGATCTGTCCAATTCTCCAACATCACTCCACACGCTTCCGCAGCAGAAATCAATTAAAGGAAGCAGCGTTTTTCAGAGAGCGCATTACTTCCTGTGTACTGCCGGGAGGACTCTAAAATATTAAAGCCAACCGCCAGACGAGTTTAGTATTCAGAACAAACACAGTCCTCAGCATCTGGGTTATTTATTTATTTTTTTCCCCCCATTGTGAGCATCGAGGAGATACTAAAGAGACGAGAGGAAGCAGAAGGAGCGATGATCAAATGTTTTAAAAAAATAAATAAAATAAAATGTTTCCAGATGTTCGGACGGTTCAATATATTTTTTTCCCTCTTCTCAGAACGAACGGTGCGTGATTAGACAGAAATATCAAATCTAATCAGACAATACTTCAGCGATACTTCAGTTGTTGTTGAGACGGGAACACTCGACAGGCAAAAACAGTTGGGGTTTAGCTTCAGGGACGTGTGAGAGACAGAGGAGCAGGAAGGAGAAGAATGTGAATGGGATGGACAGATGAGAGGTGTCATTAGTTCTCAGTGTCACAAGAGGATCAAATCAGATTCTCATCCCCCGCTCTTCTGTCAGAGAGAGAGAGAGAGAGAGAAAGGGGCTGAATTGTTGACGGAGCAGGAAGCAGGGTTGTTTTCATGCCACATGCAGGTGTTGTTTCGGGGCTAATTATGATGCGTTTGTGATAAACAAACGGAAAAGTTTTGAACTCCTGAGAACAGTCCAGCGCTCAAAGTGTCTGAGAATCGTGATCGCATGTCTACAGGAGGTCGAGTGGCGACGAGCGTCTTCACGTTCTTCACGTTCATGTGTCTCAGGCCTTTTTAGTTCATGTTTTTGAGCGTTTTCGCATTTACTTATCGAGTCCTCAACGTCAGGTGTTTAGTAGCTTTACCGATACCGACACAGAAGCTTTGAGTATCAGCCGATATCGATGCTCATCCGATACTGAAGCGTTTCACTTAATAGTGCAGGAGAAAATACATGATGCATGAAACCTGCAGCTTTTTAAAAATTCATTCAAACACTTTTCCACAATAGTCACACGTACTCGATGTGTAATACTTATAATCAAGTTTAAATATAATAAAATCGATCCTAACCAAAAAGTACAATCATGTATTTTTATATGTAAACATTCCCGGGTTCCAAATCTGATCTTTTCAGCTTGTTACAGGATTAGATCTCATTCGATTGTTTTATTCTCCCTGAAATCCGATGTACTATTTTTATTTGTTTATTTGTTTGGTATCGGCCCGGTACTGACGGCATTGCTGCCTCAAAGCTCCAGGGTCCGAGTTTCAATCCTGAACCCTGGGGTGGGTTTCCTCTGGGTTCTCTGGTTTCCTCCCAGCTCTTAAAAGGGATCATTCTGGTAGGTGTACTGGCATGTGTGTGTGTGTGGGTATGTGGGTGGGTGTGTGTGGGTGTGGTAGGAGGGCTGTTGTGCCCTGTCATGCATATGATGCACTTCCCTGATGCATATCATGAAGGCATGATTATGTCTGTTCAGATACCGATCAGATAGATCTACGAGTGTGTCCAATCTGTTAAGCTCTGCCTGATGGTGTATGATTATAATGAGGATTAGAAAGAAGTATTAAAGCGAGACATGCCCTTGGACTTAGGGAAGAGAGAGAGAAAGACAGAGGGGATTTGAATAAAGACAGAAGCATAGACAGTAAGAAATGACGATTTTTTATGCAAAAACAAGCCCAAGTCCATTTTTTCCCCCCCAAGACTCAGCGTGTGTCCTTTTTCTCAAACTCAGCAGCTCCTGAAGGTAAAAATGTTGGCAAGTCTCCCGCCTGCCCTGCAGCCACGGGCTGCCCCTCTCCTGGCATTTACGCAGATGAAAAACACACTATTTTCCCTAATTCCATCACATCTGCACGGGGTGAGCTCACAGCCTGCGGTTACAGTCAAGGTGAGAAACGTACAGTGTGACCTTCTTTGCCTTCTTTTCACACTCGCGCTCAGTTCTGGGAACGAGACGCAGGTCGAAGGTTCACGGCTGCTTCTTCGAAAAGGAAAAGCCGGGCCAGGGATTTCCACGTGTGTGAAACAGATAGATATAAAGGGATGGATATAAAGGAGCTACCGTATGATTCTAGACTGGATTTAGGATACTACCCTGAGTAAATTGTTCCAGAAGTGTTGCTTTTTAAAAGTTGTTTATATTCTATACAAAAAAATATATAATTTTTTAATAGAACGAAACCTTTTTTCACACATCATATTAACGGAATCTTTACCAGCATGCCAATTCAGACAGGATAATTATTACCTGGAGTTCTTTCTACCAGTCACAAAAGACAACAAAGTCTTTCCAGAGTACAGGATGCAGGACCAAACTCAGAGATTTGTATTTACACTAGTATTTACATCAAGGAGCTAAGATGGCACATAAACTTGTACGCTGAGAAATTACGCCGATCTGCCATAACATTAAAACCACCTGTCTAAAATCGTGTAGGTCTTCCTTGTGCCGCGAAAACGGCTCTGACTCTTCGAGGCACGGACTCCTCCAAGACCTCTGAAGGTGTGCTGTGGTATCTGGCACCGAGACTTTAGCAGCAGATCCTTAAAGTCCTGTAAGTAACGAGCCGGGGCCTCCACGGATCAGACTTGTTTGCCCAGGACATCCCACAGACGCTCGATCGGATTGAAACCGGGGAAACCGGAGGCCGAGTCAGCACCTTGAACTCTTTGTCAGGTCTGTCAAACAGTTCCTGAACTACTTTTGCAGTGTGTCAGGACGCATTATCCTGCTGAAAGAGCCCACTGTGATTAGGGAATACCATTACCATGAAGGTGTGTACTCGGTCTGCAGCATTGTTTTGGTAGGTGGTACGTGTCGAAGTAGCATCCACATGAATGCCACAACCCAAAGTTCTTTCTGCCCCCAACCCTTAGCAACTGAGGAAGATCATGGGATCTCGTGGGATCATCAGCGCTTGCTTTCACTGAGATATGCAAAGCATCAAGCTGTTGCTGAGATTTTGCCTCATATCCTGTTTCGTGTAGCCCTGAAATTGCAAAGGAAATCAACTGCTGTTTCTTTAACTTCAGCTCACGTTGTGATGTCATATTTATTGCCTAATAATGTTTTGCGTAACAATAGTAGCTATTATGAGGAAATTTAAGCTCAACACGCAAACATGAACTGGTTAAGAGTTCTCCTGGAGAGGGCGCAATCACACCACACCCAATTCAGCACGCTCCTTAAGGAACACGCCGCTCATAAAACAGGTGTGGGTGTATAAAAAAGTGTGACACACACACAGACACATCTGCTTCCTCTTCGTGTCCTTCTGGTGTCCTTTCTCAAACTGAGCTCCCTCGTGCCGTCATAATTGAAAATGAGAAATTTACCGTTCCATAATTAAACACTAACCTCTGACCCCCGGGGAGCCCAGAGCTGAATATTAACTGTGGGCTCCAGCGTGTGGGTTTCAGAAATACAAAACACGCCCAACACAAAAAACACAGACGTTAGGGCATAACACACCTCGACACGCTGGTAATTAGCGTCCCGCCCGAGTCGTTAAAAGATGCCGCCGATTTCACAGCCGTATTTCCACAGCACATAAAGTCAAAGAACTGGCTCATTTGTTTTTAATTAATTATCAGATGAAGGTATTAGGAGTCGCGGGGCGAGACAGTGCATGCTCGGGTTTAACGTTTGTTCCTGACCTCTGGGCTGCGTGTGGAAAATAATTATGCAGGTTATTACTATGGGCTTAATGGGAGAGAGAGGAGAGAGAGAGAGAGAGAGAGAGAGAGAGAGAGATCATCTCTCAGCTCATCTCATTTGTACCATTTACATTTGTATAAATGCTATACACTACGAAGTCAGTTGTGTGTGTGTGTGTGTGTGTGTGTGTAGTAGGGATCAAGGGGATGTTTTTCATTTCACCGAAAGGGAAAGGACACAGAATGTAAGGCTAAGGCATACATTTGCTCTTATCTTCACTTTGTGTCAGCGTAACGTGTGCTATGAGGCAGGACGCAAGTGTGTAGAACCAAAAATCCTACCCTATGTACGTAGCATGAGGGCAATGCTATGTTACAAAACAGTCCAAAAAAATCATGAACCAATGTGGAGCTTAACGATGCAACATGGACAATAAGACACCGACAAAGGACTAACACGGAATAGTTGAACACCATAAGGTAGCAAATCAATTACGGGACTGAAACAAAAGCAAAAGCACACTCAATGTAAACTGTAAACATTTCGTCATGTGAGCTAATCGAAAGCAAAATGGCTGAGTATTTATTATTTTTGTCCTGTGTGTTGCCGTTTAGCTATTAGCTGTTTAGCTGGTCAAGCTGTATTGTGTTCCTTTTTGTTCAGATAGGTTTCAGATTTTCTTGAAAATTCCCTTGTGTGTATACTTTAATTATGCTGTTTGCATGAGTCCATCGTGTCCACCAACGTACACTAGTGCTACAGTATATTTTGTGGTATAATTCTTGTACGCAACGTTGGCGATGTTAGGACTTTGGGTTGTGAGTTCAGATCGCAGCATTGCCAAGCTGCCATGTTTGTGTCCTAGAGTAGGAGTTTGAATATTTAAAACTTGTAATGAATTCTATTTTCACTGTCCCATGTCATCAAGAAGAGGGTTCCTTTCTGAGTCTGGTTCCTCTCGAGGTTTCTTCCTCATGTTGTCTCAGGGATTTTTCCTCGCTTGAGCGAACATCAGGAGCCGAGGTGGACGCATTCCATTTAGGATTGAGCTCGGGTAAACGCTGATGATTGATGGCGTGTCGTTCCCACACGGCATCGGGTTCAGGGTTCGAGAGTCGTCAGGAAGAGAGAGAAACCCACGCCCACGTCTCTCACCGCAGCCAGCAAATGTAGTTGCTAGATAACGGATGGCCCACGTCTCGGCCTCGGAGATCGAGAGCCGCTGTGGAAGCCGATGGATCCAAGTTGAGATTTATGGAGATCGAGACGGTTTTCTAGCTGCTGTATAAATAAATAATGCATGCGCAGTTCACTAGCTCGAAACGCACGCGCTAGAGTTTTAACAGATCGATGATCCTACATTTCAGATAAATTATTACTTTAAACTCTTTAAGATCTCTCAGCGCTTATACACAGCGCTGTTGAATTCTGGATGCGGACCGGTCAGACGGTGATGACGCGCTCTTTCCCTTCGAGGCATGCTGTTACGGGAAACTCATCAACGTCAAGCTGGGAAGTGTAATCTGTAGACTCACTGTGTAGCAAATGTGTAGCTTTAAACCTGAAAACTCCCCCAATAAACGGAGAACATCGGGACTGCTGAGATCAGATTAGTGAAGAGTTTTTACCGAGTCTGACATCAGTAGTCGATAGCGAGCTCGGCGTGTTTAATATAAAAGAAAGCCCCGGACGATCACTCGACGCCCCGCTCCGAAGGCAGCCCGTTTAATTAAAGTTTTCCGATAGCCGCTAGGACACGCCGCATCCTCATTAGTGTCGCATGTTCATCAATAGTTTCCTGATTAAAACACACAGGCTGCTCTCCTGTCCCCTCGGCGAGCCACCGGCAGCCGAGCCGAGACTCTCGGTGACGAGCGAGCAGGCGAACTAATATCACCCGCTCGTGATTAATGCGGATGCGGCGTTTAAAACGTCGCGCTGAGAATCTCCTCTAGATATTTAGCGGATTCATCGAGCATTCCATTTACACGTTGGAATGAAAGCACAGCCGCCACGGGCAGTGTTAACGCCACGCGCCATGATTCGGAAAAACCGACTGTTAGCTGAGAAACCAGGCTCTCAACTAAAATCTAAAATTATTCTTTTAAAAAAGTTTATTTTAATTTAGAACTTTTTAGAACTTTACGAGAAGCAGTGAAGAGCCCAGTCCATGTGAGTCTCCCCCACCAATCCCCCCCCCCCCACACACTTCATTTCCCCCTTAATTAACCCTGGGCCAGTTCTCACCTCTTCCTTATCATACGACGGCTACCACCCACAGCACGTGAAGGCTGACACGCGTATAGACACGACCTAGACACGTAAAACCAGCCAGCGGAGGAAAGTGCTGTCTGCCCTCTTCCACATACACGAGCTCACAGACACAGCCATCGGCTAGTGTCACTGAGATCGACAGGGCAGAGAGAGAGAGAGTATGCCCCTCCCACCCAGAGAACACGGACAATTTTGCTCTCTCGGACTCCCAGACAATTAGTAAATTTATTTATACTTTAAAATTTCTATATCCTTACTCCAAGCACTGGCTTGAACCTTCAAAACGTTTAATACGAATTGATTGAGAATAATGAAGCATATCGCTGTGTAGTGTGTGTGTGTGTGTGTGTGTGTGTGTCGTGTGTTGATAAAGGATCGTGATGAAGGTGTGACGGCTTCCTCCTCGCACCAGCTTCCCACCGAGAGCCCGAGTGGCAGAAGGATGAACCGATGACCGGGCGAGCGAGAAACGAAGGGAGAGAACGCGGGAGAAAAAAACAAAACCGAATGCCTGATGAGATCCCGCTGCTTTCCGAGCGAAAGGACAGGAGGCTGATTAATTAAATTTCAGAAAGTCTCGACATTCGGTTCAGGAAAACAAAGCGCGTGGTGCATCTGTTTCTCCTGCAATAACGAGAGTGACAATAACGACAGGCTGAATCTGAGAGATAGCACGTCTCATCCCACTCCAGTCAAAGACGTTTAAAAGACGACTTCTTTACGACTTCTTATTGCACGCCTCTTTGAGACGTTCCTTAAACCACCCCCTTCCCCCCCAATCATGTGTCCCCGTGCCATCCTGAACAAAGCGCGTAGACAGACACGTGAAATGCGTCTCGATGGGAGCAAACCCGAGCCGCCCAGGACACCATCTGTCCCACACGCAACTGTTTTTGAAGACGTCACACAAAACCAGATTAGGGGTCCAGAACATCTGGCACATCAGCGGCGTAATTGTGTTTTCAAAGAATTAATTTGTATCGGTGTCGTCGAATTAAGACGAGGGGAAGTTTAGCGTTCTGGAAGTTCAGAGATGAGATTAATCACGCAGCACTGTCCGAGTAAGACGGGGAGGACAAACGTCTCCGTGTTCCTTTTAATAGGCTGTGGCACTGCCTCGGACGTTAATCAGACTCACCCATCACGCAAAACACTTTAAGACGTGATGTTGCAGGAAAATACTCAACACTTGCTCGGTGCGATGAAGTGGAGTTACTGATACTGTTACTACGCTGAAGTTTACGCTCACGTCCCGAAGATCTGAATTCCTTTTATCGGTCCCACATTCAGCAAAAGCGTTTTCCGACTCACGTGCGTCGAACAAGAGTGCAGCTAAAAGGTCTGTTTTCCAACAAACGTCACTGCGAAAGAGCCTGCAAAACAATTTCGTGCGATTGCGATTTCGTCAATTCACGTAGTTTTGTAAACAAAAAAATTTACCTTTTTAAAAACTCGCAAATTTTGTGAAAGCCGCAGCAAAGTCAAGTAGTATTGGCTGCAACAATTGCAAAAAAAAACCTCAGAAATCCAGTATGGACTGTCTCGTCCTGGGGCCCTGTGAGGGGCCCCGGGGCAGTGGTGGATTGGCAGTTAAGGCTCTGGGTTACTTATTGGAAGGTTGGGGGTTCAAGTTACCAATTTGAAAAGCGTACACTCCTCCGTCCTGTGCAAGAACACCTACTGGCAGTTACGAAGCACTGATACTGGAGACTCCTTCCATAAACCTTACGTTAGCTCCACCTTACAGAAGACTCAGCATGTACTGTAAAAGCTCGCTGCGAACGAGTTACGTCAATATGATCGATCTGTCCGTTTTTTGTTAGCTATGATGATGATGAGGGTGTACAAACATTTGCATTTTGAACATTTCAATATCGACCTTTTCCCATCCGTCTTGATGTTTTCACAGTTAAAGTGACGTGAGTACTGATGTCGAGACTGAAGACCCAGTCGTGTGCTCGCGAATGCTGGTGTATTAGTGACCCCGGTGTAACGAACGTGAGGAATCTGTATGAGGAAATGTATTTACTCTACAATAACGTTCCTCTGGTGTTTCGTAATACTGTTAGCCGTATGGCGCGCTAATCTGTTCATTCCGCTGTAGCGGAGAAAGCAAACATGTCTCCTACAGTGGCTTTGCATCCTAATGTAGCTGAAGTGTCCTTAATTATAGTCATCAGTAAATTGTTCCCCTGCCTTGGTTATAAACACACAAGCATTCTCCTGAGGCCGTTTAGTCTGAGGCAGACTTGTGCTGTAAAATGCCAGTTTCAAATAAATTATAACCCCCAGCCAGCTGAGGTAGGGAGTAACGAGGCGTTTTACGGAAAAGAGAGACATTTACAGAGACGGAAAGTTGATTTATTTTCTTTAAAAAGCATCTCCTGGTGTGTTTAGTCATTCCGTCATAAAAAATTTTAAAAAACTAACGTTTTTAAACTCTCCTGTGTCGAAATGAAGCTCTTTGATAAGTTACAGCTTTACCTTTGACACTGGAGACTCCTTCCTTCTCCTTACCGGATGCTAAACCGTATCAAAAGTTACACAGGTTTTTAATCCGTGATGGTGGAGCGTCCCTGCGAGTGAGCCGTTACTATAGAAACGATAACGCGTGATTATTACGAGTGCGTCGATATAAACCCGTGATTTGCGGCCGCACCGCTGGCCGAGCTGCCGTTACGGAGAAGTAACCTACGCCACGATTCGGACCGATCAGATTTGAGAATTCAAATGCAGAAGCATCGGTTCTGTTCAGCTTGAAGTTGAACCCTTTTTCGTTTTTTTAAAGTTTGAACTGTTTTCCGGATCGACTGGAGCATCTGTGTCCTCGTCTCCGAGATCATCTCCGATCCAGTGAGGCGTCCTGGCGGCATCTCCGGCAGGTCCTGGTTACCTCGCACGCCTCGCACCGCCGACCCTGAGCCGGTTTTTCATACCGTCCTTTAGCAGGGTTGGACTCCGTGTCTCTGTGTTCGGATCTGTAGCGCATCGAGTTCATCTGCGAACCCTGACCTCGAGTAATGAGGCCGCGTCTGTGAAACAATCCGGCTCGCTCCGACATGACAGGGTTCAGACGGGTCAGATCTCGCTCTCTCGACTAATGAGAGAGAGAGAGAGAGAGAGAGAACCGTCTCACAAACAGGTGAGTGAGTCAACAGAGAGAACCCAGTACTCACCTGAGAGTAGAGAACTGATGAGGAACTGATTGTCTTCTCAGAGAGAGAGAGAGAGTGAGAGAGATCACTTTATACACTTTATACCTTATTTACATGTGCACTGTGAGCGAATATTTGTGTAAAACAAAGTGTTGTTTTTGTCTCAATTTGGTCGCAGCAGCAGAAGAGCTTATTAGTACATTACGCTAATCGCTAATCGCAGCTCCGCTCATGATAACGTGAATAAATGGGCTTTTAACCAATCATCTCTGCCGAGGCCTGCGCGAGGACAAACACCTGGGCTTCATTAGCATGCCAGCAGAATCCTCACACACTCTGATGTGTAGCCACGCGATTTCATGGTCCAGATCAAATTTCGAGGTGCGCGCCTCGCAGACAGATTAGGGGTGTCAAGTTTGCATTTAATCTACTCAGAAGCAGCGCCGTTAAAACGGCGGAAAGAGAAACGCCTCGGGTAGCGTAGCAAGGATCGCTTATTTGTTAGGCTTGTCATTAGCGCACTCTCTCTCTCTCTCTCTCTATCGCTGTCGTAGTTCAGTTACTTGGCACATGAACATGTAATCCCCATAACTGTAAGTAAATCATCTTCCAGGATTTTGCATGTGTAGGACATGCCGAGTCCATTATCCGGTTATCGCTCGGCATTTAGCGTTTAGCATCTCCATTATTCCAGAATGCACTGCTGAACAATAGGACGTGGGTTATTAACATGAACATCCGAGCGCCCCAGACCGATCAAAGTTGGTCTTTCGGAGATTTCTGTGCCTTGTGTCACAGACGCTAATACTACAGTAACGTATGAGTTGGTCTATATAGCCAAACGCTGTAACGTCGGAGGCGGGTCTTACTCCACAGTAGTAGCTCGTTAGCAGTAAAAGTGGTGTGTCATGTCACGGCTAAACTAGCGACTCTGTTTCCCAGAATGCACCACAGACGACAAACATGGCCGACGACTACAGCCTCCAAAAGTACGCAAGGTTGCTGTAGTCGGTTGTTTACCAAGCCTTGCTAGCGTGTTGTTATTCTGGTTATGATTCTTGACCTTGGTTTCTGCCTTACCTGCTCCAGCCTGTTTACCCGATCGCCTGACCTCTGCATGTCTTTGTTGTTGTTGTTGTTGTTGTTGTTGTTGCCTAACTCTCTGGATTATATACTCTCCAGTAAAGCTCTTAACTGCGATTGTATCCGTCCTCAATCCTCATCACATGACACTCGGTGTGTTTTTGGCAGCTAAGAAGTCATTTCATGAGGATTTTAGGTATTTTCCACATGAACCTGTTTGTGGTGGCACTTATATAAATTTTTTTAAATAATTATTTAACATTGAATCTAGGAAAACCAGCCAACATTTAACCAGCTAACGATGTGGTGATGTGTTGAGCCATCTCAGGCAACAGTATCTCCTTTTATAAGGTTTCTTTGCCTCATTTTAAATAAAGTTAAATTGATTAAGATTGACGTCAAATATTTTTTACTGAATTGTATTATCAGTGACCTCGTCTGTCAGTTACACGGACGTATCGTGTCACAGCGAGAGTCGGGAAATTAATCGACATCACTCAACGATGGGGTGGTGACGGTAACCGCGCTTCACGTCACGCTGTGCACATCGCCTGTTGCTGCCGTGCTATTTCCCTGTAACTGCACACCGCCGAGTGTTGAGTCATAATTGTGTTGCCTTTCATTTTTAAAAAAATCATTCAAATTCGATGAGTCCGTGTGTGGTTTCGTAGATTTTCTTGCGTTCTTTTTTTCCAGCAGCTAATTTTAAAAATCAGCAGATGAACCACAGTTCGGTTTTTGCGTAAAAGAGAATCATTTTTTTTGTCTTTATTAAATCTGTCTCACATCTCGGTCCTCCTGTCCCTCTGTGTGCCTTATAAATAAATAGATGTATTTATTTATTTATTTTTTACAGTTACTTTTATTGACTCTGACTCTTTTTTTTTTTTTGTTTTTGTCACGGCTATTATTCTCTCAAAGTTGATGTTGAGGAAATCATTTCAGAGCTCACTGACACAGAATACATCGCAATTGACCGTTCCTGCCTTTATCCCCCTGATCATTTATTCTGTTTTTAGTTTTAGTGTAAATTTTTTCCCCACTGTATGCCATTCTGTTGCCATGGAATCTACTTAAGGTTCATCTAGCCATGGTAGAAAATTGCTATGAGGCAGAGATGTGCATTTAAGTCCAACAAACACACACACACACTACCTGAAATCAGTTGTTTGTTTGCCAGTTCTTTAGTTCTTTATCAGCTATTTATATATATATATATAAAACCAGACATGACATTAACACATTGTCATTCCAGCTCATGGTCGTCCATTCATGGCTCAGACAGATAAAAATAACACTTGTTTTTTCTTTTTCCTCAGCACTTTTCTCCAGTCTGTATGAGAAAAACACACCACTGCTGTGTGGGAGAGAAGTGCAATAACTTTTCATACACTGCAGTTAAATGTCAAGTCTCCGACTCTTCATCGCTCTTCCATCGCTCTTCCATCGCTCTCCTGTCTCGTCTGCTTTCACATTTCTTTAAGTTTAAGAGCCCCCCAACACAAAGAAAACATTTAGCCAGTGTGCCATGGCTATATTTAGATAATATAGTAACATTTGTCCGGTTTGAGGGGTTTTTCAAGAGAGGGAGAGAGGGAGAGAGGGAGGGGCGGGCATGTACAACACCTACTGTCCATATGTTAAATAACAGCAGAAATATAACAGCGGAATAAGTGTGTAAGTCAAACCAAATTATAATATTATAATCTGAATCACTTTCACCCTCAGTCCATGCAACTTCCGCTTCAAACTTCAGGCCACGCGTCCTACTCGAAATGGCATGCTGAGGGATTAACGTGATTCCGCTTCAAAGTTTTGTGTGTTTTGTTCCTTTTTATAGAAAACATTTGTGTCATCAATCGAGTCACATTTGCTTGCAACACAATTATACGTTTTAAAAATATCTCGTGCATATTGTGTTTTTTATTATTATTAATGTGTTAATTGCTTGATTGGTTATTTTGTTGATTGGTTGGTTGGTTGGTTAATTTGTAAATTGGTTGATTGGTTGGTTGATTGGTTAATTTGTTAGTTGGTTACTTTGTTGATTGGTTGATTAGTTATTTTGTTGATTGGTTGGTTAATTGGTTGGTTAATTGTTTAGTTGGTTACTTTGTTGATTGCTTATTTTGTTGATTGGTTGGTTGGTTGATTGGTTAATTTGTTAGATGTCTACTTTGTTGATTGGTTGCTTGGTTGGGGTATTTTTAGCTGAAACTTCACAGACACATTCTGCAGAGACCTGAAACTTCTATAACATCTTGTAAAAAGGTTAATAATAGGTCTCCTTTAAATATACAAATAACTGCTAGAAATTTAGAGAATTAATTTGTAAAATCTATTTTAATAATCAAAACTTAATGATTTAATAATGATTACAGAATATTTCAAATATATTTCTTAATTTCTAGGTATGCATTTAGAAACTGTAGAATAAATGTCTAATTGATTTAATAAAAATAATAATAAAACAGTGGAAAAAACATTCTTTCCAAGGCATCAATGACTGTAGTTGAGAATCTCTGCCAACTTATTAAAGAAGAACTTTATTTATTTTAATTTTTTTTTTGCTTAATATTCAATATATTTACTCATTTTTAATAGTGCAATTAAAATGTTTAGTAAGTTTTTGATTAAAAAATTAGATATTGAAATCCATTTCTTTATTCAATTACCTTTCATTAAAACATAGCAGTTTTTTAAGAAACCAAATGCTTCGCGTCGTGTGAAATAATCAGAACTTTTGCTCAATAGTGTAGTCTACTCGGACACATCCGATATTCCCACGTGAGCTCTGAGTGAAGAGTCTCGGGCTCTGTGTGATTCGAACGCTGCTCACATCGCGCTGTGACTCCATTGGTGTAAAATCTAATCTACTTTTGTGGCACAAATGGAGAATTTCTCTTTATTGAGCTAAAACTCAGTGGCACAAAACAGCGTAATGGAATCACGGAGGATCTCCGAGAGCAGATCATCAGCTCCGAGCACTCATCATCCACCTGTGCCGAAGCTTCTCAGAGCGCCGGCCGTGTCTGGAATCAGATTGTTTTCTTATTTATGATGATTACGTGTGTGTGTGTGTGTGAGAGAGAGAGAGAGAGAGAGAGAGAGAGAGAGAGAGAGAATGCACGGCAGCATGGAACAGCCGTGTTGTGTTTTGTGATGGTGAACACGGCCCTGCCACTAAGTGGAAACTGTAATTACTCGGGGCGATAAACGGGCGCTATCAAACTCTTAATGAGAAGGGCGAGGAAACAGCGGGCTGCCCTGTCACCGAATCCTGATTACCCAACCCCACGCCCGTACTGTATCACCCTGATTACACTGTACAGGAGATACCAGGGTTTATTAAGAAAGCAGAGAGAGGTCCATTAAAGCTCATGTGTACAGTAGTGTACAGTGCCGTAGTGTAATATATATAATATATATATATAATGAGACACTTTGATGCTTAAAGTCCCTTTCACAAATATTTTCATGAAAGGGTTTTCCATTAGTAAGTACACTATAGTCAGACCCGCTCTTCTAGAAAGTTCATCAACACCCCCTGAGCAGTCAGATTTGAGATTTCTACAGAAGCGTACCGCTCGGCTCTGTCGTGTCAGATATAATATATATATATATATAAACTCAATGTTAAAAATCTGTTCTACTTTGTGAGTAGATTCTCTGCCAAGAGTTGGTCGAGATGCTACCTGCTTCCTGATGAGGACCTGTAAAACTCCTACGGTTGTGTTGTTGGCCGTGTGAGGGAGGAACGTGAGGTGTGTGTGTGTGTGTGTGTTTTGTGTGTGTGTTGAAATAAACAGATTACATCTGCGTATCCACATTTGGGTCATCTGAAATACATTCCTGTTTCGAAAAGCTCATTTGAACTTCTTATTTGTTCCCGTGTGTGTGTGTGTGTGTGTGTGTGTGTGTGTGTGTGTGGTGCACCTTATGCTTGCCTGCAGGCCATGTTGGTTATCTGTGTGGGGGTCACGCGCTTCGAAGATTCCACTGAGACTCTCTTTCTCTGTCTCTTTCTCTCTCTCTCTCTCTCTCTCTCTCACACACACACACACACACACTTAGTGATAAACACTATTTGGTAAACAGCAGCTTAATCTTTCAGACCGCACCAGAGTCACCTCTACGCATTATAATGTGTGTGGATGAAACCGTTCATAAGTCGTCTTTGATCCATAATTAAAACGTCACTCAGTTATTAATTAGGAAACGTGTTGCTAGTTATGAGTAGCAGATGAAAGATTTAACAGCGAGTAAGCGTGGTCTAATTCACGGCTTCCCAAACCGACCTGCTTTTGTTTCCTCCGTGTATATGACAGAAATTTTACAGAGTGTTTGTTAATATCGACTCTGACCGTGAATATTTCGATACGATTTAACCAAGCCGCATTAAATGAGCAGAAAAGGAGTCAAACTCATGGGGACATGCCGTTACGGAGAAATAATCACCGGCAGTGCGGTGTGGTGTTACTGCGACCCCTACGGATTTATTGTTTTCCGATAACCGAAGGGCCCGTATCAGTTCCTATCACTGGATATAAGAACAGGACCGAACTTGTTTCACGAACATGAAATGTAAATGGATAAAAATTGACAGTATTGTACGGTATGTGTCATTCTTTAAGTATTTTCCTTTAACAGCTCACCTCAGTGTGTGTGTGTGTGTGTGTGTGTGTGTGTGTGTGTGTTATTCCCTGCATTATACCGGCTCTTTGGGTTTAGTTTTCTTCGAGTCCTCAGATCCCCTCAGTCCCCAGGCACTTCTCGTATCAACAAATCCTTCTTGCGTGGGCGGTAAAGAAGCTGTGCCTACAATCCGCTCCACAATGGTGTGAAATATATTTAGCAGTGAGCTGACACTTCTCCTCACCCACTTATCCAAGCCTGCTTTTGTTATTCCGCCTTCCAGTGGCGTATGTTGGAGCTCGCTGTGTCACTGAGCTCCTGGCACTGTGTCACGCTGCTTATTGAGAGGTGGGGGTGGGGGGGGGGGCCACAGGGTGAGGCCATCATGACCCGAGCGAGTTGTTCTTTGACGCAGGTCAGTTCTGGGCCGTGAGGCCTTGAGTCATGAGAAAAGCTCAGTGTAAATACAGTACAGCTTACTTCCTGTACCATGTGACCTCATAACAGCAGATCACGTGCGTACAGGAACACCTCGGAGGGGGGACCGAGTGTGTGTGTGTCTTTTATGTGTGCATGTCTCTGTGTGTGGGAGTGTGCGTGTGTGCGTCAGTGGTTCAATTTAAAAACAGGTTGTGGGCTTTCTTTTCCCTGTTTGTGTGGTTGTGGGGGTTTTTTCGTTGTTGTTTGTTTTTTTAGTTTTTTACATTACCTTGTGCGTAGGTTTATAGTTAGCATTAGGCTTGTGTTAGCTCATACACACTGCAGTCCCTACTTATTCTGGCCAAGGAGACCACACACACACATACACTACACAAACAAGCTAACGTCAGGTAGGGCGAAATCACACCTAATATAACCCAGGATTTATTACGCGGTGAGCCGAAACGTGACGTCTCATTTTCAAACCAGCGCACGCATGAATAGAGCCTGTAAAATATTCCAGAATATTCCACCGGCAAGCTAACCTTAAACTGAGCGCAGCTTCATTAATATGTCCTATGAATTCAGTCCAGCACACGGGTTAACCCTTAAACCCCAACCTGCTGAGTTTGTAGGTGTTCCTTACACACGTTTCTCTTCGTTTCAAAGTTCACACATCATTTCGGCAGCCGGAACTGAGTTCATGCTGAAATAAAAACAAGGAATCCTTATGAATAACGTACACGGATTTGACCGAGCCAAAGTGATGTGGTGTGTCCTCCTGCTACATATACTAATACTACTAATACGCCTCCTCCACCTCCTAGTACTACTCCTTCCCCTTCTAACACTACTCCTCCTGCTACATATACTAATACTACTAATACTCCTCCTCATAGTACTACTCCTTCCCCTTCTAACACTACTCCTCCTGCTACATAAACTAATACTACTAATACTCCTCCTCAGTAGACTACTCCTTCCCCTCTAACACTACTCCTCCTGCTACATAAACTAATACTACTAATACCCTCCTCATAGTACTACCCTTCCCTTCTAACACTATCCTCCTGCTACATAAACTAATACTACTAATACTCCTCCTCATAGTACTACTCCTTCCCCTCTAACACTACTCCTCCTGCTACATAAACTAATACTACTAATACTCCTCCTCCTCCAGTACTACTCCTTCCCCTTCTAACACTACTCCTCCTGCTACATATACTAAACTAATACTCCTCCCTCATAATACTACTCCTTCCCCTTTTAACACTACTCCTCCTGCTACATATACTAATACTACTATATACCTCCTCCTCCTAGTACTACTCCTTCCCCTTCTAACACTACTCCTCCTGCTACATAAACTAATACTACTAATACCCTCCTCAAATTACTGCTACATATCTAATACTACTATACTCCTCCTCCAAATACTACTTCTTCCCCTTCTAACACTACACCTCCTGCTACATATACTAATACTACTAATACTCCACCTCCTAGTACTACTCCTCCCTTCTAACACTACCTCCTGCTACATATACTAATACTACTAATACTCCACCTCCCAGTACTACTCCTTCCCTTCTAACACTACTCCTACCCTGCTACATAAACTAATACTACTTATACTCCTCCAAGTACTACTTTCTCCCTTCTAACACTACTCCTCCTGCTACATATACTAATACTACTAATACTCCCTCCTAGTACTACTCCTTCCCCTTCTAACACTACTCCTCCTGCTACATATACTAATACTACTAATACTCCTCCTCCTAGTACTACTCCTTCCCCTTCTAACACTACCTCCTGCTACATAAACTAATACTACTAATATCACTCCTCCAAGTACTACTCCTTCCCCTCTAACACATCCTCCTACATATACTAATACTACTAATACTCCTCCTCAATAATCTTCCCTTCTAACACTACTCCTCCTGCTACATATACTAATACTACTAATACTCTCCTCCTCCTAGTACTACTCCTTCCCCTTCTAACACTACTCCTCCTGCTACATAAACTAATACTACTAATACTCCTCCTCCAATTACTGCTACATATACTAATACTACTAATACTCCTCCTCCAAGTACTACTCCTTCCCCTTCTAACACTACTCCTCCTGCTACATATACTAATACTACTAATACTCCACCTCCTAGTACTACTCCTTCCCCTTCTAACACTACTCCTCCTGCTACATATACTAATACTACTAATACTCCACCTCCCAGTACTACTCCTTCCCCTTCTAACACTACTCCTACTGCTACATAAACTAATACTACTAATACTCCTCCTCCAAGTACTACTCCTTCCCCTTCTAACACTACTCCTCCTGCTACATATACTAATACTACTAATACTCCTCCTCCTAGTACTACTCCTTCCCCTTCTAACACTACTCCTCCTGCTACATATACTAATACTACTAATACTCCTCCTCCTAGTACTACTCCTTCCCCTTCTAACACTACTCCTCCTGCTACATATACTAATACTACTAATACTCCACCTCCCAGTACTACTCCTTCCCCTTCTAACACTACTCCTACTGCTACATAAACTAATACTACTAATACTCCTCCTCCAAGTACTGCTACATATACTAATACTACTAATACTCCTCCTCCAAGTACTACTCCTTCCCCTTCTAACACTACTCCTCCTGCTACATATACTAATACTACTAATACTCCTCCTCCAAGTACTACTCCTTCCCCTTCTAACACTACTCCTCCTGCTACATATACTAATACTACTAATACTCCACCTCCCAGTACTACTCCTTCCCCTTCTAACACTACTCCTACTGCTACATAAACTAATACTACTAATACTCCTCCTCCAAGTACTACTCCTTCCCCTTCTAACACTACTCCTCCTGCTACATATACTAATACTACTAATACTCCTCCTCCTAGTACTACTCCTTCCCCTTCTAACACTACTCCTCCTGCTACATATACTAATACTCCTAATACTCCTCCTCCTAGTACTACTTCTTACCCCTTCTAACACTACTCCTCCTGCTACATATACTAATACATTACTACTCCTCCTCCTCCAAGTACTACTCCTTCCCCTTCTAACACTACTCCTCCTGCTACATATACTAATACTACTAATACTCCACCTCCTAGTACTACTCCTTCCCCTTCTAACACTACTCCTCCTGCTACATATACTAATACTACTAATACTCCTCCTCCTAGTACTACTCCTTCCCCTTCTAACACTACTCCTCCTGCTACATATACTAATACTACTAATACTCCTCCTCCTAGTACTACTCCTTCCCCTTCTAACACTACTCCTCCTGCTACATATACTAATACTACTAATACTCCTCCTCCAAGTACTACTCCTTCCCCTTCTAACACTACTCCTCCTGCTACATAAACTAATACTACTAATACTCCTCCTCCAAGTACTGCTACATATACTAATACTACTAATACTCCTCCTCCAAGTACTACTCCTTCCCCTTCTAACACTACTCCTCCTGCTACATATACTAATACTACTAATACTCCTCCTCCAAGTACTGCTACATATACTAATACTACTAATACTCCTCCTCCAAGTACTACTCCTTCCCCTTCTAACACTACTCCTCCTGCTACATATACTAATACTACTAATACTCCTCCTCCTCCAAGTACTACTCCTTCCGCTTCTAACACTACTCCTCCTGCTACATATACTAATACTACTAATACTCCTCCTCCTCCAAGTACTACTCCTTCCCCTTCTAACACTACTCCTCCTGCTACATATACTAATACTACTAATACTCCCCCCTCATGTACTACTACTCCTTCCCCTTCTAACACTACTCCTCCTGCTACATATACTAATACTACTAATACCTCCTCCTCCAAGTACTACTCCTTCCGTTTCTAACACTACTCCTCCTGCGCTACATATAATACTAATACTACTAATACTCCTCCTCCTGTACTACTCCTTCCCCTTCTAACACTACCTCCTGCTACATATACTAATACTACTAATACTCCTCCTCCTCCAAGTACTACTCCTTCCCCTTCTAACACTACTCCTCCTGCTACATATACTAATACTACTAATACTCCTCCTCATAGTACTACTCCTTCCCCTTCTAACACTACTCCTCCTGCTACATATACTAATACTACTAATACTCCTCCTCCTCCAAGTACTACTCCTTCCGCTTCTAACACTACTCCTCCTGCTACATATACTAATACTACTAATACTCCTCCTCCTCCAAGTACTACTCCTTCCGCTTCTAACACTACTCCTCCTGCTACATATACTAATACTACTAATACTCCTCCTCCTCCAAGTACTACTCCTTCCGCTTCTAACACTACTCCTCCTGCTACATATACTAATACTACTAATACTCCTCCTCCAAGTACTACTCCTTCCCCTTCTAACACTACTCCTCCTGCTACATATACTAATACTACTAATACTCCTCCTCCTCCATAGTACTACTCCTTCCCCTTCTAACACTACTCCTCCTGCTACATAAACTAATACTACTAATACTCCTCCTCCTCCTAGTACTACTCCTTCCCCTTCTAACACTACTCCTCCTGCTACATATACTAATACTACTAATTCTCCTCCTCCTAGTACTACTCCTTCCCCTTCTAACACTACTCCTCGTCCTACTTCTCCTCGTGTTACTCTACTCTGTTAGTACATTGCCATGGCTCTTGTTAGGTTCATTTCAGATTTACCGTGTCGCTTTCTTGAGGAAATTAAAACATGAGCAGGCTGATGAGAGGTTAATTTATTTATTTTTTTATTCTTTTTTCATCTTCCAGCGATTTTATCTTTACACTTTCTGGAAAGTTACTCTTGCACTTTACCAGCTCCGGCGAGTCGCTTTGGATAAAATCATACTCGGGGGGGGTAGGGGGGGGTAAATGTGACTCTGTTTAGCTCAGCGTCTGCTTTGTGATCAGTGAAGTAAGAAAATAACACCTGATCCCAGACCAGCTGTCACTCCTGATTCATTGTTTTTGCCCTTCAGACTATCGTCGGGGAAAACGCCATCTCTCATGACGTATCGAAATAAAGTCCGGCTCAATGGCTTGTCCCCATCTCTAGCCCACAAATCAGAGGAAATGTTTGTGTGCAGGAGCAAAAAAAAAAGGGAACGCATCATTTACTTTTCCCTCGACTTCAAACGACAGAGAGGCTTTCAGGTCTATTATCGCGAGCTGCCGTGTGATCAATGGCTGTTTGCCTGGATTTATATATTCGGTTAAACAGGCTCAGGCTGCACAGTAAAATAAATAATAATAATAAAAATAAATAAGTGTGCCAATTAAAATGAAGGATCCAGGCATGTACCAATTAAGGACGGAGACGGGGTTCTAACGAAGCCAAGGTTTAGAGAGAGGGAGTATAAATCCAAAAATTTGCCGCACCTCTTTTACTTGAGCTCGTGCCAGGAAGTTGTAAAAATAATAAACAGGGCTCACTTTTTTTGCCCAACAGCGTTGTAATTTCCTCAGCTCATTCCCACAGCCGGGGCTGTTGCCTCTGCAATATGTTACACCGTAATGGCCACTGTTGGAGTGCGAAAACCTCCGAGTTGTGAGTGGAGACGCTCATTAATTGCCAGTCACCTGCTTTTTCTCTTCTCCTCTGCACACATTATGGCTGTGACTGGAGGGAGATGATGATGAGGAGGAGGAAGATGCACCCGTGGGTTCACTGGACAAGAGCTAAAGAGTTTAGTCAAAGCTGAGTGCAAAAGTTTGTACACCTGGGGATTTTAACTGCAAAAGGGTCAATTATATTTATTGCAACAACACAAAAAGGTCAGTTTTGCGAGCACTGATCTGTAAAGAAAGAAATAATAATAATAATAATAATAATAATAATAATAATAATAATAATAATAATAATAATAAAAAAGGCAGTGTGTGTTATAGTTTATATCACAGTGTTGATCAAATTGTTCTTGATAATACAGGGGACTGGTATGATAGGCGCTCCAGGTAAACGTTGTTGAATTGATGACATTTTTCTGCGAGTAGACATTTACACGACATTTATGGAAGGAGTCTCCAGTGTCAGTCAGAGGTAAAGTTGTAACAGGACAGTCGCATAACAAGCTGCTGTTTTTTTGGGGGTTTTTTGTCGTGAAATAAATAACAGGTCGGTGAGAGAAGAACCGTACTCCGTTTTTAGTTCATAAAAAAAATGATGTGGTTGGTAGATTGCTGTGGTTGAAAAAAAGAAAAGGATTAAACACTCCAGAATGTGCTGTTTATGTTCAAAATAATCTGCTTATTTCATTGTACACGGTAACTCTGCTTTTGTTCATTTCCTATAACAGCACTCCCTGAAGTGTTGTATTGCTGGTATAACAAGGACGTAAAGAGGAAAGCTGTGCAAACTTTAAGGCACACTATTTGGCAGTGGAAAAGTTCGGGGGGGGTTTTTGACTCAGGAAACCTTTGCAGGTGTTTCGAGTTAATTCACCGATTAGAGTCATCTGAGGTCGACATTTCTGTATTCTAAATTCTTTATTCTAATATTTTGAGAGACTGGATTTTTGATTTCCGTGAGCTGTAAGCCGTGGTCGTCGAGATTAAAACAAACAAACAAAAAAAACAGGCTTGAAATATTTCAGTTTATGTGTAACGAATCTAGAATATATGAAAGTTATACGTTGTTTTATTATTATTATTATTATTATTATTATTATTATTATTATTATTATTAAATAACGGGAAAAATGAACTTTTCCGTGACATTCTAATTGTTTTGAGATGCACCTCTATTACGCAATATTATATTCGGAGGAACGTGCGATTTTTTTCCAAAATTACCGCAGATTTTCCGCAGATTCGGGCCGAGGCGCGTCACGTGACTTCATCACGACGTCGAACATGAGTACAGCTAAAAGGTCTCGTTTGCCAACAAACATCACAGTGATGGAGAGCGTGTTTGCACAACTATTTCATGCGATTGCAATTTCGCCAACTCAAGCGGTTTTCGAGAGAGAAAAAAAGCGACAAAAACGACACAAATTTTGCGAAATCAAGCATTTTGCTGCAACAATCACACACGAAAAACCTCTGTAACATCCTGTACGGACCGACCTGACCATTTTTGCTACATGTGAGAGGTGAAACTTCAGTACCACCAAACATTCGTCTTTTTTACTTTATGGCTAACAGGCGTGCAAACCTTTACACTTTTACACCTGTATTTACGTATTGATGGACTTGGTGGACCTGTTCTGCACTGATCTCTCCCAGCACGCATCAGAGAATTTAAGATTTAATTGGAGGAGCTTGCTGAAGACTGGAGAAGCGAACCCGTCTGTGGTGCGAGTCCCGTCTCTGCTCTACCCTATAACTGTTAATGACCTGCACGTTAATCTTTTAAATAAGACAGGGCATACAATTCGCCAAATAATTCTGCATTTGAACCTTTGCGTATGACCTGTCACTCAAAACAACGAAGATACGCCCTTAGAAGTGATCTCTCAGTGCAGGTGAACAACACGGAGTGATAGGAGTGAGGTTACGCCCAGCTCATGTGATTATATGAATGACACATTTCATCAAGGATGATGCATGTAAGATGATCAGTTATAACGCTTATCCAGATAGAATATCTGAAGATGAAGGTCTTATATAAATAGAAATATTTATTTACATCAGGATCTGAAAACACGGTCGTCTATCATGAGTTCCTGTCAGCTCCAGATCAAGCCACACCCTCAGGACGCTGATTTATCCTCCATTTTACATCACAAAGATGTGTGTATTAAATAAATACATTTCAACTTCAAATTATCACAGGCTCTCAACCAAGTCTTGACCCCTAACCCTTCCACTGTGACACACAGTTTACCTGCACACTGAGCCACCAGAGCAGGATTGCTACCGGCGCTCAGTGGAAATCCTGGACACAGGTGGCGTGAAGGTCCATATTCAGGATAAATTCTTCCAAAACAGCTTTGTTTCCAGCGTGGCTCTGTGGCGTTGAGGATGCGCCGTAGTCCTGCAGCGCAGAGGGTCGTGCTTCAACCCTCACCTTGTTCCTTTATTTCCCAGTTACATTACTGCTGTTAATGATAAATATACTGAGGCAAACGAGCTCAGTCAGCAGCAGTAGCTCAGCAGGATAGTGTTAGGGTTCGAGTCTCAAGTGAAGATGAAAACTAATTTGTTGAGCTTGCATGAAGAAAAGAAGGGGCTTATGTTGACAGACATATCACCTTGTAATTTAGAAAGTAGATAGAAATACAGTAAAAACATAAGTGGTAGGAAATGTAGTATAGCAGAAGATATACAGTAAGAAATAGCCCAGAACAGCATAACCCCTCCTTCCACCTCTCCAGGAGCCCCAGGTGGGACATACTCTCTCTCACTTTGGCAGATTTAGTGCCCCAGCAGGTCCCAGCACCTTCAGCTCACCAGAGGCGGTCTCGAACCTGTGTGCTTGCAGGAACAGCCCAGACCTTACCCCCAGCCCACTGGGACATTTATATGTTACTTGGCATCACATTTATATAGACAGGAACGTGCGCTTATAACGAAAACAAAACACCTAAACCCCACCTCGAACCCTGAGTGACCCGGTGAGACCCAGTGAGACACACACACCCACAAACTAACCTGCCTTCCTGCTCACGGAGGCACCTGAGCAGCCCACAGACATGGAGCTGTTTTAGCGGCACTTATCCTTCATGTAGGAAATACTCCCAGGTGATTTGGGGAAAATGCTGAAAAAGGAACAATATGTCGTAGCTGCAGTGGTTAGGTCATCAAATCATGGTTTAGGGGATTCTGGTTCAATCTTGAGTTCAGGTTGCTGTGTATATTCTCTCACTACCCAGATTAGAACGGAGCGTGTACTGAAAATGGAAGAATTTCAACGATGTCTTGTCTTACCAAAGTAAAAATTCCGATTCTTTATCAGTGCATATCACAGATGCTGAGATGCTGTGACATCACTATTCGAATAACAAGCTGACCAAACACACAATTGAGTGCAGGGGAATGTTTGAAGTAATCTCATAATTGCAAAAAAATCGCCATCATGGGAAACATGTAAGACTACATGTAAAGTCTGGCAGTAACTGAGATTTCCAGACTTGCTAATCTTCACAGATATTTTGTACTCACATTAGACGCTTATATACTCAACATCAGTTAATTATATTTATTAGCGAAATATTTTTAGCTGAAAACTGACTCCATTTGGAGGGCTGCACGGTGGCTTAGTGGTTAGCACATTTGCCTCATATCTCCAGGGTCCAGGGTTCAAGTCCCTCTGTCCTGCGAGTCCTGTGATGGACTGGCACACTGACCAGGGTGTACCCCGCCTTGTGTGTGATGCACCCAGGGATAGGCTCCAGGTTCCCCGTGACCCTGAAAAAGAGTAAGCGGTAGAAGATGAACTAGATTTGGCCGTTTCCATGACGGACATTATACAAGAGATTTATAAAAGGACTATATTGATGGGTTTTTTGTCCCTGTTTACTGCATTGTAACTTCATGATATATAAAATGAACAATCGTGAGACAGTTCCTAATAACACAGGTTTTAATAGTGGCCTCAGACGTTTGGAGCCTAAACCCCGAAGCCCCTTCAGGGAAACTCGGGCATGAATGGATAGTGCGTTTGTAAGCAGGAACGTGTGACTTCTGATCTGAGATTCTGAGACCACTTTTTGGTTTTTTTTGCTTCCTATGACAGCAGTTAAGATTGTTATGGAGCAGGTGGAGGCGAGGAGCGTCTCGTTCCCTGCCGCTGATCGTCTGTCAGGACACTGCGACTGTCAGACGGAGCATCGCTGAAATGAACAGTCACAGAGGTGGTGCTTATAATCCGCTGTAAGAGTTGAAAGCTGTCTCTACTTGCAGTCACACTGCATCCTGTATGAGCCGGCTAATGCTGATGAATATGCAAGGTTGTGTAAATGAGCATCACATAAGAAAGACAAAAAGAAGAAGACATTTATCGTGTATACGTCCATTCGTAGGGTTTTTTTTTTTGGGGGGATTTAGAGACAGTTGGGGCAATTCGAGCACTACAATGCTATAAATATAAAGACTTCGCATAACTACCTGTAGATGAGGTTGATAAGTGGAAGAGAAGCCCATAAAAAGAGAAATGTTTCAGAACCGTATAAAACTGATTTGCAGTGGAGTGGACTCAAGCCAAGCCAAGCCATATATATATATATATATATATATATATATATATATATATATATATATATATACACTACTCTATAAGTGTTCGACAGTGCGTGTTCATACTCCGACTCCAGCACTGGGAATTTCGAGTGGCACGGACTCGCCTCACCCTGCAGCGCTGCCCCACAGCACATTATTACTCCATTTCTGTGCGTTTAATTGGCTGTTAAACTCACCCAGTCATCCTCGGGCTTATCCACAAGGGGCTTATCCGAGTTCAACTTTTTTTTCCGTCTTCTTCTTTTTTTTTTTCTCCGTCTGCTGAAAAACACCCACTCGGCTGATCAAGGCAGAATTGTCTTCAGCTGACTTTAATGAGCTGAATCAGGTACATGGGTGAGAAAGTGCAAACACGACCTCTGACCCACACACAGGCTCTCAGGAAGGAGGGGGGCGATCTTGAGTAACACTGGACTACAATCAAAATAACAAAGCCTCGATTTGCTCAAGTGTAATCGCCGACTCTGGGGTCAGCGTCTAATACAGAGTCCCGGGCCCCGGCATCGGATTTTGTCCGCTCTAACACACTGTATTACCCATCAGCGGAATTACTGAGGCTTAACGAGTCCGATAATTATGAAGGTTGGAGAGTTAGCGAGAATCGAGTATATTGGGCAGTTGTTTTTGTTTAATTGTTTATTAAACTGCTGTCCTTTGTCCAAGATAAAGTATTCCTTCTGTTCATTTCCACCCGTGTCCTCTTTCTTTCTTTATTTATTTATTTATTTATTTATAGCAGAGAGATGATCTGAACTTTAGTGTTTAGGTGTAATTTTTCGTGTATTCAGCGCCCCGCCGTGACTTGTGCTACACACACACACAACACACACACACCTCGGCCTCGGCACAGATGGTGCAGGAGTTTAGGGTCCGCCGTGAAGAGAAAAGCTTCCCAGATCTCAGAGGTAGAAACACACAAGGACGTTGGTTTGGCTATAGCTAGAGTCGGTCATAGCTGTGGACGAAACAACGTTCTGAAAATCTGATACACCAAACCTCCTCTCGTCTATCACCTCTCGTCTACCGCACTTTTTTTTATCATCTCTTCCTCCCTTCTTCCTTCAGGCATCCCCACCATTATTTCAATTTTGCTACAGGCTTTTTTTTTTCTTCTTTTTTTTTATAGTCATAGTGCTCATCCTAGAGTTCCAGTGGTGTGAGAGACAGACGTGATCGAAAGTAGTTGTTACTGTAGAACAACTTCACTTAGTAATTACATTTTAAATAAATTAATAAATAAACATACAAGTCCATACTTTTTTTTTGTAACCTGATCGAAATAATCAAGATGGTCGAGGTTTTCATCGAGGCTGAAATGGTGCCGGAGTGAAACAGAGCACAGTGAACATGTGTGTAGCTCTGATATGTGTACTGATCTTTTTGTGTGTGTGTGTGTGTGTGTGTGTGTGTGTGTGTGTGTGCAGAGGGCGGGACGTGTGAAGTGATCGCAGCCCATCGGTGCTGCAATAAGAACCGCATCGAGGAACGCTCACAGACGGTCAAGTGCTCGTGTCTGCCGGGAAAAGTAGCAGGGACGACACGCAACAAGCCCTCCTGCGTGGACGGTAAGAGCTATGACATCACTTCCTGCTTCTTGCAGGGGTGTGCTATCATGTAAACGTGTGAATATGTTTCAGCGAGAGCTTGGGGCTGCTTAATGATCCAGGGAGGCTGTTTATATATTTATATACATATATATACACCAAGTTCATTATTGTCCTAACAGACTCTTAACGCAGACAACATACAGACAGACACTCCACACAGACGACTTACACACAGACTCTACACACAGACCTCTACACGACTCTATACACACACACCGCAGACTCCACACGCGACAGACTCTACACGCAGACTATACACAGACTCTACACGCCAGACTCTACACGCTACAGACTCTACACGCAGACTCTACACACAGACTCTACACACAGACTCTACACACAGACTCTACAGACAGACTCTACACGCAGACTCTACAGACAGACTCTACACGCAGACTCTACACACAGACTCTACACGCAGACTCTACACACAGACTCTACACACAGACTCTACACACAGACTCTACAGACAGACTCTACACGCAGACTCTACACGCAGACTCTACACGCAGACTCTACACACAGACTCTACAGACAGACTCTACAGACAGACTCTACACACAGACTCTACACGCAGACTCTACACACAGACTCTACACGCAGACTCTACACACAGACTCTACACACAGACTCTACAGACAGACTCTACAGGCAGACTCTACACGCAGACTCTACACGC
>CM022752.1:10245166-10257666 GCA_012411365.1 Ameiurus melas | reverse complement strand
AATCAGCTTCAAATCATAGAACCTGGCCGTGCTTTTGTGATATCTAGCCTTGACCCCGTCATCGTTCGTTTCATGCTCACAGCAGTCTGCGCACGTGACCTTTTACGGGCGTTTGTGGGATTCGCTACGTCCGCACGTCATCATCAACGTTATACGCGAATAACATCGCGACAGTGTTGCAGAAACTTTTCCAAATCCAGGGTCGGATTTTAGTTAAGCAAAGTTGTAACGTATCCCAACGTAGATTCTTCATATAACAGCACGTCATACGGTCTTTTATTCCACTTATACAACAGTGCTTTTCCGACGCTAATAATCTATTATTCATTTTAAAACATCGTACTATTTATCCGTTTATAGTTACCTTTAGCGTCACGGAACGTCCGCAAAACAAGCCGTAAAGCTTCAACCCCGCTGTCCTGAAGATGCAGCTTCACACTAGAGACTCCTACCATAAATGTGAATAAATACACCGGAGACGTCAGCGTCTCAGTCTTCACAGGAGCGTCTCAGTGCAAGCGGTGACTATGGAAACGATAATATATTAGCGGAAGAGCGATCGAGTTGCTTTGCTGTCAGATTCAATCCAATACGCCGCTGCTACTGGAGGAGATGATGACATCATCACGTCATCATCTAGCGCTTTCGCCCGACACCGTGACCTCATTACCGACCCAGGCGTTGTCCATCATTAGGATCAATGTTTAATTACCCGGCCTGTTGTTGTTCCAGGTGTATGTCCGATGTTCACATTACGTCTTTACTTCATGCTTAGTGACTCAGAACATGAGCATAAATCCACAGCTAATCAAGACTCGTCGACAAGGTGACTTTGCCAGGGCGCGGTGATGGAGACCGGAGTGAGCCCGGCGCTCCCAGCGGAACACAGCGTCCCTGTGACTTCTTACTCGGTCTCTAGACAGAGCTGCGCTTTCCATACCGATCAAGATTGAAACACAGAACACACGATAAGAAGAACTCAGACAACTGTTAACAGAATAACAAATTGAACCTAGAAAGAAATCAGCGTTATTACCACGGCTCTGCTTCCTCTTATCCTTCCGTCCTCATTTCCGGTTTGTTCTACAGTTCATTCTGGGTATGCTAACGAGATTATGTCTTTTTATCCATGAAATAAGGATAAAAATAATGATACCAAATATACCCAAAAATCACTCCTCGACGAATAAACTGACTGTTTATTAACGTAATCTGTAGAAATGTATTCGTAAATAAGAAAATAAAATTCGTTTGTGAAATACTAATAAAGCTATCGCTTTTAGCCAAAAAACGGGCGTCTTTTAAACAACCCAATGTAAAGGCACGTTCCAATACGGCTCATTTGCATGTAGTGACGCCCACAAAACTCCATAAAAGGTCAAGTGACAGACAGCTGGAAGCATGAAATGAACAATCAGGGGAATTGTTTTAATTTACTACTATGGCAATGAAGGTATTTCATCATACAGAATATAATAAATAAATACATAATAAAACGTGAGCGCTTCTATCCGCCGAGGCGTTTGTTTACTGTTTACGGATTCATGCAGACGGACCGGCCCGTCCTCCGTTTATACTGCACCATTTCCTCTGTCTTAAAAGAATTTTATTCGTCTTAATTTATGGGTTTGTGTTGGCTCGCTTTCTTTCTTTTCTTTTTTTTAATAGTCTTTATGCAGAGACGACCTGCATGGATACCAGACAGTTTCTAGAGTTTGACCACTACAGGGGCACGGCCCCTCCCGAAGTACAAAAGTACTTTGAAATGTGTAGGGGGGTCTTATTATTATTTGGGGGAAATTATTTTATTTTTATTTTTTATTTTTAAAATGTTTGCAAAAACAGCACCAAACCATTCAAGTCTGGTGACTTTTGGGAGAAGTATTTATTGATTGATTGATTGATTGATTGATTTAGTCCTATTATGTCGCAAGCGTTAATGTAAGGCTGCTTTGACACTTTCGCCACATCTGG
The DNA here is from genome assembly GCA_012411365.1 of Ameiurus melas. Classification (NCBI taxonomy): domain Eukaryota; kingdom Metazoa; phylum Chordata; class Actinopteri; order Siluriformes; family Ictaluridae; genus Ameiurus; species Ameiurus melas. The sequence continues at coordinate 10,255,692 of CM022752.1, read as the reverse complement.
GTAATTTGTCAACGTTGTGGTTGTAGATTAAGGTCTAGGTTATAAAAGATTTATTCGAGTAGGAGTGAAATGAAATTCTGCAGTGAAATGTAGATCATTCAAATGCAACGTTTGTCCCTGCTGTCTGCTTCCCCTCACCTGACTGATGATGCTCGTCTCTTCCCTCTGCCACCGCTTGGAGTGAAATAAGTTCGTACATCCATCTGGATTAATAAAAATAAGCTAAGTAGTTCTAAGAAGAATACTCTTTGCAAACAGAACAGCGAGCACATAAAACTAAATCACTTCAATCAGATTTCATGTTTCATTCAATTGAAGTAAATGATAATGTTCAATGAATAGGTAAGCCTATTTTCAGACGCATCTACAGTAATCTAGCTCATCAGACACGTTTACACGGACAACGATAATCTGATATGAACCCGATTAAGACGATACTCTGATTAAGAAACTCACATGTAAACAGAGATTATTGATGACCTTAATCTGATTAAAGTCATACCCGAGGTAAACACAAATGGAATTAAGACTTGTGGAGTATTCCTGTTTTAGTCGCTTTATCGACGTGCGTTACAGACATGTACACGCCTTAATCACACTATTAACGTCGTGTAGGAGTTTTCACTGCATTGTGTGACAGGACACGTACACACACGGCAACGCTCAACCGTTTGACGGCAAACAAGAGAGCACGGCTGCGTCCGAAACCGCGTACTTACCGGCTATATAGAAATGCATGTATTACTATATACGATATAGCAGGTAAGTACGCGGTTTGGGACGCAGCCCACGGTTTCAAGCAGTCATCTATCAGCATGTACAATGCGACAAATAATTAACCGCACTTGAAGCTTTCGTTAAATTAAAAATGAAAACACCCAAAACTGAATACGGTGCCATAACGAAGACCAACTGTATGTCGATACGTGAAATTCCAGAGGGAACGTCGGACGGCGTGGCGTGGAGACGTAATGACGTGTGACGTTAATCCATCTCTGTTCTATAACATGTTAAACAGGAACATGAAAGGAGGGTTCTAAAATATTCTACTCATGTAAACACCTTAATCAGAATACTGTCTTATTCAGAATAAGGTCGATAATTAGATTACTGCCGTCCATGTAAACGTAGTCATTGATTTTTCAGGAACAGTTTAGGGTCTAGTGACACCCCTGGTACCAGATCTGTCGTGCACGCTGGTGCTGGAATGAAACTGGGCGTTTATTACTGATATTTTCCATAACATTACAATGTAGTCTCTCAGATCAATTCTGACATGTGCATTCATACTAATACCCAGTCCGTACAGGATCTCACAGAGTTTTGTGTGTGTGTGTGTGTGTGTGTGTGTGTGTGCGTGCTTGATTTTGCTGCAGATCGAATACCATCAAATTCAGGGTGGCCAGTGATATTTTACTGGTGGAACCCTGAACTCTTAACAAACAGTAGTGTGGAGACAACCTTTGGTGTTTCATTCTCTCTTCCTGACTTTTTTCAAATTCAGTATGGTTCCTTTGCTATGAAGAATCACACCTGAACAATAAGCCAGGACAATTTCTTGGCTGGAACGGGAACCTTGCTCATTCATAACACTTCCTCCACTGCAACCAGTCCAACACCACAGCGCCACAAAGACTGCTGACTGGGCCATGCAGCTCTGAAACCCCCGTGAGTCCTGACCTGCTCCAATAATCCATTTCCTCCCTCTCTCTCTCTCACTCTCTCACTCTCCTGGGGAACAATGACACTACTGGAAAATTGGATGATGCGAAGTTGCTGATGTTACGACTTTATGATAGCGGGTGACCCAGAAGGAGGGGGTCTGGTGGCCAGGAATGTGTTGGAGGGACACGGAAACAAAAGAAACGTGGCTCGTCTCCAGGCTTGGAAGGTCACGCCGACTGGATGTGGCTGAGAGCCAGACAGATAATGCTCTTGGAGCAGGAGCACTGACCTCAGGACGCATCACACAACTGCCCATCAGAGACAGAGAGAGAGAGAGAGAGAGAGAGTGGAAAGTCCATCTGCCAAGATAGGTCAAAGCCTGCTGCCTCGACCACGGAAACATTTACTCTCGGCTGCGTCGTCACGTCCAGGAACTTCAAGCGCCTTATCTCCTGAGTAGCATCCCGAATTCTGATACAGACACCTCGTCTCGGTTTGTCTGAACAAAATGAAATTCATTTCTCAAACACGATGGTGTTGTTTTGTTTTTTTTAATTATGTAAGTAAGAAAGTGATTACGCCATTAGGGCAGTAATACATAATTCATAGACAAGTGCACTAATTGGATCAGTAGCAGATGTTCGTCATTAACATGGTGTGAAGGAAGGAACGAATGAGTTTGTGGTGTTTGACTTCTCGTATTGAAGATAATTATGAGGCGATGAGGGAAAAAAAGCAAGAACAAATCACTGGCAAATGAAGGCAGAAACAAACACGAAGACAAATGACAAATCTGATATCAAATTGCGCATCAGTCCTGCATGCTGGTCTTGTACAGACGCCTCCTCGTCCTCGTCCTCCTCCTCCTCCTTTTCCTTCCCTCAATCACAGACATAACAACAACCTTATTTTAATAACGCGAGCTCTCACTGCTACTCATCATGTCACCCATAAACCCGATCACATGACCGTAGGTGTTTGTTTACGGCACGTATTTTCATCTCGTACAGCGCGAGCTTCGTCAACATCAGCGCGAGACCGTGGGAGCCGTCGTACATCTTCCCCACAAACACCACCTCATTTTTCACACCTCCGGCACTGTGGCACACTTTTAATCCGAGTTCTTCTTCCCAGTCTCTCCGGCTCGCTCTCATTCCCACCGGATTGATTCCTGCTCCACCTCCTTCCCCCGCATCCCATCCCCCCACCATCAGCGGCAATACTTTTTTCAATTTCCGATAGACAATTGGACATCAAAGCACTCGAGTGCGTGTCCTGCGCTAACCGTTAATGAAAAACCTGTTTGCACAAGATATCTTCCCTCAGAGCTGCAAAACAGTAAATATGGAATAAGGCAGCGTGTTATGGAGGAGAAGATTTCATCTAGAGTTGTTGCTTGGTGTTACAAAACTATTTTCTCTCTACCGGTTGTTGTAGAATGTGATACAGTGGTTTTTACGTCATCTCTCGGCAAACAGATAGTTCAGAAACACAGCCTGAGACCAGGAATGTGCCAGAACAGAATTATTCGAATGATAATTTCATAATCTCGTGCTATCGTTTACAATAATATTGCATTGTACCACAGTGGTGTTCAATTTTTTTTTTGAAGGTTTATATTAACGCACTTGTTCGAATACGTTATCGTTTCTATAGTAACGGCTCATTTGCAGAGACTTGTACATCAGACGCTCTACATAAACGTGTGCAAGTGTCCATCCATCTCTCCTCCTTCCTCAGCATCATCTCTCCATCTCTCCTTCGTCCTCAGCATCATCCCTCCATCTCTCCTCCTTCCTCAGCATCATCCCTCCATATATCATTCTTCCTCAGCATCATCCCTCCATCTCTCCTCCTTTTCTCAACATCATCCCTTCATCTCTAATCCTTTTGCAGCATCATCCCTCAAACTCTAATCCTTCCTCAGCATCATCCCTCCACCTCTCCTCCTTCCTCAGCATCATCCCTCCATCTCTTATCCTTCTTCAGCATCATCCCTTCATGTCAAATCCTTCCTCAGCATCATCCCTCCATATCTCATTCATCCTCACCATCATTCCTCCATCTCTCCTCCTTCCTCAGCATCATCCCTCCATCTCTCCTCCTTCCTCAGCATCATCCCTCCATCTCTCCTCCTTCCTCAGCATCATCCCTCCATCTCTAATCCTTCCTCAGCATCATCCGTCCATCTCTCCTCCTTCCTCAGCATCATCCCTCCATCTCTCCTCCTTCCTCAGCATCATCCCTCCATCTCTCCTCCTTCCTCAGCATCATCCCTCCATCTCTCCTCCTTCCTCAGCATCATCCCTCCATCTCTCCTCCTTCCTCAGCATCATCCCTCCATCTCTCCTCCTTCCTCAGCATCATCCCTCCATCTCTCCTCCTTCCTCAGCATCATCCCTCCATCTCTCCTCCTTCCTCAGCATCATCCCTCCATCTCTAATACTTCCTCAGCATCATCCCTCCAACTCTCCTCCTTCCTCAGCATCATCCCTCCATCTCTCCTCCCTCTGAGCTCATGTGGGATGTAGGGAGAAGTGGAACATGAAGTGCGGGAGGAATAATGGTGAAGTGCTGATGTCTCTGCGGTGGTGATTATCTCTAAACCTGGATGGTATGGACTCGTTGTTGTCAAATCCTTCAGTGGGATTGAGGAGGGAATTGAGCTGGGTCTGAGAGGTTATTGGCTTCTCAGAGAGAGAGAGAGAGAAACAATGAGATAGAGAGAAGGCGAGAGGGAGAGAAGCTGTTCTTCTTGGCCTGGAAAACTCTTATGAAAATTACATTATCACAAGATCACTTCAGCCAAAATAAGGCAGCATGAAAAGTGACCCACACGAGTGAGACAGCAGTGCAACCATGACAAAACAAAACCCGATTCTTTTCTGCCAGTATGTATGAAACTTCAGGACGGAATGAAATGTTAAGGACTCGGACCAGCTGCTGCGTCTCAAACCCATTAACTTTATATTACAATTAAACACGCACACACAGTACAGCAGAGACAGACAGTTTTCATGGTCATGGTTTTCATTTTAGATTGAATTACTTATTTAACGAAAACTAAATCTAGGCGTACATCAGTTGCTTTGAAACAGCAGTTTTCAGAGCTGTAAACATGAGAAAATGTCAGAATTTCTCCTTGTGAAGGGTTTTCCCAGGCAGCCACATGTCTTTCTCACGATGCTGTGTGTGCACAGTGGTGCTTGAAAGTTTGTGAACCCTTTAGAAGTTTCTCTATATCTGCAGGAATGAGCCTGATGAGCATCGACGACTCTTTTTCTGAGCTCCTCGGAAATCTTCTTTGCCCGTGCCACAAAACACTTCCACGAACACGTGTTGTGAAGATCAGACGCTGATAGACCCCTGTTATTTAAATAAAAACAGGACGCCCGCTCGCTCGAGCGATTGTCATCCCAGCGATTGAACAAAAAAAAAATGAAAACGACTCTAAAACCCAACTCTAATTTCACCTTCAAATCAACTGCTAATCCTAGAGGTTCACATACTTTTGCCACTCACAGTTAATGTAATATCGGATCATTTTCCTCAATAAGTAAATGACCAAATATAATCGTTTTTGTCTCGTTTGTTTCATTTGAGTTCTCTTTATCTACTTTTATGACTTTGTGTCATATTTATGCGGAAATATAGAAACTTCGAAAGGGGTCACAAACTTTCAAGCACCGCCGTATCGGCCGTAAAGCAGCAGAACACTGCGGCTTTCGGTCTGACTCTCGACTCGACTCTTTAATCCAGCGTATGGGGGGGTTGTTGTTGTTGTTTTTTTTTTTATACTGATTGATTGTTACCTTGTAAAGCCGGGAGCAGAGATCAGAGGAGACGCGTGAAGGAAGTCGACTTGCGCTAGACATTTAACCTTCAAACCCGAGTCACACTCTCTCAGAATCGCAATGCGCTCGTCTGGCTTCTGTCTCTGAAGTGAGGAAAAGCAGACGAACTCCTATAAAAGAGAAGTGGGAGGAAACCGAATCAAAGCGCGTGTATTTATTTAAGCTCTTCTGTTCTGAAGTGCTTCTCTGTAGAGTTAGTTGTAAAGGAGTCGGGCGTGCTAAACGATCTGTGTGCTCACATACCAGTACAAGTTTGTTCATTTAACCAGAGAGAACAAAAAACACTTTCTGAAGCCGAGTAATAAAGCAATTATCGTTCATTCTGAGCTTTACGTCGTTGTTTTCGTGGAAAACACAGCGGCGATTAGAGCTTTTACGACGCTGAGCTAACGTTCACATCCAGTTCACTGTACAATATCACTTTTTTGGGGGAAGAGGTGGCTTGATGGTTAAGGCTCTGGGTTACTGATCAAGCCCCAGCACTACCACATCACTCCCTTAACCCTCTCTGCTCCAGGGGGCGCTATATCATGGCTTAACCTGCACTCTGACCCCAGCTTCCTAACATGCTGGGGTATGCGCAGAAAAGGATTTCACTGTGCTGTAATGTATACGTGATTAATAAAGACTCATTATCGTTCTAACTAATCAAATCCAACCTTCTGCTTTTAGTCACCTAATGCAAGGCTACCGAATCTCTTCTTCCAAAAATAGCCTTCAGTCGATGCAGCAAAAAAAAAAGAAGAATATGGCTATTTATGGTGTATTTTAAGATTTTTTTTTTCTGATTTTCAAAATAAAAAGTGGTTTGTTTTGTAAAAATGTGATAGTACGTTTAAGTAAAAAAAAAGGAAAAGAAACAATACGTAACAATAAATCAATAATTTTTTATTTATTTATTTATTTTCTTTTTATTATTTGCGATTGCTGAGGGGTTTTTTTCCCTCGGAAAACTGCTTGAATTGGAGAAATTGTAATTGCGTGAAATTTCGCAGCGATGTTTGTTGCTAAATGAGACCTTTTTAGCTCTATTCACGTTCGAGGGCTTTGACTGATCTCACGTGGTGATCTCACATGACATGTCTCGGCCCAGATCTGCAGAGAACTGGAAAGCACTGGACATCCACATGGTCCAGTTGGTCTGCAACGCTTCCAGTCGTTCTGAATTTGGTAATAAGTTTCCTGTTCAAGTCCATCGCAACCTTGCGACAGCTTCCCCATCCAACCAGGAGAATGATCTAAATACGTTCTTTTGTCGAAGACAATCTAAAAAAAAAATGTAATATAAACTGTTTAAATAAAAGTAATCTCCTTTATGTAAGGAGACTTTTGGGACACCTTGCTTTATAGAATATATCAAATATCTTATATATAAAAATATGAGAAACCCCGGCGTTCTGAGGGAACAAACTGCAGCGATTGGAGGGCAGATGAAGTGGGGCGGGGCTCGTGGTCTGTCAAAGGTTTGATGCAGAGCTGCATTTTCACAGCTGGAAAAATGCATCAGGCGCATTTCTGCACATTCGAATCTCGGTTTATAAACTGAGGAGGAAATCTCGACGTGAAGCTTCTGTTCGGATGTGGAGCTTCTACTTTTAGGTGAATCTTCTCACATCGGTTTGATCGTACAATGATGTTTGATGTCCACAGTTCTTATCATATCTTATCAGTAGAGAACGTCTCACCTTATATTTTGTGTGTGTGTGTATGTGTGTGTGTATGCGTGTGTGTGTGTGTGTGTGTGTGTGTGTGTCCTGTGCAGCCTCCATTGTGATCGGGAAGTGGTGGTGTGAGATGGAGCCATGTTTGGAAGGAGAAGAGTGCAAAACGCTGCCAGATAACTCGGGCTGGATGTGTTCCTCCGGGAACAAGATCAAAACCACCAGGGTGAGAACCTCGAGACCTACACACACAATTCACACACACACACACACACAAACCTATTTACAATAGCAAAGACTTTGGCAGTTATATATATTTTCAATGTTATATGTCATGCTTACTTTTTCCACAGTTTAGTGTATGTGTGTGTGTGTGTGTGTGTGTGTGTGTGTGTGTGTGTGTGTGTGTGTGAGTGTGAGTGTGTGTGTGTGCACTGTAATGCAGTGAGAACCAGGGAGATGATGTGGTATATTTATGTGGCTCAGTAAAAGTGGAACAGTTAAAGCCACAGAGACATAAAGGAGTTTTAAATCATAGCGTTTTCCTTTTCTGGAAAAAAAAAAAGAAAGAAAAGAAACGTGTCTGAAATGAAATGTGTTTAATAAAACTGACTTTATTTTATCATAAACTAAAACATCATAAACGCCATCATAAAACAACACTGCTGTTCATACTGGTTAAGAAAGGAAGGAAGGAAGGAAGAAAGACAGACAGTCTCCTGTTAGACAGACAAGTCATAAGAAAAGGCAGAGAAAAGAAAGGAAGAAGGAAATTACACTTTGGCTAGGCATAATGGGAAGAAGAGAGACAGACAGACACTGATGCAGACAGAAAAAAACAGGCAGAGAGAGAGACAGGAAGATAGAAAGAGAGACAGAGATATAAAATGGTACCAATGGTAGCAGAGCTGCCATGCAAGGCGCTAACTTTCCATCGGGAGCAACTTGGGGTTCAGTGTCTCGCCCAAGGACACTTCGGTATGTGGAATCATGCGGGCCGGGAATCGAACCACCAACCCTACGATTAGTGGACAACCCACAGCCGCCCCACTAAAAGCAGACAGAAAAACAAAGACAGATGAGGCAAAAAAGACAGACAGACGGACAGATAGACAGACTGAGATACAGACAGGTTGGCGGGGGACTTTGTTCCCCTGCACATGTTCTCAATGTTTCCTGTGGGCTGATTAAACGTTTTTAAACCCAGCTAAACTGAGCTGCGACGAGTCCGGATCATTCTCCGCTTGCCACAGGTAAGACTTCTCCTCATTATTTACTGTAGCACAGAAACAATCACCACATTTTACATGTACAATAATATTACATTAATATCCCCACTACCCCTACACCCTACTCCAGAGGAGGCTGCCTACGTAGGCCGAATCACTCAGCTGTGTTTGTGCTCTGTCCTTTAACAAGACTTCTCGTTATGGATACATATGAAAAAGCACCATGTGCATCTGTGGGACTGGGGAGGGGGGGTGCCATTAATTATAGTATCAAATGTCCTGTTAATACAGGATTGCTGTAATACCATGAGCCTTTATAACTCTGTAACCAATCATATGACTGATGGGAACTGTAATTAAAATGTAATATTGGTGAACGTGCAGAAACACAGGATTGTTTACGTCATGTATCCTCTGAACCGTGCGGTCTGTTAAAGTGCCCATGGAATCAAATGGGGTGTTGCAGTGCTTTCCACACGTGTCTTGGCTTTATGAACACGTGTATTCCAGTTTACATTAAAACGTTTAGACATACGTGTACCTTTCAGACACATCCATGCCCAAAAATGAGCTTAAGCCTTCATCAACAGCATGGGTTCTCAATCTTACTGCAGAAACAATCAGGATATAGTTCCTCGACGTCTAGGATATAGTTGTTGGTGATGATAAATCCTCCACGTTGGGTGGATGGATGGATGGATGGATGGATGGACATTAATGATCCCCAGTTGTAAATTTTGGGTCTACTGTAAGCTGAAAAACACAGGGCATTAAATGAAATGCATCGAATAAATACATCTAATTATATACAATAATGAATAATAATAATAATAATTAACACACAGTTAACATGGAAAAAGAGCCTCCAACTGAACACCTACAGGGTGAGTAACCAGGTGGGAGTTTGAAAAACGAGGATGTGTATGGACAGGGGTTGTATGGACAGGTTGTGTATGGACAGGTTGTGTGCGTATGGACAGGGGGTGTGTGTTTGTATGAACAGGGTGTGTTCAAGACCACATACAAATGAGCCTCAGTTCATTTCATGGGCACTTTAAAGGCTCTGGTATACTTGGTGTTTTTACGCGTATGCTAGCGTAAGCACACAGTCGTACGTGTAGCCTATACTATACTATACTGTACTATACTATACTGCACTATGCTATACTATACTATACTGCACTGTACCATACTATACTATACTACGCTATACTATACTACACTACACTGCTATACTATACTGTACTATACTGTACTATACTATACTACACTATACTGTACTATACTATACTATGCTATAGTATACTACACTATACTGCACTTTACTACACTATAGTGTACTATGCTATATTATACTGTACTATACCACACTATGGTATAGTATAGTACACTATAGTATAGCATAGTACAGTATAGAGATACTGTACTACGCTATACTATACTGTACTATGCTATACTACACTATACTGTACTGTACTATACTACACTATACTGTACTAGGCTATACTATACTATACTATACCACACTATACTGTACTACGCTATACTATACTACACTATACTATACTACACTACACTGTACTGTACTATTCTATACTATACTATACTACACTACACTATACTGTACTATGCTATACTATACTATACCACACTATATTATACTGTGCTATATTATACTACACTATACTATACTACACTATACTGTACTATACTACACTATATTGTACTAGGCTATGCTATACTATACTACACTATACTGCACTATACTGTACTATACTACACTATACTGCACTATGCTATACTACACTACACTACACTATACTGTACTATACTACACTATACTGCACTATGCTATACTACACTACACTACACTATACTGTACTATACTACACTATACTGCACTATGCTATACTATACTGTACTATGCTATACTATACTATACTACACTATACTATACTATATTACACTATACTCCATTTGACATGTACGCGTACACAGGCGGTCGACGCATGCGCATTACAACAACTTGCACTCCCCCTTCTGGCCTATAAGAGTCAGTACAGAGCTGTAAAGCAGGTCTTCTGGTATGAAGGACAATGACGAGGAAGAATCACAAC
>CM022752.1:10237666-10240166 GCA_012411365.1 Ameiurus melas | reverse complement strand
GTGGTGAGAGAGAGAGAGACGAGGTGAGAGAGAGACGAGGTGAAAGAGAGAGGCGAAGTGAGGGAGAGACAGAGACTAGGTGAGAGAGAGAGACGAGGTGAGAGAGAAACAGAGATGAGGTGAGAGAGAGTGGTGAGAGAGAGAGAGAGACGAGGTGAGAGAGAGACGAGGTGAGAGAGATGAGGTGAGAGAGAGACGAGGTGAGAGAGAGAGGCGAGGTGAGAGAGAGAGAGGCGAGGTGAGAGAGAGACAGGTGAGAGAGAGAGAGACAGACAGGTGAGAGAGAGACGAGGTGAGAGAGAAAGAGATGAGGTGAGAGATGGTAGAGAGAGAGAGACGAGGTGAGAGAGAGACGAGGTGAGAGAGAGATGAGGTGAGAGAGAGAGACGAGGTGAGAGAGAGATGAGGTGAGAGAGAGACGAGGTGAGAGAGAGAGAGGCGAGGTGAGAGAGAGAGAGGCGAGGTGAGAGAGAGAGGCGAGGTGAGAGAGAGAGAGGCGAGGTGAGAGAGAGAGAGAGAGACAGAGACGAGGTGAGAGAGAGAGTTAGAGAAAGAGAGAACATGGTGGGTTACTGTAATCGCTGAATTAGGATGCACGGGCGCACGCAGGACTGCGGTGTTTAGGACGCGCTCTAAATCGCCACGGCAGCACAGCTGGACGTCTTGCTGTGAGGGACAGGATCGCTAAAGGATGTAGGAACATGCGCTGTAACAGTGAGCGGCGTTCACTCTCACGCTGTACAGAAAACAATCAACCGAGTCCTGACATTTCAGTTAATTAAACCTCTGTGTGTGTGTGAGTGTGTGTGTGAGTGTGTGTGTGTGTGAGTGTGTGTGTTACAGACACAGAACTTTTTATTCCTGTTTGCAGTGAACACATTGTGCTCCAAGCCCACATTATTGCCACGCACATTGTTTAATCAGTTATTAATATTTGGATAAAACTCATTTACTTTCAGTTAAAAGTCAAACACACCAACAACTCGAACCACTCCATAACTAATATCATTATTATCATCATCATCTTCATCATCACTCCATAACTAATATCATTATCATCATCATCATCTTCATCATCACTCCATAACTAATATCATTATTATCATCATCATCTTCATCATCACTCCATAACTAATATCATTATTATCATCATCATCTTCATCATCACTCCATAACTAATATCATTATCATCATCATCATCTTCATCATCACTCCATAACTAATATCATCATCATCATCATCATCTTCATCATCACTCCATAACTAATATCATCATCATCATCATCATCTTCATCATCACTCCATAACTAATATCATCATCATCATCATCATCTTCTTCTTCATCATCTTCATCATCACTCCATAACTAATATCATCATCATCATCATCATCTTCATCATCACTCCATAACTAATATCATTATCATCATCATCATCATCTTCATCATCACTCCATAACTAATATCATTATTATCATCATCATCTTCATCATCACTCCATAACTAATATCATTATTATCATCATCATCTTCATCATCACTCCATAACTAATATCATTATTATCATCATCATCTTCATCATCACTCCATAACTAATATCATTATCATCATCATCATCTTCATCATCACTCCATAACTAATATCATCATCATCATCATCATCATCATCATCATCTTCATCATCACTCCATAACTAATATCATCATCATCATCATCATCATCATCATCATCATCATCATCATCATCTTCATCATCACTCCATAACTAATATCATCATCATCATCATCATCTTCATCATCACTCCATAACTAATATCATTATCATCATCATCATCTTCATCATCACTCCATAACTAATATCATTATTATCATCATCATCTTCATCATCACTCCATAACTAATATCATCATCATCATCATCATCATCATCATCATCATCATCATCATCATCATCATCATCATCATCTTCATCATCACTCCATAACTAATATCATCATCATCATCATCATCTTCATCATCACTCCATAACTAATATCATCATCATCATCATCATCTTCATCAACACTCCATAACTAATACATATCATCATCACATCTTCATCACTCCATAACTAATATCATTATCATCATCATCATCTTCACATACCCATAACTAATATCATCATCATCATCATCATCATCATCTTCTTCATCACTTCATCACCCATAACTAATATCATCATCATCATCATCTCTCATCATCACTCCATAAATATCATTATCATCTCATCATCATCTTCATCATCACTCCATAACTAATATCATTATTATCATCATCATCTTCATCATCACCCATAACTAATATCATTATTATCATCATCATTCTCATCACTCCATAACTAAATCATTATATCATCATCATCTCATCAACTCCATAACTATATCATTATCATCATCACACATCTCATCATCACCCATAACAAACATCATCATCAACTCATCATCATCATCTTCATCAATCCATAACC